>CM056953.1:0-197500 GCA_029856935.1 Cyclocarya paliurus
ATATAATCAAGTAAGCTTTCAACACGAGCTTTTCAACTTCTAATGAGCAGTCTCTAACTACACGAGTACAACCAACTATGTTTCCATCAAGAATAGTTATCAAAACCTTTCAGGGCAATAGTTTCACAGGTAGAACACATAATCGCACAAAAGTAGTGAACACAAAGGACTATGATGCTTCTGAATCAAATAATGCACAAGCCGTAAAATGAAGCAACTTAACCTTACCTATTCAAGACATTTGCTATTAAATAAAGGGCTTAAACAAATCTAACTATCTTATTAACTAAGGTAGGGGTTAAAGTGATACTAGTCATTACTCCTACCTCTACTGCCTCAGTAGCTTCTAAGTCCACCTCTCTTGGAGTCACTACATAGACTCGAGCTTTCACTAGAGTCTTAGGGTTGGAGTCATGTGCAACTCCACTACTGGGTGTATTTCGGGGATAGTCACGAATCAAGTGACCCATTTGGCCACACTTGAAACAGGTTCTCGTAGTTAACCTACATTCACCACTACGTCTTCGTCCACATCTATAGCATATTGGCTGTCACCGATGATGGATTTACAATCATTACACCTTTTCCTTTGTCTATCAAGGATGGGACTCACTTCTTCTCCAGGAGAAATGGTAGTGATAACTACCACAATGAGATTTCAAGTAATCTCAACAAGTTAAATCAAAAAGTTCACAAACCCTAAAATAAGGTAAACTATGAGTATGAATGCATGAGCATATACTTTGACCAGAAACACACTTTTGTCCAATCTGTATTCTTTCTTTTTTAAAAACATTGATCCTGTAATCATGTGAAAAAGTAACAACGTAACAAAAAAACACAATTCCATTTTCTTATTAATCACTTAAATCTTGTTCCATATAATAATGTGGTTGGACACCTCAAAACTATCCCTAAGAACTTTGAACTCCCTAGTAGTTACCGCATTACATTGTTGGCTCTCTTGACCAAGTGTGAGTACGTCAGAGTTAATATGATACAGCAATTTACAATTCGTCATCACCTCATTTACAATGTATTACACCCACAAGTGCTAGGTGTGACTACTTCGTTCTAGAATCCTTAAAAAAAATTCATTCAAAGTCCGTTGACTGTACTTTGTCAACCTAGGAGTTATAACTCCAATTTAAGCACTCTATGGTGGATAATAGAGTTCCACTAGGATATTCTCACATCATAGCATTTGAGTTGTAACAAAAATTATTTTTCTTTAAATTCACAACACGGAAATATGCGACATGTGACTTGTGATGAAACCATGTAACAATGTTATGTACTTGTACTCAACATGTGAAGCATGCATCTCATGTATGGCTCGAAATAATTAAAAGATTCGTAAACATTGACATTATATAACACATAAATATTCAATATGGCATATAATAATACTTAAAAACTCTAATATGTCTTTGAACAAAGAAAGTTCCCAACAAGTATTATTTGAGCATACCATAAATATACGAGGTATAACCAATCATAGCATGTAACAAGTAGCAATTCAATAATTCGAAACAATCAAATGCAAAGATTACACGTAAATATAATTACATTATCCAAAAGTAAGTTAGAGTCTAACTTACAAAGTTTTCGACGTAAAAAGAATACCAACGATCAAGCAAGCTAAAAATGTATGTTCTAATAGTTAGAGTCTAAAAAAGAAATGTTAAACTTTAAGCATGCTAACTCCTATTTTACAAGGAACCACAAACCCTAATTCGGTTTTAGAAAAATATCCTAAGAAGTCGAAAGCATCAAGTTGCAACAACCTTCTTTGATCACAATTCCATGCTCAGTTACTCAAGACAAATGTTTGAATAAAAACCCTAGTAATGGTCAACTTACACATGATTTCATAAAAGAGCTTGTTTTTCTTTCAAGCCTTAAGTTTTGGAAACCCTTAAACAACTTCACGCATGAACCAACCATACTCTAAGTCTTTATGATTAGAACTTTCCAACTTTATAAATACTCTCTTTCTTTGAAAGGTGTTTGAGAAATGAAGAAGGAACTCTTGTTCCTTAAACTCAAGAAAAAAAGGCTTTCTTCATAGGATTCGAAAATCTAAAAAAAAGGTTTTACATCTCATAAGAATAAAAGAGAATCATAAGAAGCTTTCTCACCTTGCTCTACTCCTAGAACCTTAAAATCTTCAAGCAACTAAGTGATTTCATTGGTTTCTCTTGGAAATGCAATAAAATCTTAAAGACCTAATGCGTATGTGCCAAGTGGCGGTATGGATGGTGACTAAAGGGAGGATGGCGTGAGCCCTAGTAAAACCAAAACTCTCATTCCCATGAACCTAACTATTATGGCTTAGGGAACTCAAGGGTCTAATCATGTGGTGACTCTCTCTTTCTTCCCAAACCCTAATGGATTTCCAAATCCTAATCCCCTATGTGGCCGAAACAACTAGGCATTAGGCCTCTTCTTGGGCTTGGGTGCCTATGCACCATCACATAACAAAGTCCACATTATTCTCATACTTCAAACCTTTACAATCCATTGGACTTAAGTCTATTTAGATCAAAACAAAAATGAGGCTAAACCTTGAGGACCTAGCTTAGACTAAGATGTCACATCCTTCCCCCCTTAAGAAAGGATTTCATCCTCGAAATTAGCACCGAGTTGAATTGTAAAGATCCGACCCGATCTTATATTTTTTAAGAATAAATTATGGATAATTTTATTAGGCTCAATAAATGAGTTTAAGCCTATAAAAGAATTTATCAAACATATTTTTATTTTTATTTAACTTAGAATTAAGCCTCCATTACTATTATTATTATTATTATTATTGTTATTTCTATTATTATTATTATTATTATTATTACTATTATTATTATTAGTATTTTATCATGACCGGATTTTTTGTTTTAGCCACAAGAATTTTAGTTTTGAATTTAAACCTTATTCTCTCTATATCCACCCGTAAGTCTCATTTTTATCTCCAAATCTCTTCTTAGTTTTTCCTTCGGATTGACCATCGAAAACCAACTCAAAAATCCTATCAACAAACGCTTCTTTCTCCTCTAAGAAAATCCCACGAAGACTCTCTAAATAAACACAAAAGCCTCCGAGCCGTATGTCTCTCAGTGTTTTATTTGTAAGTGTAAAACTAACCCAGTTCACATTCGGCTTCTCCACCCCGCACGTCTCCACTCACATGCACATGCACACCACGTACGCCTCTTGTATCGATCTCTTAGTGTTTGTATCCTCATAGGATTAGGTCTTCTATGTGCAGCCAACTTCCTCCTCCCCCTTGCCTATAAAAGCAAACCGAGACCTCCTGTAAAACACACACAAAACTCATCACCGAAACCAGTTTTCTGGAGTGTAAACCGAGAGGCCACATAGCAGTGCAATCCGAGTCCTCCTGTTGCCAACCCGTGAGCTCCACTCATCGGCATCACCGCTACCCAGCACCACACCGAAACAACCACAGCAAAGCAGAAGCACTTATTAAAAAAAATAATACGGAAGTCTCATGTGCTTATCAAAATAATTTACTGAAATCTTAAACCATAAAACTTAATCATAGCAAAATCTGTCTAGGCCTCTGCCTCGCCTCCAGGGGTCAAGTCCTGTCCTGCAGTCTCATCCTCATAAATGTCATCACCTGGGGTGGTTTAAAAATATGGAAACAAACTAAAATGAGTTGAATACTCAATAAGCTACATCGCCGGTCACTCCCAGCCACCCTAAGCCGCCGTCGCACTCATCTTTTGTCTCGGTGATTAGCATCGCACAAGTCCTCCCGTAAGCTGTTGTCTTCCCTTTATGTGTGTTTATTTCCAAACTTTCCCAAAATGCCCCTGCCCTTTGCTTCCCGAATGCATGCAACGTAGAATAAGTTTTAGATTGGTTAGTTAGCCGCCCAACAAGCCACAACCACCACCTTGCGGAAGCCGTCGCCCAGCTGTTAAAAACCACACCAGAAAAAAAAATACTCTGTTTTACTGCACCGAAACAGGGAAGTGTATTCCCACCGTAAGCCTCTCTCGGCCCAACCACTACTGACCACACTGGGTCAGCGGACCACCACCACGAAGCTAGAAACCGCCGACCAACCCAACCCCGGTGTACCCACTTCATCCCGGTAAACCCAAGACCATCGCTGGCCTCCTCCTCTCTATCGGTGGCTTTCAACTACACACACACACACACACACTCTCTCTCTCTCTCTCTCTCTCTCTCTCTCTCTCTCTCTCTTGGGTCGCACCACCATTCCGAGGAGCCAGTTGCGTCACCGATCACTCCTAGCCACCCTAAGCCGCCGTCGCACTCATCTTCTGTCTCGGTGATCAGCATATACATGTTTCAAGTGTGGGAAGGAAGGACATCATCTTCGAGACTGTCCTGGGAAGAACATATCTGCTACTCAATCTACAAGAGATGGATAGAAGAATATGGCACCAGCTCGAGTTTTCTCCTTGGCACAGTTGCGTGACGCCGACGCGCCCGCCAATGAGAACACTCTATGTTAGATTTTAAGTATTAATTAAATTTTATTTATAGAATCTTTTGCATCTGACTCGTTATTTAAAAGAAAAGTTTTAGTCAAGTTCAGTAGTAGCACACTGGCTCCCCAAAAATTCTAAAATGTCTTTTTGGGGAGCGGGGTGTTACATGAATAAAGGACAGAATTAAGACTACGGAGGTATTAACTCACTTGAAGGACTACATCAACTAGCAACAGTCGAATCCTTAGATAAAGAAAGTAATGGTACTCCCTTCTTCATTAGGATCTATTACTTGAGCTAGTTCCCTCTACAATAGAAGTCCACTATCAGGTATACCCAGAGCCTCGCCCATTGACCCAAACTCTCAAGACTCCCTCTTCCTTATGCTGATTTGTGTGAGCAGAGGTTGTAAACTTGACATAGAAAAGAAAGCTACAAGGGGCTGTTTGGGGCCTAAGATTAAACACAAAAGTCTCGGACCATTTCATTAACTAAGATGAGATAAATATCCAAAAGGTCATTCAAATAAAACTAGTCTCATCTTGGGTTCCTTATTATGCATGCTCTGTCTGTTGGCTCACACATGAACTGCATAGTTTGGTGTGGATTTATCAAACATATGTTGTAGTTGGTGTGGCTGTTAGCTTCAACCCATGGGTTGGCATTGATTTTGACTGGGATTGGTGTTACCTTATCTGTTACTGATATTTGGTTTATAGGGTAACATGTTTACATGTGATTGGTTTGTTAGGTAACATTTGCTGCTAAAATTTTGACTAGGATTGGTTTGTTGGGTGACATGTTTGTGAAATATATATGGATGGGTGTTAAATAGAATGGGTATGCTTCTACTTGTGAAATATCTATATGCTAATGAGCTTACATAATCATTATTGTAGTTTCATATTATTGGTATTCAAAAACACTTATTTCTTTACTTGTAGACCCCTTCCTAATTTATACATTAAAAATGCAAAACTTTCTAGAAAGTGAGATAGGCAAAAGAGGCTCTACAAGATATTTGTTAAACTCAAGTATGCTATGGCATCTAAAACTTGATAACAACAATAATCTTACTTACTCATTATAAAAATAAAATAAAATAACCAATAGCTTTAACCATGAATCACCAAAGTGGAAATTGAATAAATAAATTGCATGCATGTCTCTCTGTTCTTCACTACATATCTATATCTAGAAAGTTTCATAGTAGTTTACAAGTATAAAATACCATATAATCACTCTTAAGTCTAATTACCTATTACCCTCTAAATAGCGATAATGGTTAGCTAGAATTCTGTTCTTGGCTTAATGACCAACAAGTACATTATGTGATATTGTTGCAGCTTATTTGTTGATTTATTTTCTCCTTATAGGCAATTCCAAGCAACCATGCCCATAAAGTTTTTTGTTCATCTTTTTCTTTTTTCTATTGAATATCTAGAAATCCACCAAAACATGTGATGTTTTGTCCCAAAAATTCTAGGTTTACCAACTTGTCAAATTAGCATAACCTATACAGCTTTTGTTATGCTTGTATTTTGTAATTTGAGCAACTAATGTTCTTGTTAATAAGATTAACAAGAACATTTTCAAATGACTATGATAAAAGCCCTTGAGGAAATTCTAATTTTCAAAATATGAGAGTAATCTGGAAAGGGTGATCTAATCATGAGAAACAACAAAGCGTCTAGTTTTTGTCGAGAATGCAATTTTGTTTTGTTTGGTTCTGACTTTTGAGGTATTTGGCTGAGGTAGACCAAGTTGATGAAAAAATGAAATTTTTTTCATATTTAATTCATTTAGTGGATATTTCAGTATATTTTTGTGACTTAACTGAAGTTGAAATGGGTAGTAATTAATTACAAAATTTCATAGAAAACAAAAAATTAAAAAAAAAAACACTTGGTGTATTATTTTTTCCCAATCTATGTTGTCTGCTTTTCTAGTTGCCCAAAAAATTTGTGAGTTCCAATGCAACCTTTTTTTTTCCAATCTATGTTTTCTGCTTATTATTGTTGTAACGCCCCGACTCCCACGTACGACAACGCGAGAATTGTGACATGGGATGATGACAACGCGGGTTACACATCCCAATAATAAGTGTTCAAGTATGTGCAACATGCAAACAGTATACAATAAATACGCAGCAGATAATTAAATAAGTCAACTAAGTACCATAATTTTAAATACAAAATTTACCAAAATAAAAGTATACTGATAATTAAACAGTTATCCGTAAAATACAGTAAAAAACCAATTATATACATGAGTGGGAAACAAATTCCATAATCCAAAACAAAAGCAACCACATACCACCTTCTCCGTAGAGCCGATCTCTAAGGCTCGTTGTCCTCATCTGCATTAAAATCTACGGTACCATAAAATGATACCACAGGTAAGTAATAATCCAAATAACCACGAGATAAAAGTGCACTGATGCAACCAACATGTATGCACATGATGAAATATGCCATAGCCCCAAAACATCCTTTTTCCCAAAAAGAATATTTTCCAAACACACGTCAAAATCTGATTCTAGCCAAAAAAATATAATCCGTCATTTTTTCAGAAAATGATTTACACAAAAATATTTATCAGACACTGTAGGCGGGAATCACAAGCGAGACTTTATCACCATCTCTGCTTACCACCATCCCTATCGAATGTACCGTAGGCGGGAATCACAGGCGGGACTATACTACCATCCCTACCGCGTACACCGTAGGAGGGAATCACAAGCGGGACTCTACCACCATCCTTACTTACCACCATCCCTACAGTTTCTTTCCACACAAAAAGTACCTATCAGAGCACTGTATGCAGGAATCACAGGCGGGACTACACCACCATCCCTATCGTATGCACCATAGGTGGAAATCGCAGGCAGGACTATACCAACATCCCTACAGTCTCTTTTCCTTTTCTCACATGAAAACCCAGTTTTCAATAAACAAATGAGCATGAATGCAATTACACGAAAACCCAATTTTCATTTACAAACATGAACATGCGTGCACATGCAATGAATAAGACCCGACATCAATATCCAACAACAAATAAATTCCAATATAACCAAACACATAAATAACTCCATTCTCCAATCCATCCGACCCCCTTACTCCTCGAATTCAGTCCAACACAACCAACCAATTAACAGTAAATGAGTATTAGTGCAAAAATACATTTAAATCTCAAAAGTTATTTAGGAAAATACTTACAACGATATATTATAATTTTTAAAGGATCACGGAGATGCAAGATGCAACAACACAGCAACTGAATAGTGCAAAATGCACTGCGATCGCAGGTCAAAAATAGTAGATATTGAATGGGGTCAAACCAAGACTTGAGATTACAAAAGTAGAGGTTAGAGATGTCGGTGATGCTAGTGGTGGTAGCCTTTGGCCATAGGTGGCGGCAAGGGAGGCAGTTTAAGGCCAAAAAACTTAAATCGGAGATGGGGTTGGCTGGGCCTCACCGGTAGGGCTGTAAACGAGCCGAGCTCAAGCGAGCTTGGGGTGTGCGAGCTTGGCTCGTTTATCAGCCAAGCTCATTATAGCATTCGAGCTCGGCTCGTGTAGTGAGGAAATGAGCTCGAGCTCGAGCCCGAGCTCGGTTCAGTTAACGGGCCGAGCCCAAGCTCGACTCAAGCTCGGCTCGTTTAAGGCTAAATTTAAAGACTAAAATTTGTAATATAACATTAAAATAAATGCATCAGTAAAATAACAAATTAAATACAAATTTACATCATATCACGTTCAAGAGTATTATGGCTATAGACCTATGGTACATTAAATGACATTTTTAATTTTTACATCATAATGGAACAAGTGAATCAAAAAATACTTTACAACAATAAATTATGATATAAGATACATTAAACTTCAAAAAAAAAAATTGGGCTGTAAACAAAATCAGCCCTCATTTGTTGATGAATGGAGCCAGAAATCTTGACATTGTTGCCCTGCATACACTAATACAATAAAAAAGTTAGGCAGATTTTTAATCCCTTGCTCAAGTACTGTTAACTTAATAATACTGTCAAGGGATGTTTGACAGAAAATATAAAACTTAATTTGCGTAAAAAATCAATTTTATATCTTAAAAGTTATACAAATTACACTACAAAAATACAAGCAATCTCATAAACAAATATATGAATTAGAGATTCAAACATACGTTAAAATCTGAAATCACCATGACAGAGTCACAGAAGTCAGCAAGTTCCCAAAATCAGATAGAAAGATGTGGCCCTAGGGATTTAGCTAAGTTACCAACTGCAGTTATCAAAGGTCCAAATGAACTACCACAAAATAGATCCAAAATAGCGACCCAGCAATAGGCATGACTCATATCACCCAGACAACCAACTGTTAGGTAGACAAGTTGACAACTTCAATAAGCATAGACTAATATATTAGGCAGTTACCAGCCACAGGCCCATATGATATAAGAATCTGCAAACAGCAGGCGGCAGTATGCAATACTCAATAGGCATACACTAATACCACAGGCAGTTACCAAAAAAGTTACAAGTTCACAACAAGTTCACAACAAGTTACCAAAGTTCAACAAAATCAGCCAGACAACCAAAACAGACAACTGCAGTTACCAAAAAAAGTTCACAAGTTACCACAGTTTAACACAAACAGCTAGAAAATGAAAGTCAGACAACTTGAATTTTTACCAAAACAAGTTCATAAGAATTTACCAAATGCCAACAAAATCAGACAACCAACTGCAGACTTCACTTACCAAACTTCAAGAAAATCATAATGACAGGAAAATACCAAATTTATACAAAATCTGAGTAAACCATGACAAAAGTCAGCAAGTTTGCAAACTTGAAGAAAATCACTATGACAACCTGCACACAAACACACTGATACAGACAAAAATATTAATATAATTTTTATTCCCTTGCATCATTACTCAAGTACTTTTAACTTAGTAATATTGTCAAGGGATGTTTGCAATGTAAAATTTAATTTGCTATTTAAAGAAATTTAGGAAATCTGGACGGTGAGAAGTTAGAACTTAGAAATTATCTGAACTGTCATGACTCATATCATCCCAAACAAAATTAGATAAAACCAAACTGTCCAAATATTACATAGTAAATTGTCCAAATATCAGATAGCAAATCATATAGATTAAACAATACAGACTAGATAAATCATAAAACCAGAAAGCTGTGAAAATGCTCCATATATTAAACATGATAAAAAATAGAATCTGAGTCTGTATGGGCCTATGGCTATGGCAAGAGAATTTGAGTTTCTGATGGAACATCCTTCTATTGACAAGAAAAAAACAGGCATTAGTATTTTTGTAAATAAATTAATAATAGTAAGTATAAAATAGTAAAATAGCAACAGGCAGTTAAAATAAATAGATTACACTTACAGAATTTGTTGATGATCTTTTAAGCCTAAATAATGCTCTAACCCAATCAGACCCACATAACAACATCTGGACAATTTCAGTTGACAAAGAAGCTCGATGAAGATCAATGACTCTGCCTTCTACACTGAATGTTGATTCTGAGCTAACTGTGGTAATTGGTATAGCCAATATATCTCGGGCCAATTTGGACAAAATTATAAACTTAAAACTATTTGTTTTCCACCATTCCAAGGCATCGAAACTTGCATCTGAATTCTCTTCACAGATATATATGCTCTCCTCCAAATAATTGTCCAGTTCTGATTTACAAGGCTGTACGGTATCAACACTTCTAACAAAAGATTTAAATAAAAACTGGCCACTCTGCATGTTTCTCCCAGCACTTGAGGAACAACTGGATACATTTGTTCGAGCACTTTCCTGCTCTCTTTGTGCCTCAAGAGTCAAATTATATTCACGAACATACTCATCATATAACTCATGCAACACTTGAGAGACATGATCAATATTCTTAGAAGCATCCGGCTCTTGATAAATTAATGGAAAACAAAATTAGATCAGGAGCATCTTGAATCTAAGGTCTAGCACCGCAGTGATTACCATCAATAGATTACACTCCCCCCAATATTTCTCAAACTTAGCACTCATTTTCCTTACCATTGATTTCATGTATTCATTCTCATCTCTACTCTTCTTACCTAAGATGTCCTTCATTCTCCATACTTCAGAAAGGAATAAGTTTGTTGTTGGGTAATCACTTCTGGATACAATATTGATTACTTCATTGAAAATAACAAGTAGTTGACAAACATTTTCAACTTGCCCCCACTCTTCAACAGTTGGAACCCATTCAAAACTATTATCTCTACCACCATATCTAGGAAAAATTTCTTTAAACTGAATTGCAGCATCCAACATTAAATGTGTTGTTCCATCTTGTAGGCACATCTAAAATCAGTTTCTTTGAGGATAATTGCAACTGTTTTGCAATTTCACTAAACTATTTTAACCTACTCTCTGATACTACCAGATATTTTATATCATCTCTCACACAATCAACAATCTCCCTAATCTCCCCAAGTCCATACTACACCAATAAATTAGTAATATGCGCACAACAACATACATGAAACAATTTCCCACCTACAGATAGTGTTTTCTTCAATCTAAAATCATCTTTCAAGACCCTAATGGCAACATCATTAGAACTTGCATTGTCAATAGGAATTGAACTTATTTTATTCTCAATTCCCCATCCTGGAAACACTTTTCTAAAACATTAGCAATAAGAAAGCCAGTATATGGGGGAGGCACATTACAAAAGTTCAAAACACGCCTCTGAAGATGCCAATCAGTATCTATAAAATGACATATCACTACCATATATGAAAGTTTTTGACAAGAAGTCCACATGTCAGTTGTGATATGGACTTTGTTAACAGGTTTAAGCAAAACCATTAACTTTGTCTTTTCAATCTCATAAGTTATCATGCATTCCTTCTTTGCAGCAGCCCTAGACATTTTTTTCCAATATAGAGTGTTTGCACTCATGAACTTATTAAATAGCACATGCTTCATTAAAAAAAATGGATATTCATGGTAAAGTATCATATGAGAGGCAAGCTCTCAGACCCTACTACGATCATAGGTAGAGTTTGAAACAGTGATGTAACGCCCGTCCTCGTGGTGGGTATTTTTACAAAATATTTTAGAAAATACGACGGGAATTACCGTCCGATTTAAAACATATTTTACAGTCTTTCCCAGGGTGCAAGACTCTACGTTATAAAATAAAATGTGATTTTACAATAAAAGAGGCTTGGGGTTTAAAACAGTGAAAAATAAAAATCTTTAAAATAAAAAGGCATTTCTTACATTTAAAACCATCATGCCTAGACTTCCGTGCCCTTCTCCTTTTGGCCGTGTCCCTCCTGAGCGTACTGCTCATTCAGTTCCTGTGGGGGGAGGGGCACACATAAAAACTAAAATGACTCGAATACTCAGTAAGCATTACTTCATACCGTTAAAATATAAAAACATAGGTTTTCAATCATGCATTCATCATTCCATACATACTATACGTACATGCGTACATGCTTTTGTTTGAAAATATCACTGACGGGATTTTTCTTCTTTAAAAACTGGTTTTCTTTTAAAATGTTTCCCCCGTCAGTGCCTCCATTTCTTAAAGAATGCCGTGCATTCTTACATTACTTTTTCTTTTCGTAAACGTCAGTAGACGGGAGTTTTCATATTTAAAACGTGCTTTTCTTTTAGTAAAACCTTCCCCCGTTACTGCATTCATTTCTTGAAGAGTGCAATGCATTCGTACATTCTTTTCTTATCACTTTCATAGGCCAGTACACACTGTTACGCCCCGTGTGCTGGGGTTAGCGGCCTTTTGGGCCGATGGATTCACCCGTGGCCACGGGTTGGAATCCCTTTTCGTCAGGGATACAGCACTGGGTGCACTACCAGATACTACCGCCCGGCATTGCAATCTGCCCATTCATTCATTTGGGTACCCCGTTCATTCATTTCATATGGCCGTTACGTATTTTCATACATTTATGCGTGCTCATGCCTTTCTTTCATTCTTTCTTACGTTCATTCATTCATGGCGGCTCTAGAGAGCCGCAGCTTTCATTCATTTCATGTGCATGAGCATGTCTTTCTTTTCTTTTCATTTCGTTCGTGCTTTCATGGAAAAACGTCTTTTCATGAGAAAACATTCTTTTCGTGAGAAAACGTTCGTTCGAAGCGAGAGCCCGAAAACATCTTTTCGTTCATCGTCTTTTCTTTGAAAATACATACAATAGATACTACGTATAGTCATCCATTCACATGCATACACTTAATACTTTTGGGTGCGTGAAAAGGGGCTGCCAAAGGGGGCCGTACATACTTATACTTTAAATACATTACTTTTCATTCTCCTTTTCGTAAAACGTCTGCCCTTGAAAAAGGAGACCAGTTCTTTTCTTCATTTTCGTAAGGAAAAGCATTTCTTTTTCTTTTTCATATCTTTAGAAAACTCTAGAAGAGTATGAACGTAACACTTACTTGGACTCCATGCTACTTTCATACCATACAGTCCGTTCATACCGTACAGTCCATTCATGCGTGTCAGTTGGCAACCTACATGCAGACATAACCTTAACGTTATTCTCTATCTAGTGCATAAGCAACTGACTAGAAATAGAGCTATGCTTTACTTAGAGAACACTCTCCTTCTATACCGGGCTCTTTCACGTTTCTTACTATGATAAAAACTCTTAGAGACCCATTACGGTCTCTACTTCTTTCAACCTTGACGTTCTACTCTGAGTGCTTACTCACTAGGATGAACTCATGTTCATCTTAGGATTAAGATACTAGGACTTTTATCCTGTTCTTCTTACTAACCACATTCCGACGCACGACTTAGACCAACTAAGTCATGCATCCCATTCTTAGACAGTACCTTCATCATTACCCTCATGTATCTTAGTTCACTCTACTTCTCATGACCATCCGTACACATCACACGGCTCTAAGCCAACCCTGAGACTTAAGTACCGTGTCATCATACATAGGACAAATTACCCATTATTTATGGTAAATCCGTCCAGCATATGTGTCTAACCAGACAACACACGTACCTTACCTTTTTTATCATTTGAGACACACATACCTTACATTGGTCATCGGGTCGTATGGACAAGCGCCATATTCCGATACCATCCTTCCCTTACTCGGCTAGCACGACTCTCCGTGCTACCCGAACCTTGTGACAGTTCATCCCAACACTTAGCCGATGGGACTCTGTTCATAACCACACTTTACGTCACGCCATATAGCTCGAAACTGTTCCCAAGCTACACCATGACCTTGTCACATCACCCCACATACGTCTTAGGTCATCACAGCGCAACTCCATGATGGACCACGTCACTTCATGACGTTGCCCAATCATGCTTCCGCTGCACCGCTCTGATACTTCTTAGCCATTTCGCACTTATTCCCAGCCATAAGCCAATCACATGGCGACATTCGTCGCCTTGGACTACAGCCATACTTCGCAGCCATTTCGGGACACTGTTCCACAGTTCCCGACACCATACACCAAGTTCTTCCCCTAATAATTACGCAACCATCCTTATCCTTGTGACATGCCATACAGTGTATCGTTGCACCTCAGGGAGTACACTCCATATATACTCCCTTCACAACACTACGCCACATCACCGCTATGGCCTACACGTCATATGGTCCATCGTCTCACAACATGGAGTACACTCCTCGTGTACTCCATTCACAGAACTATGCCATGTCACCATTATGGCATACACGCCATACGGTGCAGCACTTACCACATAGAGTATACTCCACGTATACTCTACTCACAGAACCATGCCACGTCACCGCTATGGCACACACGACATACGGTGCATCGTCTCACAACATGGAGTACACTCCTCGTGTACTCCATTCACAGAACTACGCCACGTCACCATTATGGCACACACGCCATATGGTGAAGCACTTACCACATAGAGTATACTCCGCGTATACTCTACTCACAGAACCATGCCACGTCACCGCTATGGCACACATGCCATACGGTGCATCGTCTCACAACATGGAGTACACTCCTCGTGTACTCCATTCACAGAACTACGTCACGTCACCGTTATGGCATACACGCCATACGGTGCAGCACTTACCACAGAGTATACTCCGCGTATACTCTACTCACAAAATCATGCCACGTCACCGCTATGGCACATACGCCATACGGTGCATCGTCTCACAACATGGAGTACACTCCTCGTGTAATCCATTCACAGAACTACGCCACGTCACCATTATGGCACACACGCCATATGGTGCATCATCTCACAATATGGAGTACACTCCTCGTGTACTCCATTCACAACACTACGCCACGTCACCAATACGGCACATATGCCGTACGGTGCATCGTCACACAACATGGAGTACACTCCATGTGTACTCCATTCACAACACTACGCCACGTCACCGCTATGGCTTACACGCCATACGGTGCGTCGCTCCACCACATGGAGTACATCCCACATATACCCCATTTACGACACTCCGCTACGTCACCAATACGGCACACACGCCATATGGTGCATCGCTCCACCACATGGAGTACACTCTACGTGTACTCCACTCACGGCACTACACCACGTCACTATTGCAGCACGTGCACCACAACCACACTTCACAGCACAGTCCCCAACACTACATAGCACAGATCACAATACCAACAGCACAGTCCACAATACTCCACAGCACAGTTTCCAATACACCCAACACTTCACATCACAGCCCAATACATCATCATTATGCTACACAGCCATCCTATAATACTAGCAGCACAGTCCACAACCTAGTCAACTAGCTAGCATCTAACATAAATAGCGAGGGATAGAGAATTATACCATCGAAGGGATAACCCGTGCGTCACTCGTTGACCGTCACAGCGAATACGCCGGAGGAGCGTACGGGGTGGCTACACCGCGTACAGTGACTGTTTAAGTGTTTGGATAGCTAGGTGTGGTCTTGGAAGGGCCTAAGGTGACCTTGATGATGATGACAATGAGTGTATCACGGCGGATCTTGCCATGTACAGTGGCGGTAAGTCACGCGCAGTGACTGTCCATCACGTGTAGTGATTACCCACCACGTAAAGTGGTGGTTTAGGCTTGAGCTAGGCTAGGGGAGGTTGCTAATGGAGCCGTGGAGGCTCGGTGGTGGTCGGCACAGTGGTCTACAGTGGCTGGCCGTGCACTGTGGGGGAAGAGAAGTCGTGGGAGAATGCGAGAGAGTGTGGGGCCGTGGGTGGTAGATCGGGGCTGTGGGTGGTACCATTGGGTTCGTGGTGGCCTAAGGATGCCGGCTCTGGTGGTCGTTCGCCGTGGGTGGCAGTGGACGGCGGCGGATCGGGCTAAACCCGTGCGTCGCTACGGGTGACACTGGGAGGTGGAGGAGAGGCCTATTGGCCGTGGGTTTGATGGAGGAGGAAGGGGGAGACCTCAAGAGTCTCATGGTGGTGACCGGTGGCCGTGTACGGCGGCGCTAGGAGGCCGCACAGTGAACCCGTGCGTGGAGGAGCCTAAGCTCGTGCATGGGGGCTACCGGCGGGGAGAGGGAGGCTGAGGTCAAAGGGGGAGGCTGGTCAGTGGCTAGGGAAGCTACCCTAGTGGTGGTGGCGCCAAAGGACGGCGCACGACGGCGGATCGGCTCCAAAACCCATTCAAGCTTGCACTGTCATGGGAGGAGGAGGGGAGAGCGTGAGGGAGCGGGCCGGTGCTGGGAGACTCGCCAGAGGGAGGCGGTATCGATGGTGTGGGCGGTGAGGCACGCCGGCGCCGGGCTGGGGCCGTGAAGCATTCAGACGAGAGAGGGAGGAGCTACGTACGAGGGGGCCGAAATGGAGGAGAAAGAGAGAGGGGCTGGGTTTTATCCTAAAACCCGTCGTCTGTAGATCAATAAAATGATCTACGATGACTTTTAAATACTGATTTGAAAATGCGTAAAAGCTAACTTATTTAAAAGTACTGAGATGAATTAAAATAGAATATTATTTAAAATAATATTACTTCATCATTTATAAAATGATGAAATCTTATTTAAAATATTTAAAAGAGTAAAACTATTAAATAAATAAAGATTCCATCATTATTTAAATCACATAATATTTTAAATAACTGAAATCATTTATATAAAATGATTCTCTACAATTATAATATTTTTGGAGCTCTTCAAATATATTATAATTGAGTTATTTAAAATATTATTTATTTAAATAGTAAGTGGAATCTTTCATGTAAAATACACATTACTTTAAAACACAAGATAACTTTTAAAAATCACATAGTATCTTTAAAAACAAGCCATCGGGATCTTGCACGTGTAACGGGGCTCTTAGACACTAGAGAGGGGAGAGGGCAGGCTGACGCATCTGACGTAATTGCTTAAGTCAGAAGAAAGGAAGGAATGAGCAGGGTGTTACATATAATTATATTAATAGTATATGATCAAACAAATTACAAATGTTCATATTTAAAATTAACATTTTATGTTATATTTTATAAATTATAATATGAAATTATTTCATATATGATATATAATTCTATACAAAAATTTCACATATAATTATACATTATATATAAAAATTATATATTAATATATATAAAATATTTTGTATAATTTTAATTTTGTATAAAACTTATATATAAAATATTATTTTTTATATTTTTTTATCAACCGGTTCGGTCCGATCTAAAAAATCCTAAAACCGGACCGATTTCAACCGGTTTATAAATTATAAGAATCGGTTCCGAACCGGACCGATTCAAAATCGGTCCAGTTCGGTCCGGTTCGGACCGGTTTATCGATTTTTCAGTTTAAATTTACACCCCTAGGTATAGCCCTAGTACATGAGACGTGTACAAGAGATATGCAAGAAATAGAAACAGTAGGCATTAACGTATTTTCAGCTGGTTATGAATTTATCAAGGAAAGTTTATAGAACTTTATTAAGTCATACATGCATTTGTCCTCTTACCTGCCTAATGGCCAGACAAGGCAGTAACAAACTCATGATACATTCTCCCGTACAGCTCCTTCGAGAAATAGATCACTTGGTAGGTTATCCAGTACGGTTCCTTTGAGAAAGGTGTGATATCACCATTTAAACCCTAATCTAACCCCCAAACCTCAAATACTAAACCCTAAATATTCAAATTATTCAAATTAAAACATCTTGTTTGGATTTAAAATCACTCTCAACTCATCTAATATCATCTAATCATTACAAATTTTCTAAAATTTGAATTAAAATATATATATAATTCAATTTTGTCAAATCTCAAAACAAAAATAATAGGAAAATGCTAGGGAACCTATTTTGAGCTCCTGTTAATGGTGCTCTTTTTTGTTTTTTTTTTCTTTCTTTTCTTCTCTCACCTACCTCTCCCATCTTTTTTTTTTCTTTCTTTCTTTTCTTCTCTCACCCATATATGTTGCCCCTCTCCTCGCCTTAATAGCATTTTCCAGTTCAGTATTGTTATTGGGTACAAAAACATGTTCAATAAAATCCTAAAAGAAGATTGCACCACAATGAAGCTAAGGCTTTTTTTATTAATTTATTTACAATTCAACATATTATAGACGTGTAGATCTAAATTATTTTCTTCAATTTTTTTGTTTCTTATTTCATTTATTTTTAATTTATACTTTTAACTCTAGAATCAACAAAGTCAAGTCGGGACACATGCGCTAGATTTTTTTTCAACTCCTTCGACTGCACATTACTCACAGGTAATGTAAAACTAACTTCTTTTGGTAATCTTTTTAGTGAATTGCATTGCCACTTTTAACATTTTTTTATGCCCCTATAAAACAAAATTGCGGAGGCTTTTCATCAGGACTTCAGGGCTTAGTGATTGGTAGATGCCATGAGACAATTTTGTAATCTTGGTCACAATGACATGTTTAGATCATTAACTATACCTATTTTGTAATCTTGGTCACAACTTTTTATAATTTTGAAATTTTGGGATTTTATTGAACTTGTTTTTGTACCCAGTAACAATACTGAACTGCGAAATGCTATTAAGGGGAGGGGAGCAGCAGCACATACGGGTGAGAAAAGAAAAGAAAAAAAAGAAGAGAGAGGGTCAAGGGAGGGGCAGGTGAGAGAAGAAAAGAAAGAAAAATAAAATAAAAAGGGGAGGGGAGGGGCCACGGGTGAGAAGAAAAGAATAAAAAAAAAAGAGGGTAAAGTAAAGGCCAAGTGGCCTTTACACCTCAAACAAGAACAAGAACTATCAACGGGATCCCAAAACAGTCTCCCTAGCATTTTCCAAAACAATATTAAAAAAATTATATTCTAATAATTTTTTATTCAACTTTTAATTTTCATCTTATCTCAACTCAACTCACCATCCAAACCTCCCTTAATTCACTTTCTTTTTGTCTATTTGATTTCTAATTAATTTTAAAAGATGTTCAAACATTTTGGTCTTGTTTGATTTTTGTTATGGTTTAAAATCGATTTATCCTATTTTATTTTCATTTTCTCTAGGCTTGTTGTGTAGGTAGGCTCCAGTATTAGGTCTATTTGGCCCATCAATCTATACTTGCCTAGTTATGGGTGAGCAATCTACTCGATATTATCTGGCAAGAAAGTGGACACTTATATTAAAAAAATGGGCAACGGGTGGGTTGGGTACCAACCACTTGGATTTTCACTCACCCGCCCAATACAAGTACATATAGTAAAGAACCTAGTTTTCTCTCTCCACACTCACATTTTTCAGCCACCTCTCTTTCTTCTCTTTCTCTCTAATCCAACGAACTCATCTTCTCCTCTTCTTCTTTTATTATTTTCGTCTTCTCCATCCCTCCTCGTCCTTTTCTTCTTCATCTCTTCTTCCTCCTTTTCTTTTCTTTTTATTCTACTAAAAGACCATGGTTTGTTAGATGTTATTATTTTGCATATTCTTTGTATATTTTATTGGATATGTGTTTCTTTTTGTTGGATCTATACATTGTGGTAGTGGATATGATTGTAGGCTTGGATTTGGAGGTTGATTTGTAAATCTATATAGTTTGAAAAATTAATAGACAGTGAATTTGAAAATCCACCATATGTGGGAGAAGTTCGAGAGATAGGGAGAAAAGGGGACCCCCACCTGAGGGGCTGGAGTAAGGAGTAGGGACCGGGATACCTTGCTGCTTGCCTGCATAAGGTGGGTAGTAGGTCTAATTTTCTCTCGATTGTCACAATCCCATTTTGCACAACCGAATAAATGAAGTCTTGTATTTAAGGGGATCTACTCATCTCCAAAGGAGCCCTCACTTGTAGTGAGAGGTGGTAATTTGTGTTCTTGGGTTATGTTTGTGTCATATCAAGCTATGAGTATTAAATTATAGTTATTTTCATATTATTAATAAAATTAGGTTAATCATGTAAAAATAAATAAATGAGATAACTTACCCTATTTGTATGAAATGAGTTGAAAGACTTGCATGAGGAAAATCAAAGAAAGTCTCGAGATGATGTGGAACACTTCATATGCCTAAATCAGAATAATGCACTTATGGTGTTTATCTTCAAAAAAATAATAATTTAGAAATTACCCAGTGTGTGCTTCCCTCCAGTATGCATATATCTAGACACAAAATTGAAAGATGGTGATGGAGATTTGTAAAAAATTGAATTTATTCAATTTTGTGAATGAACTTGTAATTGATCGGTTATGTCTCATCCAAATACATCTAATATCAGATCCAAATATTCACGGCTCAATTACGAACCAACATCCATCTATTTAGGTTATGTTTGGTAACTAAGATGATACATAAAATTCTCATATTATCTCATCTCATCATTACTATCTTTTCAAATTTTCACACAAAATATAATAAACAATTCAACTTTTTCAAATCCCAATTCAACATTTTCAAATCCCAAAACAATAATTTGATACGCATCTGCCACTGTAATGGTGTGCAATTTTGCACACCCTATGTGGCAATTTGTTTTTTTGTTTTAATTCAAAATGCACCATTTTGCACGGTATGCATTTTCAACTCTCATTTCTGATTTCAATTTCGAAACCCAGCCCCCGCACGTCAAAATTCCTCCCCACCCGCTCTCCTCTCCTCCTCGCCCTGCGTCGAACCTCCTCTACCCACCAACAACGCCGTCTTTCTTTCAAGCGACATTAAGCCCGTTTGCACAACGTCGCCACTCCCCACGTCGCCCAGCTTTCCTCCCTCCCCGTCGCCCTCATCGTCCCAGGTGTGTGTGTGCGTGCGTGTCTTTCAATTTTTTTTTTCTTTCCACATCCGCACTGTTGTTAACCATCTTCCCTACTTCAGAATCCTCATCAACGATCCCTAGAGTCCTTGCTTCAGAATTGACAGTAACGGGCCTGTTCTCAGCAGCCAGGTGAGTGGTGTCTTGCCCTAGACTGTTTTCATTCTCTTAAATTGAAAATTGTAGTAAGGGAATGTAAGGGATGTAGAATCTGGTGGTTTGAATGTAGAATCTCTTGCCCCAGACTGTTGTTTGAATGTGGTCCCTCTGCTACGGTAATAAGATGAAGAAAAAAGGTAAGCATAGCAAGTGTTTGAAGACAAGCTCAAATGAGCCACAACTCTATTACATTGGGTTCTTCGATGTAGCTTGCTTGATCCTATCCAGCAGCATCCATTGCCTTATCAGGGAGTGAGAGGTGACTCCACTAGGTAGATTTGCTAAGTGAGGTCATGCTTGATTTCTTCTTTTCCATGAAACCAGACTTTTGTTAACCGCATAAGACCTATGTTATTTACTTCCATACCTCCATCACTTGTGGGCCATTCGAACACCATTAGCTGCTCCCTTTATGGCTGATTTTGGTCGAGTTGCTTCTGTGTTTGAAAGAAGTTTAAAAATACTGTACTTAGGTTCCTAGTGGTAACTTGGGTAAGATCAGTTTGGGATTTATATTGTTAAGGTCAAGCGTTGATTTGAACTTGTTATGGGTGAGAAAGGCCATTCATAGTTTGGTTGTTGTGAGCAACTTGTGCGAGGAATTATCGGTGAATACAACAATATTGTCCATGTATTGTAAGTTGTGTGGTCTAGAATATGCAAGATTGCTATTAGAGGAAATGCCATAAGAATCTTGTAATGGTAACCAGCTATAAAGGAAAGAGCCAAACAAAAGAAAAAAGAAAAACAAAAAAAGGCCTCCAAAGATAAGGTGGCTCTCCAGGTGTCACAGTCCATAAGAATCTTGTAATGGTAACCATGTTATCCTGTTTTTCTTGACATCACTGATTTCTTCTGTTGGAACTTGGAACCTCATTTGCTTGATTGTAGGTTGGATAAGCTTATAGTAGAAGCTATTGCCAATTTGAAGGAACCGAGAGGTTCTGACAGGGCTATAATTACTTTGTACATAGAGGTATTTCCACTATTGTATCTTTCCTGACTTCTTGAAACTATCATGCTTGCAGAAATAAAAACTTGAAGCTGTCAAACTTCACAACATTTAGTGCTTTTAATGAGCATTTAGAATTATTCAAAAAAAATTTTTTAATACATTGAATCACATCAATCAATTATAAATTAATGCTTATTTCTTTTAGATCTGGGAATTTTTGCAGGAGCGATATTGGGCACCACCAAACCTCAAAAAACTATTGTCCACAAAGTTGAAGCATATGACAGAAAAGGGAAGATTGAATAAGGTACTCAATCTGTCAAGTATGGTTGTTACATTGTACGATGGTAGGGAAACATGTTGGCATTTGTACATGGATATTGATGAGCCAATGAAGCTAGTTGAGAAAGATTCATTCCTGCAATCCTGCAAAATATTTTAAGTTTGATACTTATATAAAAAAAAAAATTGACACTTATCTTGTTTGAGGGTCATACAAAGATTTATCTTGTATGGCAGAAATATCTAGATAAATGGTTGTACATGTACTGCAGAAAGCAGTTCAAAGAAATTTTAGATGATGTACAAATGCAGAAAGGATTTTTTTCTCACTGCTCAATGGCATGAAATATAGCATTTGGATACTGTTTATGGTGGTTGCATTGACAGAAAAAACATAAGTAAAAGATGGCAACACTTTTGATATCTTCTGAAAAAAGAAGAAGCTCTTCATTTTCACTCCTGGAGGAAAGGCAGAAGGATACTTTGAAGGCACAAAAGAGAGAAATCAATGTTCTCACAAAGGCCCAAGTCGATACAGAGCTAATGAAATGAAGATGAAGGGTATGACTGCACAAGAGGCTGCTGCAGCTGCTGCACAAGCAGTTGCAGAAGCAGAAGTTGCTATCCGTGAGGCTGAAAATGCAGCTAGGGAGGCAGAAGCTAAATAAGAAGTAGTACAAATTTTTGCATGTTGTGGTACTATCTGTTTGAGAGAGGGAGAGGGAGAGTCATGTATCCTTGTTCTTTGTTCAAGTGGAACTCAATGTTCAATTATAATGAATATTGATGCCATTGGTGATGCAAGTTTATTTAATTGTGATGAGAAATGCATTGATCATGAAAACTTGGTGGAGTCATTTTAAACATTTTTAATAACTAAGCAACTGATCTAGACATTTCTTGTATGAGAAATATTGTTCATGTTAAAATTTGTCATTCCCAAACACAATTGCCATGTGGCATGTTTTACGGCTTATTTTAAGTCATCAATGCATGAAAGTTAGATTAAAATGTATCACAGAAATAAGTGTAACGAAGGATGATAAGATCTAGGATGAGAAAAATATTGCCCTTTCAATAGTGAAACAAGGTTGCCAAATTGTTGCTTATGATTAACCAATTCTTCTAGTTTTATTATGTTGGATAACTAAATATGTTCTGATTGGGCACCAAGATTATGAGGTAAAAGAAAAAAACGACTAATTGCATATTTTTTTAAAAACGGGTTCTATCAACCTAAAATGCAAGTGATGTTAGGTTCATGTTGCACCATTAGCAACAATGGAATCAAAATTGAAATCATTCATGAGATGTGCACATGCTATTTTTATTACAAATGTTAATTTAATGAACCTACAAATACTATTTTTGTACATCATGACCAAAACATAGGAGGAGTACCATTACAGTTGATTTATTCAATAATGATATATTCCATACAACGTGCTATTTACATACAGTTTATCCAACCATACCAAAAGTATTACAATTGTGACAACCCAATTGGAGAAACTTGTCTGCTACAGCTGGGAGAATATTTTTCATCTGAATGTCTTGCTTGTATCTTTCTTTTGCAGCCAACCATTCCTTAACTTTTGTATCAAATGGAAGATTCATAATCCAACTAGAAATGCTAGACTACAAGGACTTTTCTTCCACCTAGCTCTTCCATATCTTATGCATATGTTCATTTAAGCATAGCCTGAGCAGAAGAAAATAAATATCAAACATAAATATCAAGCATCCTCGAAACAAGCATAAAATTATCCCCCCCCCTCCCCCTCCCTAGCAAGACACTTGCTTAACTATGATGAGCCATAGCTTTCTTTCTTTCCAACTTGTTTCTTTATTTTTTTTTAGGTTTGCAACTTGAAGAAAGAGAAACTTGCATTTAACCTTAGACAGTAGCTGAATAAATTGGAGGCGTAATCCAAAGTGGTTTCAATTTTATAATCATGCAGCAGTTATCAACTTATCACCATACCCCTAGCCATACCATTAACAAATTTCAATTCATTCCAACATGGTACTTTCCTTTTGGTAATAACATTTATTGAATTTCAACTCAATTAACTTGGATTCTTTAGAGTTCAATAATTGGCACAAGAGTCAAAACCGTAAATTGAATGACTTGAAAATTCATGAAATACTTGGTCAATTTACATGTATGAATTTCATAGGCTCGGTTACACCAAATATTACTAAAGAAAGCAGTATACAATTACATAATCTTCATCAATCTATTAACATGAAGTTAGAAACTTTCTTCATCGTTTACAAACAAGTTTAGTTTGAATATCCAGCACTCATCTAAGCTTACAAGATTATATCCAGCACAGAAGTTAGGATTTGGATTGAGATATGAAATCATCCCCTCCCCCCTCCCCCTTCCTAATGAGGCATGATAGAGCTTAAATTCAGGAATAGTGGATCTTACAGTCATAATGAAAACTTAAAATTGTATATTTGTTTGAAATTAGATGGCATTTTCATCCCTCAACTCTATTAAACAATAAAACAAACAAGTTCCAAACAAGAATCATGTCTTCCAAACCCAAAGAACAATTTTTACGATATTGCCCTAAGCCACAATACCCCCATACTCTCTTCCATGCCCTAAGACGCAATACACTCTAGAAAAGAGTATCAAAGTGTGGGAGAGAGAGAGGGAAGCAGAGACTTTGACAGCATTTCATCAAGATGTTTCCAGAATTAAATTGAATGAAAGAGGCAATTATTATATAGAATTATATTATATATATAAATATTTGAAAAAATTATATGTAAGTGACTCGATCATTAGCCAGCAGAATCACTTGATGTTGCCTGCCTAGGCACACTAAAGTCAATTTCAAATCCAACTCTGAGCTACCAAGAATAGAGGTCGATCCCGTCACCATTTATCCAACTTATGCAAGACCAAAAGGTGCTTCTAAACACATCATGGAACAGAAAGATGACTGTTTTCATTACATCAGTGAAATTCTTGTGTGGGGCACAATCCCTATGGGAAGAAGAGGAGAGGAAAATTAACTAATACATTTAGGGAGAAGTGGCCGAATCAAGGCCTATTTGCTACTTAAAACTATTATTCTCTAATCTATTTAACTTCAAGTCTTCAAGTGCAGTTAGGGAAAAATTAGGGTTTCAAAATTTGGAAAAATTACAGAGACATTCAAAATGTATAACCAATTTGTCTTAGGGCTGAAATCACAGAAAAGAGGACGAGACTTCATATAAAATCAAGAAATCACAGGAAAGAAATCACAGAGACAGAAGCTTCGCTACTTGGGTACTCCGTCTTCCGACAGGCTGAGGTTGATAGTGCTTGGGGTCGGGGTAAGGTTGAAGACGAAGCCTCTTACATGGGGAACTGAGGGTCGTGGGTGAGGTGGGGTTTGAGGAGAAGGCGCTTGGGAAAAGAAAGGAAAAAATTCTACTTGAAATTTCGAATGATTTTGAAACCATGTGAGGGAGAGAGCACGAATCGATGCCACATTAAGTGTTTCAAATGACTGATCTATACAAATTTCAATAAAAATCTCAAAACTAAAAAATAATTTTAAACTTTAAAAAAATAATATTTTAAACTTTCTTATAAAATTAAAAATTCCAAATCTTATGATTGGGTTTAGGCATAAATTTACGAATACACTACAGTAGCTCATGGCCCAGCGTCGTCTTTTATCTCCACTTCACCCCCACACTTCTCTCGCAGATGGCTAATACTTTTTGAATCCGTCTTGACACCCGAGGCAAATTTGCTGACCGCGTGAGCGTGAGATCCACGCCCCATCCACACTCGGCTCCGCCGTTACTCCGCACCGCATCTACCCACGGTCCTCCTTCTTGGGCTCTAACATACGGCACCTTCTAAGCCTCTTCTCCAGGGCCCAAAGGATTGAAGAAATGGCTGGCGGTGCTGCTGGGGGTTTTTTAAGTCGAGCATTCGAGTCTATGGTCAAAGAATGTTCAGGAAAAAAGTATCCAGACCTTCATAAGGCTATTCAGACTTATTTAGGTTGGTGTTTTCTTTTTTGTTTCTCCCCAAGATCTCCCTGTCTTTCCCTTGCTGCACCGATATAAATTGTTAGATAGAATATGCAAAATTTAAATGTATATTTAATGTTTCTTGAGATCACGCGAAAGAGGTCAATCAGACGCAGCATCCTGATTCCACTGACACAAATCAAGCAGCATCCTTACCTGGAGATGGCAGGTCTCTATCTCTTTATATTTCATCTGCTGCTTTTGTCTTTGTTTTGAATTTTACTGCTACAAATCAAGCGACTAAGAATATTTTTTTTTTTTTTTTTGCTGTGGATCAAATCACACTACTCTGAACACGACCTTTTGGTTATCAGATTCGACGTAGATCCATTTTATTTCCACTTTCTTTGTGCTGTATGACATGCTTTTAATCTCCCCTGGGCTGTCTTTATAAGGATATGCTACTGAATCAATACAATCAGATGGAGTTGGAGTCATGATTTCCTTATTTGACCTAAATAGATGGATTCTAATACTAAATTCTGACAATTTTTGGTTTTTAGTTCCCTTGAAACCGATGGTGGAGCTGAAAAGACTGGAACAGAACCTGGTCGCCCACATACTGCAGAGGAGTTGGAGCCTGTGGGCAGAACTGGAACCATTACCACTGTCTTATCTAGAGCTGGGAACACCCTTGAAGGAGCTCAGGCAGAACTTGTTCTGAATCCACTTCGACTTGCATTTGAGACTAAGAACTTGAAAATCATAGAACCTGCTTTGGATTGTCTTCATGTATGTTCTTTCTCTCATTGTTGTAATGTAATCTTTGAGATGCTGTATAGACTAGGGGTTCTGCCTGCCCTATGCAGACAGGTAGCCACCCTTCCCACACCCCGTCCCTACCTGGGCGGGTTGACACTAACACCACCTAGTCACCCTTTCAAACAGCAGAAAATAGCAAAAAATAGAAGAGAATTTAGCCATCCAATCCAAAATTTCACCATCAAACCTAAAAATTAAACACTAAACCACAAGAAATCTCCAGATCACAAAACAATTACGTTTGGGACCCACGACCGTGGTCCTGGGTCTCAAATGCGATGCATACGAGAGTGAGGGAAACGAGAAGAAAGAAGAAAAGGGAAGACGAAGAAGAAGAAGAAGAAGAAGAAGAAGAAGAAGAAGAAGAAGAAGAAGAAGGAGGAGGAGGAGGAGGAATGGGGGCGTGAGAAGAAAGAAGAAGAGAGGAGAGAGAGAGGAAGGAGAAACGAGACTAGAGAGACAAAAAAATAAGAAGAATGAGTAGAGTTTTTTTGGGTAGTGGACGTAGCTGGCTGGGCGTATCTGGGTGACCCGCCGCCCAACCCTAGTATAGATTGTGGCTCAAGGAAAGAACAACAACCCCTTGAATGCAAATTCCATAATATGATATTGTTGTTTGATATGCATATTAATCATCAACTTGTTCTGTTCATGTTATTTGAGCGCAGAAACTCATTGCATATGATCATTTAGAGGGTGATCCTGGTTTAGATGGTGGTAGAAATGCCCCACTGTTTACAGACATTCTGAACATGATTTGCGGTTGTTTTGACAATTCGTCGTCTGATAGGTATTACTTTTGCATATTGGTTACTCTCTGGCACTATGTTTCCTGTTCTACCCGTTTATTTTTAAGGAACAATGTGCAGCACCATTTTGCAAGTGTTGAAGGTACTTCTTACTGCTGTGGCATCCTCAAAGTTTAGAGGTATGTTGTTAAGGGTAGAAAAGGGTGTTTCTTATGGTAATTCATTTAAATTGAGTCTATTATTTCTGCTCATGTATGTGTTGGCTATATCCTTTATTATTGTGGAAGAGTGGACTCATTGTTGCTTTGGAGTATTGTGCGTCTTGAGATGTGATCTAGGAGTTTTTTAGTGCAAAATGGTGCCTCGATGTT
This sequence comes from Cyclocarya paliurus, assembly GCA_029856935.1. Lineage (NCBI taxonomy): Eukaryota > Viridiplantae > Streptophyta > Magnoliopsida > Fagales > Juglandaceae > Cyclocarya > Cyclocarya paliurus. The sequence continues at coordinate 28,062 of CM056953.1, forward strand.
GGGCCTTGTTTCTCATATGTGCCACATAATTTTTAATGCAATGAACTACACTGAATGTGACATCACTCGGATTCTTGGCTAGTGATGAGTTGGGTTATAGCTGTCAATCATCACAGAAGTTGTTCTGATATGAAATGATAGAGATATGGAACATAAAGAATTGAAAAGGAAAAGAAAAGAGAGGTAAAGTCTAATTTACAATGGTGATGTGTTTGAACTGTGAGACATGATCTAATGAGTTAGCTTTTCATTATTCTTGATCAGTTGGTTGGGTTGGGGTACTATGAGAGTGAATTTCTTCACAAAGGCAACTACTTTATATGCCACTGATGCACTAGTCCTTTTTTCCCCTTACCAATTTTCTATTTTACCTTTATAAATTTTAAACCTCTCTATCTTTAGTCACATAATGTGGTTCTTGAAATGTGGTATGCACCATTAATTAGTAATGCCCATAGAGAGCATTTGATGCTATACATGCACATAGTAAATTTATGGTGTTTCAAGTTTTATTGTGTGAAACAAAGATTACTTACCCAAAGGAGTTAAAAAAAAATGATGTCATTCAAAGGATAAAGTCTTCATATGCTCATTGGATGTAATCATTCTAGGTGGCTTGCACACCCACCCATGACTTAGAATTGGTACCAAGCATCATGATATGACCAACATATAAACATTCCTGACATGCACTAATTCACCATTTCTTTTTTCATAAGTTTCATATCATTACTTATTAAAAAAAAAAGTTTCACATCATAAGTACTTATAAAAAAAAAGGGTTTCATATCATAAGCTTTTTCATAATATTCATAACATGGGCATGGTGATAAATCTCATGACTTTCATATTAAAACTTTGATATAGTTCTCATAATGCAAATATAATTCTTGATAATTGAGAAGAGATTTTTTTACCAAGAATAGGCATAGCGCAAGTACACAGAAAGTATACAAGAAACTGAGAAAAGACTAAAACAAATCGAGAAAATCATCTCCATGCAATACAAGAGCCTTAGCCCACAAACTCAAAGTATTAAAGAAAAACTCCCTAAGTTCTCCCATCGAGCGTTCTCTGTCTTCAACACATCTCCCATTCCTCTCCAGTCATAAGGACCACATCAAACACAAAGGGATCATCTTCCAAATGGCAGCAACACGATGTCTTCCCTCAAAACCTTTCCAACAAGCAAGAAAATCGACAGCTTGCTTAGGCATCACCCAAGCAAATCCCGTCCTACCAAAAATCTCATTCCACAAAATCTTGGCCACCTCACAATGAAGAAAAAGATGGTTACACATAAAGTACAAATCTACTACACAAAGTCCACGCTTTCTTAAGTTATCCGTGGTCAGAATTTTTCCAAGAGATACCAACTACAGAAAAATGCAACCTTACTTGGCACCTTAACTTTCCAAATGCATTTCCAGGGGTAATCACTACATAATGGCAGGTTAGTACCTTATAAAAGGAACTAACCAAAAATCTGGAATTTCCTTCATGAATCCACAACAAGCTATCCCCCCTTCCTTGAACAATCTTTAAATCATATGATCTTCCAAAAACATTTGAGACCACATTCACTTCCCTGTCATGCACATCTCTCACAAATTCGACATTCCATTGAGGATTATTATTCTAGAAAGAAAGAAAATCAGCCACTGCAACATCTTGGTCCCTAGCAATCCTAAAGAGGGAAGGAAAAACATTCTTGAGGGCTGAATCCCCACACCATATATCATGCCAAAAATGTATCCTTGTCCCATCCCCCACCTTAAATTTAATATGTTTGACAAACTCCCCCCAACCCATCCTAATGGACTTCCACAAACCCACCTCATACGCTCCTCTAACTTCATTAAAGCACCAACAACCTCGACAAACTCCCATATTTAACATCAACATTCTTCCCTAATGCATCCCTCTCACTATGATATCTCCATTACCATTTCCCTAGAAGGGCTTTGTTAAAGAGCCTCAAATTCCGCACCCCCAAACCTCCACACGAAATTGGTTGACACACCTTATTCCAACTTACCAAGTGAAACTTTTTTTCCTCCCTTTTACCTCCCCACAAGAAATTCCTATAAATCCTCTCAATTCTAATTGCCACCCCTTCCGGCGTAGGGAAAAGAGAAAGGAAATAAGTGGGAGGATTAGATAGCGTACTCTTTATTAAAGTAATTCGTCCCCCTTTAGACAAATATAACTTTTTCCAACCAGCCAACCTTCTCTCGATCTTCTCAATCACTCCATTCCATATCAAAACAGATTTATGAGGAGCACCAAAGGAAGACCAAGATACTTCAAAGGCAGCAAGAGATCTTACACTCCAAAATATTAGCCAAATTTGAAATATTGGACCAGAGCCCACTGGAACAATTTCAGACTTGTTTAAGTTAATTCTGAGACCCGAAACTGCTTCAAAACATTACAACAAGGCTCTCAAAGAACGAAGATGTTCTTGATTGGTCTCACTAAAAATTAAAGTATCATCAGCAAAAAGAAGATGTGATACTTTTAAGCTATTCCAAGACTCATCACCCACCACAAAACCCGACAAGAAACTTCCTTCTACTGCCTCTTAAATCATTCTAGTCAAAGCATCCATGACTAGAACAAAAAGAAAAGGAGATAACGGATCTCCTTGTCTCAAGCGACGTGAACTATTAAAAAACCCAACCAGGATGCCATTCACCAAAGTGGAGAATCTCAGTGTCGAAATGCAATGCTTGATCCACATACACCACTTCTCTCCAAAACCATATCTTCCAAGTAAGTACAAAAGGAAATCCCAACTAACATGCTTGTATGCCTTTTACATGTACAATTTGATCAATATTCCATATTCATCTAATCTAATTCTGCTATCCAAACATTTATTGGCAATTAAGACCAAGTCAAGAATTTGTCTCCCCCTCACAAAGGCACACCCATGCAAGGAGCTAGCACCTTACAAATAATCTTGTACACCCCATTTACCAAACTAATAGGCTGAAAATCCTGCATTTCCACAGCCCCCACCTTTTTAGGAATTAGTGCAATAAAAGTAACATTGAAATTTTTCTCGAATTTCATAAATGAATAAAATTCAAGAAAAACCTTCATAATATCTTCCTGCATTATGTCCTGACAAGCTTGGTAGAAAGCCATTGAAAAGCCATCCAGACCCAGAGCCTTATCCCTTGCCATTCCTCTAACCACATCAAGAACTTCATCATCTTCAAAAGCTCTCTAACCATTATGCACTTCTTCTTTTTTTTTTGACAAGTAAGAGTAATTTTATTAATACGAATGAAATAGGCATAGCCCCGTGTACACAGGAAGTATACAAAAGAACACCTAAATACATTCTAAGATCAAGAGAATAAAGACAAGAAGTCATTCACATTGTTTTCATTTAGCACAATGGCTGAAAACCAAAGCATTAAATTGTGTAAGAAAAAATTCTGCAGTTCTGCCATTATGCACTTACCTGGTCAATGGAATAAAAAAACAGCCCATCAAGCGTAGGTCTCCACGAAAAGTCGTCCTTGAACAACTTCTCATAGAAATTGACAAAATGTTCCTAGATGGCCTCTTGATCTGATAGGTTGTTATCACCGTTGTGAAGTACCTTAATAGCATCATTTCTGGATGAGAGTTTGCCATTTGGTGAAAAAAATTTGTATACTTGTCACCTTCCTTCAACCAAAGGACTTGAGATTTCTGCCTCCAAGAAATTTTCTACATTAAGAAAAAATCTACACAACCTCCACACACCACACTTTTTTTAATTTTTATTATTTTTTTCTTTTATCAAATATTTAATATATGAATAATGAATAGAAGAATTGAATTAGTTTAAAAAGAATGAACTCAAAAAAAAAAAAAAAAAAAAATTTAAAAAAATGTGGTGTGTGGAGGTTGGGGAGGTTGTGTAGCATTGCTCCTACATTAAAGTGATCTTATCTAATTCAGCCACCACCTCCTTTTTTTTCTCTACAATTCCTCATTGGATATGTCCCCCAACAGCTCCCTATCCTCCAAACTCTGCAACTGTTGCAGCAAAAGCTTCCTCTTATTTTCCGTGATCTCAAACTCCTCCACATTTCATTTCTTCAAATATTGTTTTAATGCTTTGAGTTTACCAGCCAAAAGAAAGCTCGGAGTACAGGAAAAAGAGTACGAAGACCACCACAACCTCACCCTATCCACAAAACCCTCTTCCTCCAACCACATATTTTCAAATTAAAATACCTATGCCCTCTAATTATGCCCCCACAATCCAACATAATGGGGTAATGGTCAGAACACATTCTCGAAAACCTCTTCTAGCTCAAATCAGGAAAACAAGCTTCCCAAGAAGCTGAAACCAGAAATCTGTCCAGCCTCGATCATGCCCTTCCATTGGACCACGTAAAATCTCCCACCGGCCATTGGGAAATCAATCTAATCTAGTACAAAAATCAGACCTGGAAAAGCAGTCATAGCATGAGAGAAATGAGTATCCCCCACATGCTTGCTAGGAAACCTTGTAATGTTGAAATCCCCTCCAAAACACCAAGGAACATCCCAACAGCAGCTAACACCCGCCATTTCATCCCATAAAATTCTCCTACTATTATCCACATTAAGGCCATAAACGCCCACTAAAGCCCATTCGAATCCATCATCCACACTCTTAAAACGACAAGCCTCCAAAAATTCTCCCACATAATGATCTAGTAAGTCCACTACCCTCCTATCCCACATAACAATAATACCACCCGAAGGCCCGGAGATGTTTTCTATAATTGTTAAGCCCCCGAATATTCCAAGAAATAATCTTTGGTTTCATTGATAACTATTGGCAACCCTCTGCTTGCCTTTATCTCTAAAGGCACTTCCTTCCCTAGCATTATAATTAGTGGAGCATGACAATCTCTTTAATTCTCTCTCCTTTTTTGAAGTGGATCTAGCCAAAATTGCTATAAGAAGTGCTCTAAATTGTTCCTGAAAACTGTTGCAAGAAATTCCCATGCAATCCTTGATTTCATCCATTTTACTCAACATCCAATCTGAGGATTTATTAGGCCATTTAATTTCAGGAGGGATGGAACACAACGGATCAGGATCCATTCGTCTAATTCCATCAACTCCCTTGACTCACTTGCCTCAAAATCTTCCCCACCACCAAGAACCATCTACTAATCAAAGTTATTGAACTGGGTGCAAGCGACCCCAAAATCATACTCCTCGATGGACCCAGAAGTGTTAACTCTCAGCTCCACTTCACCACCCTCCTCCTCCACATCCACTCCTCTAACACCTGTTCAGTACCCCATAGCCTAACTGTGAAGAAGATAGTAACTTCACCGACCCTTCTCGTGATGAAAATCTCCCTTTAAAACCTCAGGATCAAAGGAAGACAATTGCCTCCCTTTCATTGGAGTGAGACTCACCACCTGAGTGTCCCCAGAAGAGTTGTCAACCGCCGTCGACCCTTTCTATGATGAAGATGCATCCATCTGAGCCTCCTCACTAGTTAGATTCATCTATGTAAATGGAGAGTCGCCGTTGGTGAACTCAACGTTGGAAGACCTCTCAGAGGTTCACCTGCCGTCAATGACCCTATCGATGATGTCGAAGCACCCGTCGGAACCACCGAACCCTTGGGTTGAGCCTCAACTCCTATCGGGCTTTTGGAACCCTACTTCCCACGAAATGGCTTAGCCCTCCATCGAACAAGCCTGCTTACTAGGCCTTTAGCCAGCCCATGTCCCTTATTAGCATTAGAACCCCTAGGTCCAATTCGCGTCCCCATCACCCCCTTCACCACTTCATTGTTCATTGATGTTTGGCCCAGGCCCATAAGCAAGCCCAAGCCCCCATCAACTTTATTCAACAATGAATCCATCCTCTCCTTCCATCCAATCTACTTTGCCCTTACGTGCCAAAGAGACCGTTCGACTTCTCCAAAATTTTGCAGCGCCACATAAGGCCAACCATCTTAATTCCTCCTCGAGGCAACACTCATACCATCGTTCCTTTTACTAACATCCAACCCTAGCTCATCCTTCCTAATATTGCCATTTCCATTATTCTAGTGAGAACTAGAAACCTCATACTCTGGATTCATCAATGCTGACGTGTAAGAAGCTTCACAAGGGGGGATATCACCTTTGAATGATGTATCCGATATCACTTTCTTACCTCTAGAATCCCGAACAACACCACCTTTGTTTGGAGCAACTATGTTTTTAGAAACAGAAACAGAGGACTTAGAATCAACCATCTCTCTCATTATCCTCCCAAAACCTGCCCAACCACACCCTTTCCTCTCTTCTAGAACCATAATGATACCATTCCCCATACTAGTGCCAAACTCGATCAACTTCACAAACCTACCATACGCAGTATGACACCTTTGAACCAAAAAAACTCTATTTCTGTCCCTTCTAGTATGGTAAGATTCCATTCTAACTTATCAAAAAAAGATTCCATTCTACCCGATGACCTCAAACAATCCCTCCACAACCTTTGCCATGCAAACAACCATTCCTTCAATAAAAATAAAGGGACTTTGACATCTTCCTACTCTTCTCAGTAATACAAACAAAGTTGCCACCTTTCCTACTAAACACGAACCTCTTAGCTTCTATCCAAAAACTACGATCCATCTTCATCTAACTAAAGATTTAACGAAAAGAAAGAAAAGAAATTGAAACAGGGAAACAAGGAAAGATTAAGGATTATCCCTGGCGAGAAGCGTCGAGAATGGAAGACAAAAGGTCATACCATTCATTTTGAAGCCACCTGAAGAAAGTTGCTTAGACAAAGAAAAATATGCAAATATAATTACGACATAAGAAATTTCACATACATGACATTAAATCATTTGCAAACTTGGCTTTTGCATAACATATCATGTCATAGGTGCATATCAACTCCATTGTAAGGTATCATACATTTTATGGGGTGAATTCTTTAGGCAGGTAAGATTTACTTTGGTGATGCCTAGAAGAGTTGTGGATCTTTATTACTTATGGAAAGGATTGAGTGGAAGTCTGCGGATAATAGCAGTATAAAGATGATTCGTCATGCACCTCATTTGCTGCTTTTGGAAGGAAAGGAACGAAAGAATTGTGAGGACTGCGAAACGGACATTTGTGGAGCTCAAAATTATTTCTATCAATATTCTTCCATGTGGACTATCTCTATAGACTTTAATGGGCAAAATCTAAATGACTTCGTTTTATCTATTATTTCCAATTGATAGGTGTTGTGCTTGTATACTCCCTATCTACTTGGGTTATGCTTTTTGTGCTTATTTCCTACTTAAAAAAAGTCACATCATAGGTGAATACTACTAACAAGTTTTCTCTTAGCCTCATAGTTCTACTCCCCTTAAGCAACCTGAGGAAAACATTGATTGTCATTATATTACTACCCTAGCAACTCTAATATTAGTCCTATACATGCTTTTTATGGTAAGAGTGGATCTGATTTCTCTTCTCTCTTTTCTAACTTCTAATGTGCACAGGCCAACAATAGCCTTCTACCCATGGCATAATGTATGCATAAGCATGTGAAATAATATGATATTTTCATAAACATGCTTTTAGAAACAAAGTTGCAAAGAAATCAGTTATTTTCGCAATAAACAGAATGTGTAGAACTTGTATGCTAAAACAACTTTGTTTCTATGATCAGCCTATCACATATCTATCATGGCTTAGTTGACTTAAGTTGATTAGGGCCTTGTTGCTTAGTGTGCATACAAATATATAGCTTTTTGTCAATGACTTTATATTTGCTTGTTTTCCTAGCTAGGTGTTTTCTCTTGTATACATCCAGTGTACTTCGCTACGCCTATTGATATTAATAAAGTTTTACTTATCAAAATAAATATTTGCTTGTTTCTCTTTTTTTCTTCTACCTTTTTTTTTGTTATGTTTGCAATTGAAAAGTAATTATGTGTTGTTATACATGTCTCAATTACAGTACATGGGGAACCTTTACTGGGTGTTATCAGAGTATGCTACAATATTGCTCTTAACAGGTACTCTTTGGGTTTGTCCCTTGGGTTGCTGATATAAACAAGATGTATAGCAAGGGTATGCTGATATAATCACTTTGGGTTTGTATTTTGAATGTCTAGCAAGAGTCCTGTGAACCAAGCAACATCAAAGGCAATGTTGACACAGATGATGAGCATCATATTCAGGAGAATGGAAACTGACCCGGTATGGAAACTTTATTCCTTTGTTCTAAATGTATTTATCAATTCTCATATAAAAATATTATCATATATACACCTTGTGTACTTGATGATACCTATCCATTCATTAATAAATTATACTTAACCTTAGAAAAAAAAAAAAAAATTGACTAGCAAAATCTTGTATGTATGCTAGAAAGTTTCTATTGTCTGACAGGGAATTCAGATCTGCTCTTCGGCTGGTTCTGCTGGAGAATCAGAGGCTGTTACAGTGGAGAATTCAAACACGAAGGTTGATGAAGCATCCTTGGCAGATCAATATGAGAAAGGAATGACTTTAGGAGAGGCACTGAACCAGGTCAAAGGGTCCTCTCTTGCATCTGTCGAGGAACTCCCTAATCTTACAGGCAGTGTCGATATCAAGGTGCTTGTTTCTCTATTAAAGATATGTTCATCAATTCTCTTCTAGTTACTCAAGTTCAAGTTCTTTGGTTTGCCACCGCTTAATATGTTCCCAACCTTTCTGACACGACCAATACTGAGTGTTATGATTATCGAGTATTCTTTTGTGGTTTATTCTGGCCCTAATATTGTACTTATATGTTGTATAGAGTTTAGAAGCAGTCCTTGACAAAGCTGTGCATCTTGAAGATGGTAAAACAATAACACGGTATGACATTGATATATTCTAGTTTGAACATTCTACATTTTTAATTAGGATGATAATTGCAGTGCATTTATTTTCTTTGCTCAAAACTGTAACTTTGAACTCTACTAAGAGGGATTGACCTGGAGAGCATGAACGTGGTACAACGTGATGCTTTATTGGTATTCCGCACCCTTTGCAAGGTTTGTTTTCTCATTGTACTCTACACAATGTTGTTAAGATTTTTGAGCTTCCTTTACTTATAAAAAAATTGAGCTTCCTTTGTAACTCCTTGAAGTATAATGTCTGTAGATGGGAATGAAAGAAGACAATGATGATGTTACAACAAAGACAAGAATCTTGTCTCTTGAGCTTCTACAGGTCAATTTTATGAATTTATGTGTTTTCCTGTGCTTACTTTAATTGGCCAATGAAGCTAATGCACTAGATTCTTATCCAACTTTTATTCTTTATTTTTTTATGTTTAGATTGTTATCCATCTTGGGGTGGCATATCAATATTATTTCATAACTATAATTTTTGCAATCCCGGTGGGCTGGTGGCTAAGGACCTGCTGAATTGTATAAAAGCAGCATAGTTACTATTTTTCGATCAGTTTAGAATAATGGTGACGTCCACTGGAGTTTTAATTAACCCATGAATATTTGACAATAGGGTGGTGGAATCATCTGTGATCATTAAGTGTAAAACTTTCTGGATTTTCCTAGGTCTCATGCTTGGTCTCAACAAGGACATTCCGGCAAAAAAGATGTAAGGGAGATTAACAAACATTTTGAGAGGCAACGCATCTAATACACCTTTTCATCTGTGACGTCAAAATTTTACTGTCACTAGTGTTGAGTAGGAATATTGAAGCTATAATAAGTTCTCCCAAGCTCAATAACAGACGTTTGTTTTGGAGAACTTCAAGAAATAACATGCTAGAACATCATAGAGATGATGTAAACAAGTCCATGCTGATTATTCCAGTCTCGTATTTTTCCATATAATCTTGACTTTTAGGAACTTAGGTATGGATAGGCTAGGCTTAAGCTTGAGCTTTGATGGTTAGATTGTTTTATTTTTAGATAGTTTGTAATATATCTTATATTTAATACTTTAGACAAATGTAGTTTCTAGACTCTATCCTCCTAGAAAATCTTGAGTCTTTATCCTCCCATGTGTTCCCCCAAGTTGGTCCTACTTTCCCGTAAAGGAGTATTTTCATAAATAATGTGCTTTCAAGTTTCAGGGGTAAGATTTTTTTCTGGATGGCAGCCTTGGAGAAGATTTTAGCATTTGATAATTTGAGAAAGAGAAGTGGTTTGAGAGATGGAGATTTGTTTTTGGTGTTTAAAAGATATTTGGGATGCAAAATCGGGGAATGAGTTCACTTTCTCTCCGTACACTTTAATGACGGGCGATATGCTCTGGTGACTTTTGCCAAAATCAGTACCCTCAGTTGTTTACTGCTTGCTTAGTTATTACTTGTCAACATGGACGGGTTTCTTCAAACATTTATTGATAGAAACAAAGGTGTTTGTTTTATCTTCGGAGGGGGGAAAAAGCTTTCATATTATTGAGAGGAGTAGGAAGGTTACAAAAGAGATGGTGCTAAGCCATGCTAGAGTACGTTGGCTTGCAAACATGATGGAAGAATGTTCATTATCGAAGGGAAGGAGAGAATTCTAAAAGATGTATTGCGATGGTAACAAGGCCCTTTTCGCTTATTGGTGTTCTAATGCTTTTGGGTGTTATCTAGAACTAACAGATTATGGTGGTAGTGGGTGGTGAGGCCTTCTAGTGATCCCGGAAGGATTGAAAGGAAGAGGGTAGAAAAATTTAGATAAAACATGCTTTGTCCATGCATGTCATCCCAACAAACAAGGTTCAAGCTTTGTCTTTATGTCTAGACAAGGTGGTAGACAAGGGGAAGGGGAAGGGGAAGCAAATCAAGTTGTATTCCGAGGTAGCAATGGGTGACGCAGGGAAAGCAGTGTTGGTGTCGCGTAGTATGGGCCACTCATCAGCGTTGCAGCAAAGTGGAAAGGACAAAAAGGGAAGTGCAGCAGGGGAGGGTACTGTTGCAGAGAAGTATGGTCTGAGGCGGTCTATTGTACCAAAAACTAAATCCAGACTCTACATAAAAGGGGATGGTGGTAGTCTATCCAACTCAACTTAGCAGAAAGAGAGGAGCAGGGGGTCCTAAAATGTTTGAAAGAGGAACTGAGATGTTGAAGCACGCTATAGAACTTTAGACGGCCTTATATGTAAAGTGGACATGGGCTTGGGCTTGGGCCAAGGCAAACGCAATAATGGTTTGGATAGTAAAAATAGGGTTGAATACCGATGGGTAGAAGCTCATCAAGCCCGATAAAGGCAAAGCTAAAATTGGAATGGGCCGGATGCTTTCAACCCGTTTACCTAGGATGAAATGGATACTCAAACGGGTCGGGCTTTCTTCCTTCAAAAGGTGCTCCTCATCTGCAACAGTGAATGTGATGCGGGAACAACCACGGCCAGGGGTGACATAATTTTGCACCGGCAACATCTAGGCTTGTAATTTATATCCCTCTAGTTTACTTTCCAGGACTTTCTTGCCCTCTTCTCTTCTCTCTCTTCCCCTCTCACATTTGGTGTATTTGTTGTATACCCTTGTACTTCGATTATGCGTTCCTCTTTTTTTGTTCTAAATAAATATTATCTAGTAAAGGTAGTGTGACTATGGGGGACTTGAAACACTTAAGAGATCTAAACTCTTTGTTTTCAAGCTGGATGGAAGTTCCATGGTCATCACTGAGAGGAGTCGGAAGGTCATGAAATCAGCGAGGCTAGGGATGTCAACCCAAATCATTGGAGGACTATCTGAAGGGTGAAAAAAAGGACTTCTACACCATTGCACGAGAGGGAGCTAGAAGCTTCATTGTGCAGAGATGCTCCAATGCCCGTGCTCGGTACATGGCATTAGTGGAGTATGGAAATAGTGGCAGATGTAACTTCATCTTCATCCTGGAAGCGATGGATGGTATGGTATGGGATGGAGGAAGATGGCAAGTGCATTGAGAGAGGGTGTTCGTAACAGAGGACGACCGTTTATGAGGCCAATGGCAGTGGTGAACCTCTCGAAATCACGTTCGTACATAGATGCCCTCGCATAGCCGACAACCACGGTGCCAGTAAGAGTGCAGAAAAGGGGTGGAGGCGGCCCAGGGAGGAGCTACAACAAGCCACAAACTCAGTTATGGCCACGGGGAGGAACATCGTACTTAGAGGTAAATTCGGTCTGGTTAGGTCAGTCCGGAGGGGTTTTTTGGGACCGGACCGAACCCTTTCATTCCAGGATTTTCCCACCCTTGATCGGACCGAACACTCATAGAGACTGGATTGGACTAGACTGGTAGCTATCGATCCGGTCCAATTTTTTTCATCTTTTTTTTTTTTTTGCAAATAAATTAATAAAAAAATTATTTAAATTACGAATCTTAAAATTAAGTGAGTTATTAATGTGAATTATGTAACTACCTCATTAAAAAAAATATTTAACTATGATTATATATATGTTGATAGTTACTACCTACTAACTTAAAAAAGTAAGTTATTCTTCAGCCCTAATCGTACTACTCACAAAGCAAGTGCTCAATGGCAAGGAGATGGTGTTAGGCCTGCTGTCGGTTTGGCAGAGAATGGCATGCACAGTACACTTTTGGAAATGAAGACACAGCTGGGGCAATTGCAGGGGACAGTGGATTGCCTTATACGGTGTGTTGAGGAGAAGAGGGAAATGGGCTTGGGCCTTGGAGTGGAAAGAGAACTAGGCAAGTGGACTGGGCATGTATTGACAGATGGGCTGCTGAGTTCCTTCCTAGTAGATAAGGTTGGCTACTCCACCAGTCCTTATCTCCTAGGAAAGAAAGTGATGGTTTATAAAGAAACGTGGTCAAAGCTAAATTTGGCAGCTTTAGAGGAGGCTCGATCTCTAATGAAGTGCGTGGATTGTATGTGTGAGTGTATGGAAATCTATTAGGAATGGCTAGGAGGATTTTATTCGTAATTTCAGATTCGTGGCGACGAGTGGAACAAGGGTCAGATTTTGGGTTGATGTTTGGTGTGGTGATGTTGCTCTCAAGGAGGCCTTTCCTTCTCTTTTCAGAATTGCATTGCATAAGGAAGCCTTTGTTGCTGATTACATGGACTCTTTGAATGGTCTTCTGCAATGAAATGTATCATTTATCAGATCAATTCAAGATTGGGAAGTGGAAGACATTTTTGACTTTTACAACACCTTGTACACATTGAATTTGGAGTGCAGTGTGGAGGACAAATTGCTGTGGATACACCCCGGGAACAAGAATTTCTTAGTTAGATCTTTGTACAATGCTTTGTCTACCCATCCCTATATTGCTGTCCCTTGGAAGTGCATTTGGAACTGCAAAGTGCCTCTAAAAGTTGCATTCTTTGTTGGTTGGCCTCTCACGGGAAACTTCTGACCATAGACAAGCTAAGGAAGCGCGGCCTTTTCATAATGGATTGGTGCTTCATGCGCAAAAAGAATGGCGAATCGACGGACCATCTACTTCTCCACTGTGATGTGGCAAAGGCTCTATGGGATGAAATCTTTGTAAGGCTGGGCATTGCTTGGGTGACGCCAAAGAGGGTGGTAGATCTTTTGACTTGTTGGTGCAGCATACGGGGAAATCGCCAAGTAGCAAAGGTTTGGAAGATGCTACCCCTCTGTCTTATGTGATGTATATGGAATGAGCGGAATGGAAGATGTTTGGAAAATAGAGAATGCTCATTGGGGGGATTGGAGACCTATTTTTCTCTTTGTTACTTTGGGCTTAGGCTATTGTATTAGAGGGAGTAAATTTTAATGACATGTATGCTTCTTTCTTTGTTCGCAGGTAGTAATTAAGTATTTCTCTCTTGTATACCACCTACGTACTTGGCCTATGCCTAATTATGAGGATCAATAAGTTTTCTTACTTACATAAAAAAAAAATAAAACATCTACGCTTGTATTCGATTCTATTTCGTTGTATTGGGGATGGAAACTAAGGACATTGCTCAGAAGGGGTCGTCGACGCAAAATTGTGAACCATCAGGGGGTCAATGTACAGTGGGGTGGCACACAAACTTGCGCCAGAGTTCTTTGGCTCAACTTTCGTTACACTTGCTACTAAGGTGACACTCCCGGTGTCAGAAATCGAGACTTTAAACCATTTAATGTGATCTGTCGATGAGAGAGTGGAAGGGTCTTTGGGAGAGTTAAAGCACTGCAGGGTGGCACAGAAACTTGCGCCGGAGACATTTGGGCTGACGACCATTCTTTTTGCCACGAAGTTGACTATACCAGCACCTGAAAATGATAAATTAGGTTAGAAACAACTATTTGTTGACTTTGAGAGTGCAAAAACAGTGGGGGAAACTCTACAACGGTGAAGGAGGAAAATGGAAGGAACGTTGGTCTTATTTGAGTCTAACAAGGGAGGGGTGAAGCAACAGTTGCTGGAAATGGTGGTTGAAGGGAGGGAAGATGTGGGGAGGGGCTGGACAATAGATGATGGAAGAACCTATTCCCCTAAACTTGTTTCATCCCAGTGTGTCAGATTAGGTGATTCAAAAAGTTATGGAGATTAAGCATTGTGTCGGGATCACATGCAAGGGTTTTGAAGATGAATTCATGGCATTACTCACAGCTATAGAGGCCAATATGCACACACCAGATCTAAATCCATATCTCAATTCTACTAAAATAGGGAGAGAGGCTTACTTTGGCAATGAATGATGAGAGAGGGGAGAGGAGCTCTAACCGGGGGCGTTTCAAGCGAAGGGCAAAGATGGCCTCTTTATAAAACCAAAAATTATATCATGGAATGTAAGAGGGCTGAATGAGAGTAAGAAACGGCTCCAAATTAGAAACTTACTTCGTCAGTGGAAGGGTGATATTATTTGTTTACAGGAGACCAAGCTGGAACATATTACAAGAGAACTAGTTCGAAACTTATGGAGATGTCAACATGTTGGCTGGTCGGTCATACTTGCCATCTAAAGGGGCATCTAGTGGTGTTTTAGTTATGTACGATAAAGGGGTGGTGGAGAGGTTGGAGGAATGTGGGAGAATTTACTATGGCTTGCTCATTAAGAATATAGAAGACTGATTCCAGTGGGCATTTATAGGAGTATATGGCCCTAATATTGATTCGAAAAGAAGGTTATTGTGGGAAGAGTTGGCAAGCCTTCTTAGAGCACTAGCATTGGTCTATGCATATCCATATGCAAAGCCATATTTGCATAATATGACTCAAAAAACATCCACATTGGCTTATGCATATGCATAAATTTGGCTAGCAGTGAACAGTTGTTATCCAAATTTGGATAACAACTATTCACTCCATCAAACATATTTTAATTATTTTTTCTCTCTCCTTCCATTCTCTCTCTCAATCTTTTCCTCTTCTCCCTCCCTCAACAACACAACAAATATTCACATACACATTCATTTTATTATTATAATATCATTTTATTATATTTTTAATATAATATATAAAAAAAATTATATTTTTTATTATTGCATTTGTATTATTAATCTCAAATGTATATAGTGGATACTAATTACAAAATATATATAAAAATTTTGATTTTAGAAAAAAATTAATAATAATAAAAAAATAATATTTTATTATTATTTGGTCTCAAATATGCATAAGCCAATGTGTGAGTTTTACTTATGCATATGCAAATGGTCAAATGGTTATGCAAAAGAGGTAATTTTGCATATGCATTTGCATTGACCAATGCTAATGCTCTTAGTTGGTGGAAGTTACCAAGCTGTATAGAGGGTGACTTCAATGTAACTCGCTTCCCGAGTAAAAGGTCAGGTGTGTCACACCTTAATCTCACCATGAGGGATTATTCTAACTTCATTTTCAAATATGAGCTTATGGATATTCCAATAATTGGAGGTGGCTGGTCTCGTGGGAATGTCTACCTATAGGTTAGCAACAGAAAAGTCTCATGAAAATCCTTTTGTAGGGGGCAAGACCAATGGGGAAGGCGCTTCCCATTGCCCTGTAGGAAATGGGGCGTCCTCCGTTGATCATACAAAGTTGGGGGAGGTGGAAGGTATTTTGTGGGCTATCAGAAGACAATTGTCTGGGGTATTAGAGGAAGTCTCAATACTGATGAAGACAGTGGATGACGGGCTCAACTTGGTAATGGACATGGGAAAGAATTTGAAGGGTTTGGACAAGATTTTAAAGTATGGGGGGAAAGAAACATTTGATATGGGCCTGAAGCTGAAGGGGCCTGCAAGCACTCAACCCAATCATCCAGTCTGGAAAGTTAAGGGGCATCAGGTGTTAGTTTCGCCCTTGGCAGTAAACCCACCAACGGTCGGTGGTGACTTTATGGCCACTGCAAGGGTGCATCAACAGTGCAAGGGAGGTGGCGTTGACTGTCCACAGGACCCTGGGGGCTTGCTGGCTACACAGAAGGTGCTATTAAGCTCGCCATTGCCGTCCCCATTACCGGAGGCAAGTGCTTTATGTGCGGAGGTGTTGACCTCCACTAGGCTGCCTCGGTCTGGTCCTTCATCAGAGGTTCCTTTTAGGGACCAAGGACCTCATCCATCTTTCAGTGACCTAGAGACTCCTTCAAGGGTTCTGTGCACAGTGGCAGAGGGAGATGAGGATGCATCGATTGATGGGATTCTCTTGGATGGTGATTCTTCACTTGGGACCGATTTACAGTTAGTTTGCAAGGAGTTCGAAGTTGACACGGATTTAGGGGATGCAGGAGACATACCTAGTCCTATATGCTCGTTACCACTTGATTGGGTTTTACATAAGGTAGAGGATCTTCATCATTGCATTGGGATTTCATGCTAAGGTTATGAGGATCAGCTTAAAGCTCTTCTTACTACCATACAAACAGGACAACCACTTCTTGCTAAATCTGCCGCTAAAAAAGACAAGGAGTTTAGGAGGCTTGCTTGCACCATAAACTATAGTGCAAGGGACAGAAGTGCGAGTAGGGGGAGATTCAATGAGAGGGTGAACCTCGGCATACCATGAAGCCCAAGATCCTTTCATGGAATGTTCGGGGGCTGAATGACCTGTGCAAGCGTCTTAGAGTGAAGAATTTATTACAGGAATGGAAGGTGGATGTGATTTGTTTGCAGGAGACCAAATTGAAGTCTATTGACAAGCAATCAATAAGAAGTTTGTGGAATTGCCCTTACATGGGATGGACCATGCTTGTCTCCAAGGGTGCTTCAGGGGGTATTCTAGTGTTGTGGGATAAGAGAGTTGTTGATTTGATGGAGGATTTCATCGGTAAATATTCAGTAGCTTGCTCTTTCTCAAATGTAGAAGATGGTTTCAATTGGGGGTTCTTAGGAGTCTATGGGCCAAATGTTGACTGTAAAAGACAACTCCTTTGGGACGAGATTGCTGGTTTGTGTAGTTGGTGGGACATTCCATGGTGTTTTGGAGGTGACTTCAACGTCACTCGGTTCCTGAGTGAAAGATCAGGGGACTCTAACTTCGATACTGCCATGGCTAACTTCTCAGCTCTTATTTTTCTCTTATTTTTGAGTTGGACTTGGTAGATTTTCCATTGGCGGGGGGAGATTTCACTTGGTCTAAAGGGAGGGCCTGGTCTAGGTTGGACAGGTTCATTGTCTCTCTTGGTTTTCTCTCATGGCTCCCCTTAATGGAATGTAGATTTCATTCGGGTTGCACAAGATTGGGAGTTGGAGGCTATCACCAAGTTCTCTACTTATCTGTATTTCGTCAAAGTGACTAAGGGTACCATAGACAAGATGAACTGAAGCGTCTCCAAGAAAGGTAGTTTCACAGTTAGATCGTTCTACCAAGTTCTAATGAGCCTGGGTATGACCACTTTCCATGGAAGAATATATGGAAGACAAAAGCTCTTATGAAAGCAACTTTTATTTTTTCAACTTTCTTGGACAAGATTCTTAGTACAGATAATTTGAGGAAACGTTAGATAATGGTGTTGGACTGGTGTTGCATGTGTAGAGAGAATGGTGAATCAATAGATCACTTGCTTCTATATTGTGAGGTGGCCAAGACCATGGGGGATGATTTTTTTGTAGGAATTGGATTATCATGGGTCATGCCTCTTAGACTGGTGGATTTCTTAGCAAGCTGGAGAGTCCTCCAAGCTAATCCACAAGTGGCAGCAATCTGGAGAATGGCTCCTATGTGTATATGTTGGTGTCTTTGGCGGGAGAAAAATGATAGAAGGTTTGAGGGTCGTGAGAGGACAAAAGATGAGCTAAGTTCTCTTTTTTAAAACTTTGTTCTTATGGGCGGGGGGGTCTTTGATTTTAATGGACTAAATGTCCATGATTTTCTACTTTTTGTTGTAAACCCTAGTTAGTTACTTCTCATGTATACTTCGTGTGTACTTGGACTATGCCTTTTTTTTTTCTTATGAATAAAACTAAAACTTGATAAAGAAACATGTAGTAGTAGACTGATGTTATATGTGTAAGCAGAGCAGAGAAAGCATTGATCATCTTTCACTTCACTGTGCGGTAATTAGGCATTGCAGGAAAAAGAGCCATTATGTTCAATTTCCCTTCTGATTGTATGGCTGTGCACAGTTGCCCTTTTTTTATATATATAAAAAGTTAAGTATGCACTATTGTTTTTTTTTCCCTCTAGTTTCCTAGATTTTATGGAATTGTATTCTTTTTCTTCTTCCCTAGTTGGATGCTTCCTATTGTATGTTTCCTGTGTACTTGAGTTGCATCCCTCTGCACTTTGACCATGATTTAGTTACTTATATAAACATATAAAAAGAAAAAACATGTTTATAAAAGGAGAATACGGCCTAAGTAAATCATCAAGCTGATACGCATTCAACCTTCTTAAGGACCTCTGTTAACTCAAGGCAATTATAGTTTGTGTATTAAACTCTCAATATGGTATTTCAGGGTTTATTGGAAGGAGTTAGCTATTCTTTCACAAAGAACTTCCATTTTATTGACTCAGTGAAAGCATATCTTTCATATGCTTTGTTGCATGCTTCTGTTTCACAATCCCCTGTGATATTTCAGGTCTGATTGCATCTAATGTTTCTTCTTTCCATTTTCTGATCTTACCAGAATCAAAATAATAATTTTGTTGCTGATCATACGTTTCTTTCTTGGCAGTATGCAACTGGAATTTTCTCAGTGCTTTTGTTGAGATTCAGGGAAAGTCTTAAAGTATGCAATTCAATATTATCTTGCTTGATTATTTCAGCAACTTCTTTTGTTGGTGAGAGTATTTGCTTCGATATTCCTTTTTTTTTAATCTGTATCAAATTTTATTGTCAGGGTGAAATTGGCGTCTTGTTTCCCCTAATAGTTATAAGAACATTGGATGGCTTGGAATCTCTGGTTAACCAAAAACTAAGTGTGCTTAGGTAAAATGTTCTTTCTGATTTATTGGATATCACAGTTACTATACAGATAAGTATGTAGCCACATTAGTTTGCTTTCAGTTTTTGTTGGCTTGTCATTATGTTATTTGGTTCTTTTCCTTTCAAGTCTTTTGTTCAAGAGTGAATTCTGCAGGATGCTTGAGAAAATATGCAAGGATCCTCAAATGCTCGTTGACATATTTGTGAACTATGATTGTGATCTTGAGGCACCAAACTTATTTGAACGCATGGTATGATCTTGCATATGATTCCCATAGTGATGTTTATTAATGCATTTTGGGTTTTATCTAAGATGCTTTGTTACAGACTTAACAGATATGTGTTGTCTTCTGACATATCATATAGGTTACTACGCTATCTAAAATAGCTCAAGGAACTCAAAATGCTGATCCAAATTCAGTTGCCGTGTCACAGACATCTGTAAAAGGATCGTCGCTTCAGGTAGGTTAATTTATATCCGGTTTTCTAGAAATCATCTATCTAATCATACTATATTTTTTAGCAGATGTTACTGATTGACCCCTTCTCTAATTGACCTTTCCAGTGCCTTGTGAATGTACTTAAATCACTGGTTGAATGGGAGAAGCTGTATAGAGAATCAGAAAAGCAGGTTAAAGACGCTCAGTCTCCAGAAGAAAAGATTTCTGTTAAAGAATCTCTTGAGATTAAAAGCAAGGAAGTTATCACCAGTAACTTTGAGAAGGCAAAAGCTCACAAATCTACAATGGAAGCTGCTATCTCTGTGGTAATTGATCATATTTTGGATGATAACTTGGCATGTTAGGTGGAAATATTTGTACAATTCAAAACTTTACCCTATGAGCTTTATCTCAAAAAAGAACAGGATGAAGGTTTAGGCTGAAGTTTGGAACTTACCGGGTAGTGAAACTTATCTAAAAAGAGGAGCAAGTTTAATTTTTGGAATTTTTTCAACCTATCCTTAATTTCTCTGGCTGTAGCCTGGGAATGACTTAATGGTTTTTATCATCTTTCAGTTTAACAGGCAACCAGGAAAGGGCATAGAGTATCTGATATCAAATAAGTTGTTGGAGAATACACCTGCTTCGATTGCCCAATTTCTGAGAAGCACTCACAGCTTGGACAAGGTGGAATTTTTTAATATAATCCAGAAGGAAATTTCATTCTGGAGCAAGAACTAAGCATGAATGTCAATCTATAATCACTGACACAGTTGTTTGCGTTTTATTTTTTTATTAAGCTAAGTCCTTTTGTTTCAACAGTGACCCTTTTTTGTTATTTCAGGCGATGATTGGTGAATATTTGGGTCACCATGAAGAGTTTCCTCTTGCTGTGATGCATGCTTATGTAGATTCCATGAAGTTTTCAGGAATGAAGTTTGATAATGCAATCCGTGAATTTCTTAAAGGATTCCGTCTTCCAGGGGAAGCTCAAAAGATAGATCGTATTATGGAAAAATTTGCAGAAAGGTATTTGGGGGTGTGTTATGTTGTGTGTGTGTGAGTGTGTGTTACATAGGGGTTGCACAACACAACACAATAATAATGGGTTTGGGTTGACCCGTTAAGACAAGATTGCTTAAAGGGTTGATAACATGTCAATCCATTTTGACCCGTTATGAAAGTTAAAGTTACAATTATGCCCTTATACCTAAAAGTAAAATTGTTTGGATTTTAATTTCGATATTTTTATTGTTTGGATTGTAATTTTAGACTTGTAGTTAGTTTTATATATTTTTTTATAGATATTGTGATTTTAACATTTATATAAAATTATGCTAAACTTAATTGGGTCAAATGGGTTAATTTGGGTCTGTTCAACCCATTTACATAAACGGGTTGAAATGGGTGGGGTCGTGTCGTGTTAACCTATTTCGTAGTATTTACTAACAGGTCATAACGGATTGACACGACACGACCTGTTATGTTAATGGGTCGTATTAGGGTTTGAGATTTTGACACAATAAACTTAATGGGTCGTGTTCGGGTTCACTCATATAATATAATATACATGTCTTAACACGACACGAACATGACCCGTTAACACGATTTGACATCCCTCGGTGTGTGTGTGTGTGCGCGTGTGTATAAAGGTGAAAATGCGTTTGTGCTAGTGTTACAGATATCATCATTTATTTGTTAGTTCCCTGTTCCTATTTCCTGTCTTCAACGTTGAGAAACGAAAGAATATTGTATGCTATTTTATGGCCTTCCTCAATTATATTGAATAAGAAAAGGTAATTTGGAAAGTGGTGACTTGCCATGCACGTGAAAGCATTAAATTGTCACCTTTGAAATTTTGGCCTCTTGGAGCATCGACACAATAGGGATGGAGAGAATATTCATCTATGGATCTTATTCTTTATTTGTGTAGAAGTTCTTTTCAGACAGTCTGGTTTTATCTGACCATGGTTTAGTGCCAAAGTGAAAGGAGCACACAAGAAGTCCAACACGACACTTGTTACAAGCTTACATCGTGCATGTGGAGTCTGAATTTGACCTTGTTGACATTTTCATCTTGTTGATCTTCCTATGAGTGGAGGGAATTTCACGTGGTCTAATTGGAGGTCATGGTCGAGGCTGGACAGATTTTTGGTTTCCTCTTCTTGGGAGGTCCATTTTCCTAATTTATGTCAGAAATGACTTACATGCTTATATTCTGATCACTTTCCTATTCTTTTGGATTGATGGGGTATTAATGGATGGCGTAGATATTTTAAATTTGAAAATATGTGGTGAAGGAAAAGGGTTGTGTGGATAGGGTGAGGTCTTGGTGGTCGTCATATCAGTTTTTTGGTTCCCAAAGTTTTGTTCTAGATAGAAAAATTAAAACCATAAAAAATGATTTAAAGATTTCGAATGCAGAAGTATTTGGGAATTTGGATAAACAGAGGAAGACTCTTTTTGAACAGCTCTGCAATCTTTGGAGGATAGGGAGGCAATGGGTGGAATTTCAGAGGAGAATAGAGTGAGAAAAGGTGAGGTGGTTGCTGAACTAGAGAGGATTTCTTTATTGGAGGAGATCTCATGGAGCCAAAAATCTCAAGTTCTCTGGCTAAATGAAGGTGATAATTGCACTAAATTTTTCCATTGTATGGCGAACTCGTTGCAGAAATAACGCCATTGAACAACTTCGAACTGGGGATACGATTATTTCAGATCCTTTGGACATTAAGGATCACATTGTTACTTTTTATGAGAAGCTTTTCCGGGAGGATTTCTCTTGGAGAGCCAAACCTGATGGGCTGGTTTTTGGGCATGTTGACCAGCACTTCGTGGACTGGTTGGAGAGACCTTTTGGGGAAGAAGAGATTCTTGATGTGGTTAGAGGGATGGAGCGGGATAAAGCCCCGGGTCCATATGGTTTTTTTATGGCTTTCTTCCAAGATTTTTGGGATATTGTGAGAGGATATTATGAAGGTTTTTATCGAGTTTCATGTGTACATGAAATTTGAGAAAAGTCTTAGGCTTAGTTTGGATTGAGAAACACTCTCAGCCCATCTCATCTCATCTCATTTCATTATTACAACTTTCACAAATTCTCATATAAAATACAATAAACAATTCAACTTTTTTAAATCCCATAATAATAATAATATTAAAATAATAGTCTAACAATATTTTATTCAACTTTCAACTTTCATTTGAACTAAACTCAATATCCAAACCTAACCTAATGCCACCTTTATTGCCCTTATTCCCAAAAAAGTGGGGGCTGTGGAGATGAAGGATTTCCATCCTATAAGTTTGGTCTATGGGGTCTATGAGATCATTTCAAAGGTTCTTGCCAATCGTATGAGCATGGTGATGGAAACAATCATTGCAAAAAATCAAAATGCATTCATTAGGGAGAGACAAATCATTGATTCAGTTTTAGTTGCTAATGAATGTTTGGAAAGCAGACTTAGAGAGGGTGTTCCTGGCATTCTTGTTAAGCTAGACATGAAAAAGGCTTTTGATCATGTCAACTGGGAATTTCTTTTATATTTACTTGGGAGAAATGGCTTTGGAGAGAAATGGCTTTGGAGAGAAATGGTGTGCCTGGATCAGACATTGTATCTCTATAGTCAGATTTTCGATCTTGGTGAATGGTTCCCTGGCTGGATTTTCACTAGTTCTCAAGGCTTGAGACAAGGGGATCCCTTGTCTCCTTTCCTCTTTATTATTGTTATGGATGCTTTGAGTAGAATGATTGATGCAGTTGTGGAAGGGAATTTCATGTCGGGTTTTTTTTGTCGGTGGAGTCTTTTGTGATAATATCAAGGTCTAACATCTTCTGTCCGCTGATGATTCTCTTACTTTCAGCGACCCTAATCATGACCACCTTCGATCGTTGAGAGCTCTTTTATTATGCTTTGAAGCTGTTTTTGGGCTTAGAGTCAACTAATCTAAGTCAGAAATTGTTCCAATGGGTCCTGTTTCGAATACTAGGGACTTGGCAAACATTTTGGGTTGTAAAATCTCATCACTTCTCATGAAATATGTAGGCCTTCTCTTGGGTGCCCCTTATAAATCTTTATCGATTAGGGATGGTGTGATTGAGAGAATAGAAAAAAAGGTTGGCTTGGTGGAAAATGATCTATTTATCCAGGGGAAGAATTACTTTGATTAAAAGTATGTTGTCCAATCTTCCAACGTATTTTCTTTCCCATTTTCCTTTGCCCGTTGGGTTGGCTAGTAGAATTGAAAGAATCTTCTGTAATTTTTTATGGGGTGCTCTTGGGGATGACAGGAAGTTCCATCTTGTAAGTTGGGATAAAGTATGTTCATCAATTACTTTTGGGGGTTTGGGGATCTCTAATTTGAGGCCTTTTAATAAAACCCTTCTTGGTAAGTGGCTTTGGAGATATCAATTAGAGAGGGATGCGTTATGGAAAAATATTATTGATGCTAAATATGGGAGGGCTTAGGGGAGTTGATGTTCTAATGAAGTTAGGAGTATGTATGTTGTGGGCTTGTGGAAGTACATACGGAATGGGTGGGGGAATTTGGTAACCACGTTTTGTTTAAGGTTGGAGGAGGAGATAGGATTTGCTTTTGGCATGATCTTTGGTGTGGGGATTTGGCACTCAAGAATGCTTTTCCATCCCTATTTAGAATGGCAAGGGATAAAGATGCCACTATAGCTGATTCTGTATCATTTTCTAATAATATTCCCCAATGGAATGTGAGATTCTTTTAGAGATGTTCATGATTGGGAAGTGCCGATTGTTACTGTCTTTTTCAGTAGATTGTATGACACAAAAATGGTGCAGGGAGGAGATGATAGAATGCTGTGGAAACATGCTACAAATTCAATTTTTTCTGTTTGTTCTTATTATAAAGTGCTGACATGCCATTGTGTCTACCAATTCCCTTGGAAGCGTATTTAGAGATCCAAGGTTCCAACTAAAGTTGCTTTTTTCTGCTGGTTGGTGTCTCTTGGGAAGATCTTGACAACGTATAATTTGAGGAAGCGAGGTATAATTTGCTTGGCCTGGTGTTACTTGTGCAAGAAAAATGGGGAGTTGGTCAATCATTTGTTTCTGCATTGTGATGTGGCAAAGACTATTTGGGATGAGATTTTCAGCAGGTCGGGTGTAGCTTGGGTGATGCCCAAGAGAGTGGTGGATCTTTTGGCTTGCTGGAAAGCATATATGGGCAGCCATCATATTGCTGATATTTGGAAGCTGATTCCTCTATGTTTAATTTGGTGTTTATGGCTAGAAAGGAATGGATGCTAACCCCAAGGGGTTGGCCCAAGTGGTGAAGGCCTTGGTCTCAGGGTATGACTTCCTTCAAGGTCTAAGGTTCAACACCCCATGGGTGCAAACAATCCTTTGAGGCTATACCTCCTGTTGTAAAGCTAGCAATTTAACCAGTTCTGTGTAGGGAAACTTCCTAGGGTGCAATGTATGGGACCGGAGTTTACTCTACAGGGGTGGGTCTGAAGGGCCCTACATTGGAAAGGTTCCCCAACATAAAAAATAAAAAATAAAAATAAATAAAGAAAGAAAGGAATGGATGCTGTTTTGATGACAAAGAACGTTCATTGGGAGAATTTAGAGAGTTTTTCTTTCGAACTCTTTGCTTTTGGGCAAAACTCTTGTACCGTTTGGGGATATTTTAAATGCTTCTTTTTTAGACTTTGCTAGTCCCTAGTTCATAGCTTGTATTTAGGTTTTCCTTTTGTATATTTCCTGTATACTTGAGTTATGCCTATCTACTTGCATTAATAAAATCTCTTATTACTTATCAAAAAAAAAAAATTGTGTCGTGTACTAGAAGTTGTAAGATCTAATAGTCTCTGGACTTTTCATCCAAGCTAGAAGCTGCAGTTACTGTCTGTTTTGTAGGATTAGTATTGTATATCAGAGTAGATTTTCATGTATGCTGGGTTGTGGCAATTTGCAGAGTGGAGAGTTTTAATCTCAATGCTTATACTTACTGTTTGTGCCAGTATAAATTAGCCGCCAGTTTAACAGTGCTACACTGATTGAGTTCTAAATGGTGGAGCAAGAGAAACTTAGTGAGCTCATTTTGAAATTAGAACTTTGATCGCATGGTTTCTATCTTTCTGGCAGTGGAAAACGGAGTATATTTTCTTGCCATCCGCCTTTTACAGTTTATTGCTGAATAATGAATCAGGTTTGTATATGTTGTGTCTGTCAGGTATTGTGCAGATAATCCCGGTCTTTTCAAAAATGCAGATACTGCATATGTTCTTGCATATGCTGTCATAATGCTGAATACAGATGCTCATAATCCAATGGTGTGGCCTAAAATGTCCAAGATGGATTTTATACGTATGAATGCCATGAATGATGCAGAAGAATGTGCCCCTACAGAACTTCTAGAAGAGATCTATAATTCTATTGTTAAACAGGAGATTAAAATGAAAGATGACTCAGTCGGTATTGAAAAAAGCAGCAGACAGAGGCCAGAAGGTGAAGAGAGAATCCGCCTTGTCAGTATTCTTAATCTGGCCCTCCCAAGAAGAAAGTCATCGACAGATGCAAAGTCTGAGAGTGAAGCTATTATTAAGCAAACACAGGCCATATTCCGGAGTCAAGGGGCAAGAAGGGGAGTTTTCCACAGTTCACAGCAGATTGAACTTGTAAGGCCCATGGTTGAAGCTGTAGGATGGCCTTTACTTGCTACTTTTTCCGTTACTATGGAGGAAGGAGAGAATAAGCCGAGGGTGATTCTCTGTATGGAGGGATTTAAAGCTGGAATACATATCACACGTGTTCTTGGGATGGATACCATGCGCTATGCTTTCTTAACATCTCTGGTCAGGTAACATAATCTTCTCTCTCTCTCTCATTTGTTTTGTTTGTTTGTTGGATCATGGTTAATATCTCATGCTGTTTCTTATTTTCTTGTGGAAAATCTTTTGGGAAAGTATGACTAACTTCTTTTTTTTTATAAGTATGACTAACTTGATGGAAAACATGACTAAGTTTTTACGTGATGGAAAAACAGTAAAATTTTTAAACTGTGCAAGATTCGTTTTTTTGATAGGTAATCTGTGCAAGTTTCTTGAACTCAATACTTTTATCTTTTTATTTTTATTTCAGATTTACTTTCTTGCATGCCCCAAAGGAAATGCGCAGTAAAAATGTGGAAGCATTACGAACATTGTTGGCACTTTGTGACTCAGAGACTGACTCCCTTCAAGACACATGGAATGCAGTTTTGGAATGTGTTTCCCGTCTTGAATTTATCACATCAACTCCTGGTATTGCTGCTACTGTCATGCATGGATCAAACCAGATCTCAAAAGACTCCCTCCTTCAATCCCTACGAGAATTGGCTGGAAAACCTGCTGAACAAGTATTTGTGAATAGTGTTAAACTGCCCAGTGATTCTGTCGTGGAGTTCTTCACTGCTCTCTGTGGTGTATCAGCTGAAGAACTAAAGCAAAGTCCAGCTCGAGTTTTCAGCTTGCAAAAACTTGTGGAGATCAGCTACTACAACATGGCTCGTATACGCATGGTATTTCTTCATTCTGAAAAGCCAACTAAATTTGCTCAGTACGGTCAATAGTCGTTTCTCTGATGGACGGTATTGTGGGTAGTAACGTGATTCACCTATTTGCCTGTCCTTTAAATGCTTTTGGTAAGGCAAATACTTTTCCTACCTATTAGTATCATCACTAGATGGAAAGGAACAGTTAACATAAAGAACTAATTGGGCAGGCAGATTTGAGAGAGTACTCTTGCTGTGGGATTTCTAGTTTAGATTTGAACCTACTTTCCTTAATCAAAGATTCCTTCACGAATGAATATGAGAATGGAAAAGGAAATGTTGAAAGCTAGGACTGTATCATCATCAACCCCCTCCCTCCCAAAACCTTCATTGCTGGAGCCCCCACCCCTAAAAGAAAAAGAAAAATGCTAACGGTCTGGTTTTTGTGCCCATGATGTTTATTTCTTATGTTCTTTTCAAAAAAGTTCTATTTTTTTAAAAGTACCAATTTTAATCAGGAAAATTTGTCATACACGCAATGTGGTTTGGAACTTTTGGATTTCAAGACCCTAGTTTCAAAAGTTTCAAAAAGTGAGGATTTTGAAGTTATCCCATTGGTGGCCCTCCCCCTCCGGTCTTAATCCAGCACCCACCCACCCCGCATGGGGTGGGCCACCAATTTGTGGGGGGTGATAGTGCCCCCCCCCCCCCCCCCCCCCCCCAAAAAAAAAAAAAACCCAAGTGCGGGGTTGGCAACTAGGGGGTGGGGTAGATCCCCTTGTAGAAGGGCAGCGGGGATCCCCTCTCTGCCCATTGTGCAATGGCTGGATAGCTACTCCTTCCTCACTTTTGTTTTTTGTTTTTAAATGGAAGGTATGAATGTCATTTCATGTTTTTTTTTGTTAAAAAAACTGAAAATGATTTTAAAGTTTAGTTAAAAAAAATTAGGATCTCGAATTCTCACTCTTTCAAACGGTGATCTCAAAACTTAAAAGTATTGAACCATAGGGATGTATAGATTGTTTTCCCTTTTTAGTCCATGCATTAGGTCTCGTGCTATATTTTGGCATAAAATTCTACATTTGAGATGAGTGTTATTTTTGAGGAATCCTTTGAATAACTAAGGCTACAAAGTTGAGTAGTCTGCCCAACCAAGTCTGCTTATTTGAGAGTTTTCAACAAGGACACTGAAATCATGATTAACATCTCTAATTTAGGTCCATGTACTGATAACTTGTCACATGCTTCTTTTTACAACGGATTGGTGTTTTATGTGTAAAAGAAATGGAGAATCGGTGGATCATCTTCTCCTTCACTATGACTTGGTTAAGGTTTTATGGGATGAAATCTTTACTAGGCTTGGTATTGCATGGGTAATGCCTAGGAGGGTGGTAGATTTATTGTCACGTTGGAGAGGAATTAAGGGCAATCGACAAATTGCGGTTGTTTGGAAGATGGTGCCTTTATGTTTAATGTGGTGTACTTGGAACAAGAGGAATGGTCACTGTTTTGATAATAGGGAACATTCGATGGGCGGGTTTAGGGATTTTTTTTTTTTTATCTGTAAATAGGAATTTTATTAAAAATAGGCGAAGCCAAGTACACGGGACATATACAAGAACCACACCTATGCATGATTGTCTAAAGATACAAGAAAATCATGTACATTCATGCCATTAAAGTCTATTACAATTGACCAATGGAATAATGTATGAAGAAAAAAAGTTCTAATCTCGTCCATTGTCCGTTCACGATCCTTAGAACTTCGACCATTCCTCTCCATCCATATGCACCACCATAGGCAAATTGGTATCATCTTCCACATCGCTTCAATTTGAGAATTACCTAGAATGCCTTGCCAGCTGGCCAAAAAGTCAACAACCCTTCTTGGCATTACCCAAACAAGTCCCACTCTAGCAAAGATATCATTCCATAAGCTCATGGCTACATCACAATGCAATAATAGGTGATTCATACACTCCCCACTTTTCTTACACATTTAGCAACAATCCAATACCATCAATTGGCATTTTCTTAGATTCTCTAAGGTAAGAATCTTCTCTAGTGAAGCTGTCCGTACAAAAAGGAAGCTTTTAAGGGGGCCTTAGTCTTCCATATGTTTTCATGGGAATGTTATTGTAGAATGTGTCATGAGGGACTTGTGGTATGACTGTACAGTAAAATTCCCCTTCTTGGATTGTGACCACATAATCTTATCTACTCCTCCAATCACTCTACAAGTATACACAAGATTGAAGAAATTTGTAAATGTATCAATTTCTCAATCTTGGGCAGCTCTAAGGAAAGTGATATTCCATTGAGGAGAGCCACTAGAGAGATCCATGAGCTCTGCTAGGGAAGCCTCCTTTCTTCGGGCGATGCCGTATAATGTTGGGTAGACTTCTTTGAGGATTCAATCTCCACACCATGGGTCATTCCAGAATATAATTCTGAAACCATCCCCAACTGCAAAACGTGTGTATCGATGAAGATTGGTCCAACCTCTTCTTATTTGTTTCCAAAGCCCCACCCCATGTAATCTGCTCATCTTATTCGAGCACCATCCTCCCCATAGTCCACCATATTTCAACTCTATAATCACCCTCCATAAAGCTCCCCTCTCTTCGTGGTATCTCCACAGCCATTTACCCAATAAAGCCTTGTTGAAAACCAACAAATTCCGAATTCCCAGCCCGCCTTCTCATATAGGGGTACAAACCGTAATCCAAATCACCAAATGAAACTTGAATTCTTCGTCTATTCCCCCCCATAGGAAGCCTCTTTGCAATTTCTATCCAGTGAGCCACTTTGCATGGTATTGGAAATAAAGATAAGAAGTAAGTCGGCAGGTTGAATAGAGTACTTTTTATCAATGTAACTCTACCACCTTTGGACAAATACATCCTCTAATTTGTGACGAATGGACTTCAAGATGTGGACATAGCATAAACATCCAAAGGCCCGGAGAGATCCAACTCGCCAATTTACCCTCCATTTTTTCCAACACTCCATCCCAAATAGATAGTGATTTAAAGGATACACCCAATGGAAGACCAAGATACTTCATTGGTAAGGTGGAGACTTTACATCCCAACATATTGGCCAAGCTCAAAACACTTGGAACATTTCCCACCGAAACTAATTCTGATTTGGCGAGATTCACTTTCAAACCCAAAGCTGCTTCAAAGCAAAGTAAAAGAGCCCGCAAGGCTTGAATATGATTCTAACTAGCCCCACAAAAGACGAGTATCATCTGCAAATAAGAGGTGAGTCATCTCAAGTGTGCCGAATCTTGCCTCCCCTACGACAAATCTAGATAAAAATCTACCTTCCACAAGACCTGCAATCATTTACTAAAAGCTTTCATAATGAAAACAAAGAGTAATGGAGATAGGGGATCACCTTGCCTCAAACCTCTTGAACTTCCAAAGAAATCCATTGGGGTACCAAGATAGAGAAACATGCAGTGGAGATGTAAAATTTGATCCAAGAGCACCATCTTGCTCCAAGTCCACACCTCTCGAGCATGTGTAACAAAAAATTCCAGTTTACATGATCATATGCCTTCTCCATGTCAAGTTTGCATAATAACCTGGGTTCACCCGACTTGATGCGACTCTTCAAGCATTCATTGGCAATGAGAACCGAGTCAAGGATTTGCTGACCTCGGATGAATGCATTTTGGGGTTTGGATATGATCTTCTCCAATACCGTACTCAATTGGATAGCCAATACCTTAGGAAGGATCTCAACAAGTTTGAAAATAGGTGCTAACAAGTAGGCTTGAAAATATAAATTTTTTCTTTCATACATTTTTACTTTGGGCTTCAGCTATTGTATTGAATGGGATTAGTTTTAATGACTTTTATGCTGTTTTTCACAGCTCTTAGCTTGTAATTAGGTTCATCTTTTGCATACTTTCTGTTTACTTAGGCTTTGCTTAATTTTTTGGATTAATAAACTCTTTGTACTTATCAAAAAAAGTGTATTAGTGAAGTACAACCTAAAACTTTCGTCTGATATCTCTTCCAGGTCTGGGCTAGAATATGGTCCGTTTTAGCAAATCACTTTATTTCAGCTGGGAGCCATCATGATGAGAAAATTGCTATGTATGCCATAGACTCTTTAAGGCAACTTGGTATGAAGTATTTGGAGCGTGCTGAACTCGCCAATTTCACTTTCCAGAACGATATTTTGAAACCATTTGTTGTCCTTATGCGAAATACTCGAAGCGAGTCCATAAGAAGCCTAATCGTTGACTGCATTGTTCAAGTATGTCTACTTGGTTAGCTTTCCCTGATGCATTATAAATCGGAGTCTTAACTGTCAATATTTACTATGCCTTTGGGCAGTTTTGTTAGAAGTACTTTTTTGGTGTCTACTGCAGATGATAAAGTCTAAAGTTGGCAGCATAAAGTCTGGATGGAGAAGTGTCTTTATGATTTTCACGGCTGCTGCAGATGATGAATTGGAATCAATTCTTGAAAGAGCATTTGAAAATGTTGAACAGGGTAAGAACAAGCTTTCTTCATTTTCTTCCTGCAGTAGTACTTGCCATTGTATATTGTTGTTATCCCACATTCAAGGAAAACCCCATTTGGGACGTGGTGTTGGTGAAGATTGAGCGTAGGCTAGCTGGGTGGAAAAGAATGTACTGGTCAAAAGGGAGTAGGATTACCCTAATAAAGAGCACACTTTCAAACCTACCCACATATGTCTTATCCTTATTTCCTCTTCTTGCTGCTGATGCTTCTCGCATTTAGAAGCTCCAGCTTGGTTTTTTGTGGAGTGGGATAGTTGAGGAGTTTAAGTTTCATCTTGTGAGTTGGGACAAGGTGTGTTGTCCGGTTATTGGTGGCGGGTTGGGGATTCACAACTTGAATGCATTCAATAAGGCTCTTCTAGGGAAATGGTTGTGGCTCTAAATTATGAGAATGAAGCCTTATGGAAGGTTGTGACAGATCATAAGTATGGGGGTGCTAGGGGGGATGGTGTTCTAATAAAGTTCGGGGGCGCACAGATTGGTGGTGGGGGATGGCTCCAGGATTAGTTTGTAGCATGAGTGGGGGATAGGGCCCTCAAGGATGCCTATCCTACAGTTTTCATAATTGCACGGGAGCAGGAGGCCTGGCTTCGTCAAATTAAGAGAGATTGTTTCTGGCTCACAATAGTGGAATGTGCTTTATTAGGGAGGCACATGATTGGGAGGTTGGTTTACTTGCAAACTTTTTCAATTTGTTGTATTCCTTTGAAGTCAGTTGTGAAGAGATGGACAAGATTGTTTGGACTCTTTTCTATCCTTTGTACGCTTATTCTATGAGGCTCTTACTGCTGAGGATGACAATTACTTCCCTTGGAAGAGTATTTGGAGAAGTAAGGCGCCTTATTAAGGTGAAACAGTGTGAAACAGCAGATCACTTATTTCTCCATTGTGAGTTTGCTAGGGCCTTATGGAATGATTTTTTCAGCAGAGTTAATATGGGATATGCCTGGGAAGGTGGTTGATCTTCTAGCTAGTTGGAGAACTCTAAAGGGCATCCCCCATATTGTGGTTGTGTTATTTGCTTACTGTGTTGCATTTGAAGGGAAAATAATCATCAGAACTTCGAGGATCGGGAGTGCTCTTTGAAAGAGCTTAAAAGTTTCTTCTTTAAGGCCTTATGTATGTGGGCCATAGCTGTAGATTTTAATGGTCCCAATTTTCATGATTTCCTTGTATCTATTTCTAGATCCTAATTAGGTGCATTCTCGTGTACTTGGGCTATGTCTATTTTCGTATCAAAAAGGTTTCTTTTACTTATAAAAAAAACGTTATCCTTCTTATTGGAAACTTCAGTATGTCTAACACCAAGCACATTTGCAGTTATCTTGGAACACTTTGATCAAGTAGTTGGAGATTGTTTTATGGACTGCGTCAACTGTCTTATCAGGTTTGCCAATAATAAAAGTTCGCACCGTATAAGCTTGAAGGCTATTGCACTCCTACGTATATGTGAGGATCGTCTGGCAGAGGTTTGTTATCTAGTCTGCTGTTTCATTGAGCATATCACTTCTATTAATCCATGGAGATGGAAAAAAATATTGGATATAAGTTCTACCTGTAGCAGCTTGTATGGCCAAACCATATAATCATCCCACTTGAATTCAGTTCCTTTCCTTGGGTACAGATGGTTGCATATCCTTAATGATTCATGCCATTATTGAAGTTGGTGAACTTCAATTATCAGATTCATCTTTCTTCTCCCAAAAAAGAAAATAATAATTTAAAGTAAAAAAGAGCAGAGATATAAAGAGGAAGAAGAAAAGTTTGGTGAGCAAAGTTTCAGTGAACTAGACACTTGCCCTTCAATATCGATGTTGATGTGAATGACATGACATTGATATGTATAGGAGACGTCTAGGACATACTAAAACAAAAAACTGAGTTGAATGGCGAAGAAGATAAAACAGAACAAGAAAGGAAGTTATGTACTGTATTTTCTTAAGAAATTCTCATCACCAGTGTCAAACTTGATAAAGGGCTATGTTGTTACAATAATGGGTAGAAGTAATGAGCAAGGTTAGCTTAGAAAAGACATGGCAGAAAGTATGGCCTTAAACAGGGTTGTGCAGTGTCCTTTGTGGAGTTGTAATGTTAGCTTATGACCACTAGGGATGAATTCAGTGTTAAACGTTTGATCCTTATTTGTTTTTATTTTTATTTTTGTCAGTATATATCCTTTCACTTGATTTCTATCTGTACATGCTATTTCCTTCTCAATATGCTTTAAAAGACCATTGGAAGGACATGTGGAGAAGGTAAACCATAAAACGAGACTTGCGTGTGGTACGAAATACACTCTGCAATTGTTATGGGTTCATCATATTCTTGTGATTTATCAACTGCTTCAGATCTTTCAATGCAAAATATTTCCTTGTCAGTAAAATCTATGCGTCTACATATCCACTTCTTCCTTGAATGCACTAGCATCATGTGAGGGATGACAAATGTAATATCAATATGAAAAACATCATTCTGATTTCTGTTATAGGTATGGAGCTCTGTTATGGCCTTTAGAGTTTGTACTGTACGTGTTTTTTTTATTATCTGGGTATACCAGCCACATCTCTAGTTGCTTTTGTCTCGTGTTTGCTTCAAACAGTATGTTGGGGGTTTGTTTATCTTCCACAGAGAAGGCGTTACTTTGATTTGTGACTGAATGTCTTGGTGCCTGTGTGTTTGTCAATTTTAGGGCCTCATACCTGGAGGTGCACTAAAACCCATTGGCAGTAATGTGGATGCAACCTTTGATGTGACTGAGCATTATTGGTTCCCGATGCTGGCTGGATTATCTGATCTCACATCAGACCCAAGGCCAGAGGTCAGAAGCTGCGCACTGGAAGTTTTGTTTGATTTACTGAACGAGAGAGGGAGCAAATTCTCTTCATCATTTTGGGAGAGCATCTTCCATCGAGTCTTGTTTCCTATTTTTGATCATGTAAGACATGCTGGAAAGGAAAGCTTAATTTATTCTGATGATGAGTCACTTCGTGAAACCAGCATCCACTCACTTCAATTGCTGTGCAACCTTTTCAACATTTTCTACAAGGTACTTGATATTGGTTGTTTTAAACAGTACTCCCTCTTAGTACCAATTAGTCAAGAGAGGGATATGCTGATGCTGATGCTGAGATTTAATAGAGATAAACAGTTGTTAAACTTGATACGCTGATTGAATTTAAAAAAAAAAAATGTTCTGTTATTCTTGAAGTTGGTTTTGGCGCATAGTTAACAGGAGGAAGGAAGAAGAAAATGTATGCCTTGGAATACAATACGTTGTAGACCATGACATTATGTTATACTGAATATTGTTTTGCTGCACACACTACAGACAAAATGATTATTACTTGAATGTTTAGAAGAGATGTGTTAATCTCATTTACATATTAATGGATGTAATTGTTTTTTTGGGTGTAGCATTATTGATTATGTTACTGCCAATGGCGTGAATGTATATGTCTCTGGTGGTGAGCTTATTGAAAACTATTTCAAAATAAGGTTTTCTATTGAAACAAGTCACGTCTGACAATGTATATTGAGTGTAGTAGTTTATGTATTGAGCACCTATAATTTAAAGGCTGTGAGATGATCTAGTTTTAATTATTTTTTAAGAACTTATTTGTGATGGCAAATTTATCTTCTTTTGTGCAGGAGGTATGTTTTATGCTTCCGCCATTATTGAGTTTGCTGTTGGATTGCGCCAAACAGACCGACCAATCAGTGGTTTCAATATCTCTGGGTGCACTGGTGCATCTTATAGAAGTCGGAGGACACCAATTCAGTGAAAGTGACTGGGATATGCTGCTGAAAAGCATAAGGTTCACATCTCATGCTTCCTGAAAATATTTTGTAATATTCCATTACTAACGTTCTTTTGTTTTGACCACCAGAGATGCTTCATACACAACACAACCACTTGAGCTGCTCAATGCATTAGGTTTTGATAGTGCTTCCTTGAAGTCTTTTGACAACGAGGAAGGGGATGGCCATCATTTTGATGTCAGGGATAATGGTCCTGATGGCACTGCAAGGAACCCTAATGCAGCAGTCCCCCTAGATCACTATCGAGAATCAGGTTCACAAGTTAATGTGGAAGGATCTGAAGGTTAGCAGTTGAAACATTTATGGGAAATGCGTATTTATAGTAAGGCTTGTTATTAGCATTCAGATAACTTAAAATCGGCGATCCAAGAGATTGAAACAATAATCTTATAAATATTTTTCCCACTGATATCTTATTATGATTGAAGGGTTAAATTTGCGCTACCTTTACCTTTATAGTTGTCAATGTGAAAGAATAAAATAAATATCAGAGAATGTATTCAATGGAAACTCAGGAAAATTGAATGTTTATTTTTTAAGGGCTTCCATCACCGTCAGGAAGAGCTTTGAAAACTGCTGATGGAGGCCTCCAACGGAGTCAGACAATTGGCCAAAGGATTATGGGAAATATGATGGACAATCTCTTTCTCAGAAATCTTACTTCTAAATCTAAAAGCCCTGCTTCGGATGCTTCCATGCCATCTTCTCCAGTCCAGGTATCTTACTTGTCAATAATCATGTCCCAAAGGCCATGTGGTATCTGCTCTACACAGTCAGGAAAAGATAAAACAAAAAACATCTTCTTTAGATGTGCCACATAGATTCACAACCAGTTAATATACCTTTCTAGCTTTGTATTTTTATTGCCTTCAATTTAAATTTCTTGACTATCACACTTCAATTGAATGCTAAACTTTCCATGGGTTTTTTTTTTTTTCCCTGAACAATTGTAATATTGAGGAATTATCTGCAGTTCATTTGTGCCAAAAAAGAAGTTCCAAGACAGGCAGACCTGCTTTAACTTGATCTCACTTTACCTGCTAAGAAAGTGGCCAATTTCAGATCTGGCTGTTGTAAATAGTTTTTTTGTTAAGGTTTTGTTGGAGTGGAGGTGTTTGTTCGGTGGAACTTCAGGAAAAGTGCATATTTTCACTGAGGTGGTTTTCTGAATAGAGAAGTTATACTGCTTGACAATGACCATGAAAAAAGTAATATTCTGAGATATTTCAAAGACAACTAACACTTTTCCTTGCCAATTTAATGATATTTATTCTTACCAAAAAATAATTAGCTTTTCTTATTTAGTTTGTATGTTGCTTTGATGTTGCTTACCTTCTGTAAGATTTGATTTCAAATTCATATATCGACATGACCACTTAACTAGACATATAATGCTTGTGGTTTGCTTGACGTAAATTGTGAATTTAAGATTTGTAATGTACTTTTTACAGCTACATGTAGGTATGGAATACCAGTATGTTTGCTCTTCCTCTCTCTCTCTCTCTCTGTGTGGCCACCACCTGGTGGTCTAGCGGGGAGGGCATTCGACGACTTTTCTTGTTTTTGGTTTACTAATTTTTTTAGTAAATATAATTTTATGATTTAATTTTTCAAATAGGAGAAGAGAGTTCTCTATGTGGCAGTCTTACAGACTCCACATGTTTTTTCTTAACTTTCAAGGTCTTATGGATTGCCAAGTGTTTTCTGTTAATCATGATCAATGAAATTTGTAACAGGGGGCTAACCCACAATTTTTCATAGCACAGGTGGTTATTTCTAAAAAAAGCATAGATGCTGAATCTCAACCTGACCAAAGTACAGAGGGTTATTGATGAAATGTTTCAAGGAAAAAATTTTCATTTTGGAGAAAGATGGGAAGCTAGTTCCCTAAAAATTTAGTCTAGAATGTCAAAAACTGCATTTTGAATCAAGCAGCTCTGTGGTTTCTAAATGTCCTTTCCATTTTTCCAGCTCAATGCAGCACAGATTAAAATCTTAACCCATTGTTGCACCCTATCAAAAGCAATCTCAATGATCCCAGGTCTTAGGTTTGCAGATTGAATTAGATATGAGAGTTTTATACAAGTAGTGCTACATAGTTGAAGAATTTTGATTTCTTCATTAACTGGTCAGGCTGTTGGAGTTAAAAGGTTTGCTAAACTTAAGGTTTTATGTCCTCCTAAGTAGGTGTTACCTCTTGTATACTCTTTGTATACTTGGACTATGTCTATTCTTATTAATATAATCTTTACCTATAAAAAAGAAAAAAAAATCTGGGTTTCAAATTTTTATTATATAAGTAAGAAGAAATATATTAGATCAGGAAAAGGGCAAGGCCCTAGTACACGGGGTACACACAAGTGTCTAGGTACAAGTTAAGGTCTGCGAAAAGCAGCGTAAAGGTCGTGGAACGAAGGCCGTGCCTTCTCAGTTTATCTATAGTCAGAATACTCCCGTGGGATGCTAGCCAAACAAAAAAAGCCACTTTTGATGGAGCTTTAGGCCTTCAAATATCTAAGAGAAGGGGTTACTTATCTCAGAAGGGGTTATTGTTTAAGGTTGTAAATGAGGTTCAAGGGGCTACTATTTTACGCAAGTTTCTTTTATTGAGGGTCTGTACATTAGCCTTTCTACAGTATTCCCATTGTATTTGCATATCCTTCTTTGTAAACCCACCTAAGGATGATCGAGGGAAACTTCAATACTTAATACTTCCCCTTTTTCCTTCTTTTAATATATCTGGATCCACATGTCTTTTTTTTGTTTATATTCGTTTCGTTTCTTGATCTCCTGCCACTCTAGGTCCCTGACGCCATGGAGTCCGATGTTAAAGATGAGGTAGAAAGTCCACTGTTGGGAACTGTGCGAGGAAAGTGCATCACTCAATTACTGCTGCTTGGAGCAATTGATAGTATCCAGGTTTAGTTCTGATTCTTGTATGTTTTCATTAGACATAACCCTCCCTTTAATGAATGCCTTTTTTCTTAATTATTATAGATCCACCTGAAATACAACAGAATGAACTTTTGAGTTAATTTTTTAGGAGAATACAGTTGGAAAGCCGCATGGTTGTATAGATTTAGTTCTCCAAATAGCTTGGGCCTATTGCCATATCCATTTCTCCGTGACCTATTTAGTAGGTGAGGCCTGGGTAGAAAAGGTAGTGGTGGAGAATGTAATGTTCTACCCTGTGCACGAGTGGGTGAGAACTTGTTTTTTTTTTTTTTGGAGCTTGTTGGGGGCGGGGGGGCGGTTGAGCTAGTATAGGTGGAAAATGGGATCCGACATTGCTTACAAGGGAGAAGTCTTGCTCTTCATAATGATTCCTAGGACCCCAATTGTACCATCGAATAGTGCTCTTTGGAGTATGGGTCTAATCTAGCTTGGGCATAGGATTGTTACAGATGGTATCAAAGATAATCTCAACCATAAGTGTGGAACTTTGAGCTGTGCTACCTATAATAGAATGGCCTGATGAGGAAGTCGATAATTTAAGCGGGGGAGGTTATGATATCCCATATTGAGTGAGTATAGGTGGTGATGAGATCCCATATTAATTGGAGAGGAAAGTTCTTGCTCTTTATAGTGATTTCAAGGGGCTCCAAATATACCATTGACTAGTTCTTTTGGAGTATGGGGCAGATGTGGCTTGTTCCTTTCTTGGGTTGTTAAAGGGGGGTGAGTGGACATTACAAATAAACCATGCACCCTGCATGAAGAGAGAGAGAGAGAGAGATAGATTTGACTAATGTATCATTTAATTGTTGGGAAGGTATCTGAAAATTGTTTTCCTGTCAATTTGTAGAAGAAATACTGGAGCAAGTTGAAAGCACCACAAAAGATTGTTATAATGGACATATTGCTACCTTTGTTGGAGTTTGCTGCTTCTTATAATTCATTTACCAACCTCAGAACGCGGATGCACCAAAATACTGACCTTTGGTATTCAGATTCGTTTTTCTTCTCCTTCACCAGTTGCCTAAAGAATTTCTTGTCCTTGAAGCAGAAGAACGTTTTGTCATTATTATTTCATTTTTGAACAGGCCACCTTTGAATCTTCTGCGCCAGGAATTAGCGGGAACTTGCATATATCTGGACATCTTACAGAAAGCAACTTCAGGAGATGATATGAATGAAGAGAGATATCCTAATAGTCCTGTGGATGTCGATGCTGCTTCAACTAACAAATCTAGTACAGAAGAAAAACTTGCAAGAGTAGCTGAGGAGAAATTGGTATCTTTCTGTGAACAGGTACTCAGGGAGGCATCTGATCTGCAGTCCAGTGTTGGGGAAACTACTAATATGGACATTCATTGTGTGTTGGAGTTGCGTTCTCCAATTATTGTTAAGGTATATAAATTGTTGTTTCTAAAAATAGTGAAAGTAGGGCATGTTGAGAGATATTGGATTTTTTATGATGATTTATTTAATGCCAACACTTTTGCTGCTGAGTATTATTGGAAACATTTTGCATATAGGATAATACATACACTTGCTTACGAGGATTTTTTGCAAACCGCATGCCGGATTTGTAAAGCACTTTTACTTCCTCGCACCTATTATAATGTGCAACGTCATTCCATTCTCTTGTCAGAGAACACAACCCTACAGTGAGTCTCTGCACATGCAGCATTCCAAAAGCAGGACCAGGCCAGCTTGTTGGACTGGTTGAACTCTCTGCTGGCATCAGTTATAGTCCGTTTAGAGCCATCAGACCACTTTGTTGTCAGAAATGGATTGGCCTGGATGTTAGGCAGCCATTTTTACCTGGCAATAAAACTGTCAAAATTTGCATTAAGAAGGCCTTGAACTCAAGACATCCTGGGTTCAATCCCACATTAGGAGTTCCCCATAAATTACATGATACACCATTCTAGCGTGGGGGGTCATTTATCTGGGATTTTATGGGTAGGTCCTAAGAGCCTTGCCTTGGTGATGATCCACGTCATCAAATGAATAGGGACTTCCAATGAGAACAAGGGGACCAAGTTACAAGTCTAATTAAAGCCTTGAGTGTTTTTCTCATTCACTTTTATAAGTTGTAGTGATAACCAAGCTTTTTCTTTCTCCAATACTTGATCTTTCAGGTGATTAAAGGCATGTGCTTTATGAACAGTCAGATATTTCAAAGACACGTGCGAGACTTCTATCCTTTGCTTACAAAACTTGTATGCTGTGACCAGGTAATTTCCTGCTTCCTGATCTTTTTATTTTAGTTTATTCTTTTAGAAAAAGCGCCTACAGATTCGTGGCAATATCTCTGCCCTTGCAGAAGTTCTTTATTAGCCCTTAATCTTTCATAGTCTTGGTCTGTCCTTGAGCTCAATGTTTGAGTGTCAAATTAGTTTGTTGCATGAATATGGCTTGTATGGCAATTGCCATAGCATAAGACCCCCACGCCCTCCCACCCCAGCCACCATGCCCCCACCCCACCAAAAGAAAGTAAAAGCAAAGATAATTTTATCTTGAATCTGGCTTGATCCACGTAAAAGATGTTTTATCTATTTCTAAATGACATGGATGAAACTGTGCGATGTTATTTCTATTAAATTAGCCAGATTGTTAGGTTCTTTTCTGTCACTGAACTAGTCAGTTCTTATTTTGTATCAAACATGAAATTCTAAAAAGGGATTGTGCAAATGGGGATTTGTATCACCTCAGCAGCATCTTGAAACTATGCTTAAAGTTGATTTCTTAGCATTTTGTTGATTCAACCTGTTTTTCTTTTTTTCTTTTTTATAAGTGAAATTTCATTGAAGCTCAAAAAGTGGTGCAATCCAACTCACTGGAAGCATAGTAGAGCTACATCTAATAATGCTTGGAAAATAAATAAACCTTTATCTTAAAGGGGTGTTTACCCACCTTAACACACACAGACACACGTGGACAATTGCTTTATCAGTTAGTCCCTGAGTCGATATTATGGTGTTAAGTCTGGTCTGCCATTACCATGGTTTCTTAGGTGGTTTCAGTTGGCCTCTTCTTTTGTCTGGGGTCCCACAGACCGGACTTAACACCATAATTTCGGTGATGGTAGTTTCTGACTACAGCTAAGATGATGTGTTCATAAGTACATCAGTCTATAATGTATTTGTACAGGGCATCTCAGTCTCTCATGTTTACTGACAACAAAATGTGGAGAAGAGCCATCATTTCTGTGTCATTATGTAAATGACTGCCTGTGATGCCGTTACTCATTTAATTATAATATAATTATTTTGTTTGCAACTTGCTCATGGGCTCTCTCATTGCATATCATATTTGGGTTTACCATGTCTGCATTTACCATTTGGACTGTCCTTCTCATTCTATCTTCTGTAGCAATCTTTTTTTATTGATAGAATGTGGGACAACTTATATATATATTTTTTATAGGTAAGGATAATAATGTGGGACAATTTATATCACATCACAAAACAGTTAGAACTTATGTTTTGTTTGGAAAAACCCTGCATGCATATACTAAAAAAGGAATTTTCATTTTTTCAACTTTCCCGGTCCATGTAGGAAGGTTAGATTGGTCTGAAATTTGTTCTTTGTTCTTAGTGAGAACTTATATTCCATAGTTATCTATGCAGCGAATCTCCCATGGCAAGCTATTGCTGTAGCCCTCAAACTATCCTCGCCAGCCCATGAAGGCTGGCAATGGGGTGGGGTTGAGAGAGCGAGCCTAATCCTTATGCCATGTGAGATATACAACTGGTCCAAATGCCAGTTGGCATGGGGCTTGTAGAAGTATCAGTGTCAATTGGCCCCAGTGGGGTTTTACTTTGAACCACTTAGGGATACGTAACATACTTGCCGCTCATTTTGTTTGGTAATTGATGTAGGAAAAGCTTTCCAGAATTTTATATCTTAGTTCCTTAGTTCATCACGGATCAAGCAAATCATTGGCTTTCACTGATAGGACATAGCCCCAAGAAATTGCTTGCATCCCGAGGGTTCAAACCTTAAACTTGGAGGGAGCATACCCCAAAACCAAAGCCCTTACTACTTGAGCCAATCCCTAGGAGTTTAAGTCACTCCTTTAAAAGCATGTATACTCAACAACTGCGGAATGGTCAGTGAAGCAAACTATTTAGGGAGCAAACAAGGCACATGCTGTCTATGCAGCACTGGGGAAGCTAGTATAGAGGCCAAACCCCTCTTTTTTTGTTTTTCTGCATTCTTTATTTGTTTCTTTATTGCCATCTTTTTGTATTGATTTTCAATTGAATGATTTCCTAAGGTAGGGACTGGGGAGTAGGGTTCGACGAAGAAGATCGACTATCTTCTCAATTCATTTTTAAAAACTAAGATTCCCATTTCGACTTTAAAAGTCAAGTCGAGAATCACATGGCCTTTGTAATTGACGTGGGTCAGATTTATCTAGGTCTTCCTTGAAATCAAAGCTTTAAAAGGAGAAAATACAGTTTGCACCCCGAAACTGTCATCCCTTTTGCAATGCAGTACGCCCAACTATTGCTTTTGGCATATTTATGACCATTAGGATGGATTATTAATCCCATTCTTATTTTGTTCCAGACCTGAAATTCTAGAATGATATTGTGCAACTTACAGCCTAGAATGTGATTATTAATCTGTCCTGACGGTCATAAATTGGACAAAGGGGGATAGTTGATGAAAAGTGATAGTTTGAGGGTGAAAAATATCAAAAGTGATATTCCGGGTACCACATTTCGAAAGGGGTCATTGTTTTTAAGCGCATATTGTATTTTTCTCGCTTAAAAAAATGACTGCCATTGCATAGCGGTTGGGAAAGAATGACATTCCAGATTCTCAGTTACTTCCCTTCTAAGCTTCGTTGTTTATTATGACAACCTGAGTCTCACTTTAAGTGATGTTTTATTCCTCCAATCACGTATGAAACTTCGTTTTCTTTGTCTGTAGTTGAATGCACCTATAGCATGAGGTTATGTGCGTAATTTTAGTATTGTGTCACGTTTTATATATTTTTTATATAGTCTTTGTAAGACCGGATTTCACTGAGATCAAGCTGCCAAATAAGTAATAAAAAAAGGTTACAATTCACGCAAATGGTATTGGTATTACTGACTGAGAAATGATATTTGTAGTCCTATGATGTATAAGCCCCCGCGCACTCTTTTGAAAAAAGTGGGTAAATCCGAGACTCACATGAGAATCATTTTTTTCAATGGTAAATCCCCGCTTTTTTTCAAAGGGAGTGCACGAGGCTTATT
Organism: Cyclocarya paliurus; assembly: GCA_029856935.1. NCBI lineage: Eukaryota > Viridiplantae > Streptophyta > Magnoliopsida > Fagales > Juglandaceae > Cyclocarya > Cyclocarya paliurus. The sequence goes on from CM056953.1 coordinate 71,836, forward strand.
CACCCTAAGACTGTATCGAGCATTACTTATTTTTCTATAGACTAATGATATCGATTATTTTTACAGATGGATGTTCGTGGAGCTCTTGGTGATCTTTTCAGAGCACAATTGAAAGCTCTCCTGTCATAGTTTTGTTTTCAGCCACTGTCAAGTTATTTTTTGAAATGATTCTTGGTCATTGCAAATAAAAAGACAGATCGTCTCATTGTTCAGCTGACTTTTTTCCCTATATTGAAAACTTGATATGCTCCTACAAAGATTATATGTCCTCTCGCTCTGTTTTGGTGGAAAGAGGAGGGAAACAAATGATATTTCCTTCTTAATGAAGGCTTTGTTGTTTGCAGTTGTACTATATTGCTGATCCTAGAAACATTAGTAAAAAAGTAGTACCGGAGGGATTTCTCGATTTGTTTAGTTATTAAAGTTTTTTTTGAAGTCATGTTTAGGTAATTTTTATTTTTACTGTCACTAGTGGTTGACCTGGTAGTTCAGCATGACACTGTCATGTTACTTCGCAAGTAAAATTATTCACAGAAAACAAGGTGGGAACCATATATCAAGGGACTGAGAGTACTCTGCTGAACATTTTTTTTTTTTACAATTTTTTAAAACACTTCATTTTTAAAAAAGAAAAAAATTTACAAAGTCATTAAAAAAATATTTCTTTAATTATTAAGAAAAAAAAATACAGTAGCTACTCGATGGGTATTCTCGGTAGGACTAGGATTCTCCTACTGATAATATAATTTTTTTATCACTATTTGTTAAAACAGTTTCCCAAACAGCAATTGTATAGCGAGATAACCTCCTTGGCACCTGCAAAATCCACATAGAATCGGGTGATCCCAGTGGAGACGTTTCGCCTGAGTCAGATCTTGAATATGAATCACAAGTAAAGAATAGAGTGTATTTTACCTCTTGTTTCTCTTGTATTTATTGTGGGACCGGGATCCTCTTTTACATGTGATGGAAGCCTCATTCTCACTCACGTGTTTGTGGCATGTTAGGTGGTTAAATCTAGGATTACTTCAAGGCAACATAAAGATCCTAATGGGTTGGTGGGTAAAAATTAAGATTAATTTAAGCTAGCAATCAATTCTCAAAAGATTGGAAGGGAAAATTTTCATTCATTCAAAATAGCATAATGATGAATTACAAGCCAAAAGGCCAAATAAATAGTAGTATGGTTTGGCTAGTCCACCTCCAACCTCCTTTGAATTCCTAATCCCAAAACAAATCAAACTCTTTGAATTCCTAATCCTAAAATAAATCAAACTCCTAAGTTTAAGGAAACAATTCAAATGCCTAAAATAATATAAATAAATTAGGAGATAACTTAAACAAATGATAATAGATAAATCCCTAAACTAAAGGACATGTGGCCTAAAATTAAGGGATTTTTCATCTTGTAATCTAATCCCTAAAATCAAAGAATTGGTCAACACTTGAGACTTCTCTAGTTGCACTTGTCTTGGACGTCCATCACCTCACCATCCAAGCCATGCATGCAATCCAATGCAACCCTTCTAGCCTCGGCGCGCCTAGCCCGCTTAGTGGTATTGTGAATGGCTCGTCTTGAATCTCCATCAACATGTCGTATCCCCTCATTTTTTACTTCCCATAATGCTCATAGCACGGTTTGGGTAGTAAATTGAGATGAGAAGTGTTGAGATAATTTATTATTAATAATGAGATATTTGTGATGAGATGAGATAAGATGATGAATTATAAATGGTTTGAGTTAAAATGTTTTATGGAGTTTTAAGAAATAAAAGAGAAGATTAAATAAAAATATTATAAAATTAAAATATTATTATAATATAATTTTTTAATATTATTTGTGTTTTAAGATTTAAAAAAAATGAATTATGTTTTGTTTGGAAGTTTGAAAAAATTGTAATAATAAAATTAAAAATTAAAAAATGTTTATATTTATGATATGGAAAATGCTATTTAGACCGATAAAATTGACCGATTGTATTTTTTATTTTTTATTCTTTTTAACATAATGGTTAAGGAAGTGATTATTAGTGAATTGATATTTGTTTTTATTTTTTTTAAATGTTTTAAAATATATAAAAAAATTGAAATAAAAAATAAAAATAAAAAAGTGCATTTGCACTTGTCGGTCAACTTTCTCGGTTAAAAATGTCAGTCCCGATAGCTTATTGTATTCACTTGCGCAGACCATCAATGTGTTGTTACTATCCTCCTACCACACTTTTACAACTCTATAGAGTATTTGAAATTTTTATTTTTTTTTAATTTTCTTCTAAGTATTTTTTTTAACATCCTTAATCATGAAGAAAAAAAGTTAAAAAAATATATAACTTCACTAATAGTCACTTTCTTAACCATTAAGCAAAAAAATTTAAAAAAATAATAGAAAAAATAAAAAGAATAGTAAATAGATAATAAAAAGTAATAAGTCTATCATTATCATTCTTTTCCCATACGTGCGTGCTTCAGTTGGCCTTACTTTCAATAATGCGAGATTGATTCTCCAACTGTACTATCATTAATGCCCGAGGAAGTGCTTAGCTGCCCACCCCTTCGATATCAAGCTAGATGAATTGGTATCTCGCTTTTTAGTTTTGATCGCCTCTGCTTTCTTGTGACTTGCCCACTGTAGAAGAACATATTAATATGCCCACCAAAAAAGACTCTTTTGTTTCAAGAGTTCAACTCACCACAACAAACTCCTCACCTATAGGATTTTTAGAATCAAGATAGTTGGATAGTAATCTATTTGAATTTTGAATCTTAAGATATATAGGCAGTAAAGTCGGACTATTGTTATTTTCATACTCTATTTAAAGTCCTTGTATTACATAACTCAATAAACAAAGAGGAAATTCAAAACATAGCATAATTCTATATGGTATCACATATCCCAATAAAGACCAACGTCTGATCCCAAAAGACCATCACAAAAACACTGCAGCTACCCCGCCCACCCTTCCATCCCTCTCAAATTTACCACTATCTATCAGTGTCAAACTAAATCATTCCAACTATCCCGTTTGAAAAGCTCAAGCCCTATTATACTTCCGTGGCCAAACTGTTTTTGGCTATCTTGATGGCACTGTAAAGCCCCCTCCCAAAGAAATTGATGCCTCTCATCCCACCTCAGGTGCTTTTGTTAAAATTTCAAATTCTCAATATGATCAGTGGCTTCGTCAGGATTCCTTAATACTTGCCACCATCAATGCTACTCTTATTGAGGATGTTCTCACTCAAGTCATGACATACACCACTTCTCGTGATGTCTGGCTAGTACTAGAAAGAAATTTCTCCTCCGTTTCCCATGCCAACGCTTCACATTCTCACTTAGCTTGCTAATGCGCAGAAAGGTGTTATGTCCACCAATGATTACTTTCTTTCCATCAAGTGCATGGCTGATGAACTTGCACTTGCTGGCCAACCACGTTATCACTTACGTTCTTACTGACCTTGGCCGAGAGTATGATTCCTTGGCTTCCATCGTTACCTTTTGATCTGATGTTGTGACCTTGGAGGAGCTATATTCCTTGCTCCTTATCAGTGAGTCACAGATCAACCACCATCATCAAACTCTCCAGGTGGCTGCTTCCGTCAATATGGCAACTAAACAACCTCAGCAACACTACCAATCTCAGTTTCGGCCTGCTACAAACTTTCAACCCTTAAACTGTGGTCGTGGTGGTGGCTATCGCTGCAGGGGTCGTGGTGGCTGTTTCAACAACCGAGATCAGGGTGGATATAACTCGATTATCTATCAGGTATGCTTGAAATCAGGTCATAATGCACGTAAGTGCTTTCATCATTTTGATTTATCTTTCTAGGATCAACAACCCCAAAATCACCAGCCTCAAGCTTTAGTTGCTGCGAATCATCCACATGTTGATGCTGAGTGGCATCCCGACATAGGAGCTAGCCATCATCTCACCAATGATCTGAACAACATTCATCTTTGGAATGAGGATTATGACAATCAAGATCATATTCAGGTGGCAAATGGTGCAGGTTTGAAAATCGCCCAAAGTGGCACTTCCACTATCTCCTCTCCTTCAAAATCTTTTGTTCTTAACCAAATCCTACTCGTTCCTAATATTAAAACAAATCTTCTTTCTATTCAACATTTCTGTCTTGATAATAATGTCTTCTTTGAATTTCATGCTTCTCAGTAATGGCCTTTACAACTTTTTAGTATCGCTTGCTTGTCTTCAATCGCAAGCTCTCTCTAGTGTTCGAGTCTCTGCCAACGTTTGGCATCGACGCCTAGGCCTTGCTTCATTTCCTGTTATTTATAAGGCAGTTTCCTTTCCTGTTAAGAATAAAGCATGTTCGGTTTGTTCTGAATGTTAGCAGGCCAAAAGCACACACTTTACCCTTCAAAAATTGCATATTTCATTTTCAAAACCATTAGAATTATTATATTTGGATGTTTGGGGGCCAGCTATAGTTTTATCCACTACTGGTGCACATTATTACATAAGTATTTTAGATGACTCCACCAAATCCTTATGGCTCTTCCCATTAAAACTTAAATCTGATGCATTACAAGTTTTTATTAAATTTCAAGGTGCAGTTGAACACCAATTTAACACAAAAATTAAGGCCCTCCAAACCGACTAAGGTGGTGAATACTGCAGCTTGAATCAATATCTACAAACTCAAGGTATTACTCACTGTATAACTTGTCCTTATACGCATCAACAAGCTGGAGTCATTGAAAGGCGCCACCGCCAAATTGTCGAGGTTGGTCTTGCCTTACTTGCTAACTCTAATTTACCAAAAGTTTTTTGGGAAGATGCCTTCTTGATCGCTGTTTACATAATAAATCGTTTACCATCTCCTATTTTACAGCATAAATCACCTTATGAAATGGTCAATCATTCCAAACTAGATTTTCATTTGTTATGAGTGTTTGGATGTGCTTGCTGGCCCTATTTACGCCGTATAATAAACATAAAATGGATTTTCGATCAAGAAGTTGCATTTTTATCGGGTACAGTGTTGGTCATCGAGGTTATAAATGTTTAGATGTCTCCACTGGCAAAGTCTTTGTCTCTCTTCATGTAGTCTTCGATGAGTCTCTCTTTCCATATAAAACACCACAATCTGATGTTCCTCCTAGTCATGTAACTCCAATTATTCTTCCTACTAATCTCAAATTGTCACCTGCTAGTTCCACTCATTCATTAGGTTCTGATTTTCAAATTGCAGCACCACCCTCGCCAGATATGCTTACACCAACAAGTCCTCAAACTGATCATGCTCTTGCTTCAAAACCTCCTGTCCGGGATATCATTTTAAATCCGCATGAAGATATTCCAGCAACTGCCCTTCCACCCCCCATACCTCGACTACAACCTCAAAATATTCATTCCATGACTACCCGCAACAAAAATAATATCCACAAGCCTAAATTGCCCTCAGACACACACATAAGATATCCTCTTCCCAAAGCACTCATGGTCACAATAACAAATACTGATCAGGAACCAACATGATATTCGAATGCCGTCAAACACCACGGTTGGCGAGAGGCTATGAACAAGGAGTTTAATACATTAATGACTAATGGTACCTGGACTTTGGTTCCTTCTCCTCCTCATGCTAATATTGTCAGTTGTAAATGAGTGTACAGGATTAAAAGAAAGGCTGATGGAGGTGTTGAATGTTTCAAAGCCTGTCTGATAGCTAAAGGCTTTCATCAACAAGAGGGTGTTGATTTTGCTGAAACTTTCAGTCTTGTTGTGAAGCCTACAACAGTTCACTTGGTATTATCGCTTGCTGTCTCCCATGGTTGGTATCTTTGTCAAATAGATGTCTAAAACGCTTTTCTGCATGGTCTTTTGCATGAGGATGTTTATATGGCACAACCACTAGGGTTTCTTCATCCTCAATACCCGCGGCATGTGTGTAAACTTCAAAAATCTTTATATGGACTTCGTCAAGCACCAAGGGCGTGGTTCTCTAGCTTAACTGACAAACTTCAGGCTATTGGTTTAATGGGAGCCAGGTAGATCACTCTCTTTATGTTTATTAGCACGATTCTATTATCATTTATTTTTTAATATATGTTGACGACATTATAATAGTAGGTGCTAATCTTCCTTCAATTAATCGAGTGATAAGTCTGAGCCAGAATGAATTTGCAGTCAAAGACCATGGTGAACTTAGCTTCTTTCTCGACATAAAAGCTATCAAAAGTGACAAAGGTCTCTATTTATCTCAACGTCGTTATATACTCAATCTTCTTCTTTGCCTTTGTCAAAAGTGACAAAGCTTCTTCCAAGCCTTGTGTTACACCTATCTTTATGTCTCAACCTTTGTCAAATTTTGATAGTGCATCATGAAATGATCCACAACTATACAGGAGCATTTTTGGTGGATTGCAATATCTTTCTTTTAGTAGGCCTGACCTTGCGTTTGCCATCCATAAAGTTAGCAAATATATGCACGATCCCAAAGAGCCTTATTGGGTAGCAGTCAAACAAATCTTGCGGTACTTAAAGGAAACTATCTCCCATGCTCTACTGATCCAACCTGATAAAAATCTTCAGCCTCAAACATTTAGTAATGCAGATTGGGCATTCGATCATGATGATAGGTGCTCAATTGGTGCTTATTGTGTTTATCTGGGAAAAAATGTAATCTCCTGGAGCTGCAAACAACAACCAATTGTTGCCACAGCAGCATCGAAGCGAATACAAGTCTCTTGCAAATGCAGCTGCTAAAATTTAGTGGATCAAATCAGTGCTCTCAGATCTTCATGTCTCAATTGTGCACCCTCCAATACTTTGGTATGACAACATCGGAGCAACTTATCTCACGAGTAATCCACTATTCCATGCACGTACAAAACATATTGAAATAGACTTTCATTATGTTCGTGATCATGTTCTCTGTGGTCAGCTCCATGTCCGCCTTCTATCCACCAAGGATCAATATGCTGATGCTCTCACTAAGCCATTGCCTTCTCTTCGGTTTCAGCTTCTGCGTGACGATCTAAGGGTCCATTCCTTATCTCTTCGATTGAGGGGGTATGTAGAAGAATAGACTAATATGGCCACCGGAAAACACTCCTCTGTTTAAGGAGTTCAACTCACCACAACAAACTCCTCACCTACGGGATTTTCATAATCAAGATGGTTTGATATGTAATCTATTTGAATTTTGAATCTTACGATATATAGGCTGTAAAGTAGGATAGCTGTTATTTTCATACTCTATTTAAAGTCCTTGTATTACACAACTCAATAAAAAGAGAGGAAATTCAACGCATAGCTTAATTCTACACCCACTTGGTACCTCACCTCTTTCGGGCTAACATGCTCTCGAGGGATAATTCGGTAGTCACGTCCAACAAATAAACTTTGTCAATTACAAACTTGATATGGCCCAATACAAAATTAGAGGATTATGGCGGAGATGTGCGATCTGCTTAATTAATAAATCGACTTAAAATTGACTCATATACAATCCTAACTTAAAACGATAATACGAACAGATAAACCCTAAAACAACTTAAATTTAGACTTACTTCAGGATAATTGTTACTTTTTAATGTTTCTCTTTCTACTGCTATCAAATTAATTTTAATCTATCATTATTTTTTTGTTTGCATCAAACTTTATTCCATTTCCACCCAAACACCAAGGTATAGTTGTTTAATGTATTGAATCAATAATTAAATTTTATTATTATTTAAATAAAAACAAACTTGATTTGATTGTTATCTAAGTCAAGAATTTAATTTGCTTATTATTTAAATCAAGATATTTAATTTCAATATGAACAAGTTTTATCTTATCAAGAAGTTTGGTTTACATAATGACAAAATACTTTCTTTATCCTATCTCTAAAATAATTTTTCCATAACTAAATAACTATTTTCAATTAATTCAGAATGATAAAATTTATTACTTAAACTTAAAAAAAAGAAAAAAGAAAAAAAAAGTCTAAAAAAACTAAATATCGTTAGGCTTTCAAAGACCAAAGGACCTTAAAGAGTGGGAAGGTCGGATCACGAAAGTCACAAAACGTCGGAAGCTTCAAGGAAGAAGCATGGAGGAGCATCAGCAAAGGATTGAAGCGAAGAGTCAAAGACTACAAAGAGGTGAGTAACCCCACCTGGACCCCGCGCGGAAATTGGTCCATAATCTTCGTCCTTCCACTGTTACTATTCAACTTTTCAGACTTATTCTACGAAAATGAATAAGGGGATTTTATCTGCCAACTTATTTCATGAGAAACTAAATATAAAAAATATTTATGTTTTAAGTTTTTTTCTAATTTATAACTGAACAATAAATATGCTACAGGGACCCATTTCATTTTCATGAGCAAGCCCATTATTCATTTCCATTTCGTATATTCCTAAAATGGAGCCCTTGTTTTTGCTTTTCCCCATCTCCACTCTCTTCGTAGGAAATAAAAGGTATCTCTCCCATTTTTTGAGATGTTCCCAACAGTAATAAATAAAAAAGCAGCAGCTTAGAAAAATAAATAAATAAATGTTAAAGAAGCGCCACCCCGGTCCCCACTAGAGCCGTATAGAAAATTCCAATACGCGTATTGTCATGTTCATGGTCAAAGTTTCTGTCCATAACCGGTTCTATCTAGTCGCGGTGCAGGTGATCACGCTGTAGGAAACTCACCAGATTTATCAACGTACAGTACCAAAATCTTTTTCTGAAATTTTTATATTGTTTCTGCAGACCAAACGACGACCATTCTCTTCTGCAGACGGCCAGACCCATATTAGTAAACGTTCTCTTTCCTATATGATCCAACAACAGAATCGGGGATTTATTAGTAAGATATTTCTCTTTATTGATATAGAAGAAAGAAAAGGAGGCAGATTGATTGATAGATAGATAGAATCATACAAGGCTCTGGCTTTCTTTTTTCTTGTTAAGGTACCAAGGAAGGAGATACATGATTGAGAATTTGAGATATGAGTAAGCAGGCAGTTGCGGGTGCTTCTCACACCGGAAAAGGCATCAGCTTCCTTGAAAAAATCAAGGTCCGTCTTTCTTTCTCTCATCTTCCGTTTCCTGATTCTTGAATTTAATTGATTAAGTAATCAATTCATCAATTTGAGTTCCGAATATTTTTTTTTTTACTTTTTGCGGCTGTTAAACGTGCACTAATCCCTTATCGTCTTTTCCGGCATAAACCATGCCGTACTTCTTGGCTGATTTACTGCTAGTATTTTTTTTTAAGAAGGCCTTAGTAGTTTTTTTTCTTTTTTATTTTAAAGGAAACTTCATCATTCATTTTTCAGAAATATCTCCATATCAACCTTTATCTTATAAATCAATTAATGTATTTGGAGCTTCACCAATACACTGTTTCCTTTTGTGATTGGTCTAATCTTCACTACTGCTGATATTTTTTACATATAAACATCCAAGAGATGGTACTCTACCTAAACCGAGACTTAATCTCACCCTTCATAAAAAGAGAGGACTCAACCTCTACAGCCAAATGTCCGAAAGGGAACTCTTTTTTTTTAACTAAACGATAAGGAAAGTAGTAAGATGTTGGGAATTTAGACCTCCCAAATTCATCCCATATGATCTACTATTTGCAGGAATATCAAGAAAAATGATAAATAATAACAACACAAGAATTTAAGTGAAAAACTCTCAAAATAAGAGAAAAACCACCAAACAAGAGAAGAAAATTCATTATATGAAAAATTTTTACAATCACACAATTTTTCTCCTTACCTAAAAAATACTCCCACAAAGCTTCTCTACTATCAAAACTTTAACTCACACCTCTTCCATTTTTACCAAAAAAGACCAACAGAGGAATTAAACTAAAGTCAAAAGTTACTAGTTATACTTTTGACTGGTGCACTTAGCCAAGGAGGCTAATCCTCCTTTTATAGGCTTTAAGCCTTGCTTCTTCTTTACTTGGTGGGACTAAAGCCAAAAAGCAAAATCCAACAATCTCCACTTTGCGATTTTGGCTGATCCCATAGCAACGCTCTACCTCAGTGAAGATTTTCATAACTTCCGCCATCATGCTCCACCAGAAAATCATATCCACTCAGAATAAACCAATTACAAGCATTTCATTTCGGTCCATGTCGAAAACAACCTTGCTGAAAATTATGGTATAACTTCCACGTCTGGTTTTCCTAGAAGTTCATCAGCCATCGACATGAATTTTCACCACACACCATCCATCAATGTCAAACTAATGCCTGTGTGCAAACTTGTGGACCCGCTAACATTAACATATCATCTATCATGGCAATTTTGGAAATTAGCAGCATACTATGAGGATGTACATGTCTATTTTCAAAAGACATCGTATTCTATGGAGAGAGACACAACGTTAGCTTCATTACCAGTATCTCCATTTACTGACTTGGAGCCACTTGCCGAACCTATTCCATCTCTTGGACAATTTTTCTTGATATGTCCAGATTATCCACACCCTCAGCAGACTGCCTTCTTCTTTATGGAGTTCTTCTTCTTCCCATTACTAGCTGCTACCATTGCTAAGTTTTAAGGTGGACCATTACTTTCACCACCTAGTCTTCTCTCTTTAGAAAAGAATTTACTGGTAATTTCTGAAAAAATTATTTTCTCATTCCCATGTATCAAAATAAGTTTCATATGCTCATAGGAATGTGGAAAAGACTAGATGAGCCTCAAGGCTTGATCCTTATCATCAATTTTAAGTCTAATAGATTCTAGCTTAAAGACAATGACATTGAAAACACTTAAATGATCTAAAATTGTCATACCTTCACTCATCCACAGTATATGAAACTGATCCTTCAGGTACACTTGATTTGAGACACCCTTCGTCTGATGCATTTGCGAGAACATTCTTAGTCAAGCACAGACGTATCGCACTTGCTGCTCTCAAATCCAGATCCTCCCAATCTTTATCTCTCATTCCAAATCTGCTCTTTGTTTCACCAGTCATGCTAGTACCACTGCTGACTTCAGGGGTTGGTCTGCCCTTCAACGCCTTGTGTAATCCTGATTAAATCAAAAGATCATTGACTTGCACTTACCACAAGCCAAAATTGATTCTCCCGTCAACCCTACTTCCTGACATTGTCTCGATGAATTTTACCGTGGAAATGAATAGTACTCATTAAATAAGTTCCTAGGAAAGATTGGAGGGTCACAATGGTCCCACTTAAATTTCAATCTCCTAGACAAAACCTCTTTAGAAAATATATATCTACTCTACCACACCAAAACTCTACCCCACCAAAAGGACCTAGGCTCTGATATCACTTGTTGGAAATTTGAACTTCTCAAATTCACCCCCTAGGATCTACTCTTGGCAGGAATATCAAGAAAAATGAGAAATAATAACACAAGAATTTAAGTGAAAAATTCCCAAAATAGGAGAAAAATCACCAGACCCAGAGAAGAAAATTCACTATGTGAAAAATTGTTACAATTACACAAATTTTCTCTTCACCCCAAAATACACCCACAAAGCTTCTCCACTAGCAAAACTTTAACTCACGCCTCTTCCTTTATTACAAAAAAAGGTCAACAAAGGAATTTAACTAAAGTTAAAAGTTACTAGTTAAGTTTTTAAATGGTGCACTTAGCCAAGGAGGCTAATCCTCCTTTTATAGGCTTTAAAGCCTTGCTTCTTCTTTACTCCTCACCAATGTGGGACTAAAGCCAAAAAGCAAAATCTAACATAAGATAGATGCAAAAAATGACTGATTACAACTTGAACCAACTCTGGTAGATTTCAGAATCTTTGATGGCGCGTGAAGGCACCACGCTTGTCTCTTTTCGGCCACAAAAGTCAGATTCGAAAGATCTGATGGTGGCGATTCTTGTAATCCGGTGTGTGTCGTGAGAAAAGCTGCCAGAAGGGGTAGCAAATAAGGATCACGCGCAGTTGTGAGCGGTGCGCGAGGACCACGCGCGGTGATGTTTGCAAAGCCACCGCTATCCTCCTAACGATTTGCAGCCTATGAGTCTTCTTGTGTTGTGTGTGTCTCTCAAGAGTTGTTAAAAAACTTAGATCTGAAAGTTTTTTACACGAGAGAAAAAGTTTGCCTAGGGCTTTTCTTAACAACACTGCACTTGTGCAAACCAAACCAACTGCTCTAATAGTTTACTGGTAGTATTTTAGTTCGACTTCAATTGCTGGAAACTAAGGCCTTGTAAGTTTAATTGTGTCCCACAAGCATAATCATAAATGCCCAGCTTATGTTCTTAATGAATTCCAATCTATTTCAAATAGAAACATCCCCCCCCCCCCCCCCCCCCCCCCCCCCCCCCAAAAAAAATGAAAGAAAGAAAGAAGTTAACAGTGGTAGCAAAAAATTAATTAAAAAAGACTGGAATTTCCTTATTTTAGTAAGAACGACTGGGTTTTTTAAACGTTGGGTCAGGATAATTAATCATTAAAGTTATTGGCATTGCAGAATGCTAGTTGCCTTAAATCCTCATCTGCGGATTCTGGAAAAGGGAGAAGCAAGTCATCGACTAACAAAGTAGCCCATGGGTTCCACTTAGTTGAAGGTAAATCTGGTCATGATATGGAGGACTACCATGTTGCTGAATATATAAGATTGGAGCATCACGTGCTTGGATTATTTGCTATCTTTGACGGTCACCTAGGAGATCGTGTCCCTAGCTATTTGAGAGATAACCTTTTCAAGAACATACTTGACGAGGTATCACTTTCCCTTCAGTCCAAAGTCATTTTTCTTTCTGGGAAGCATTTTCTTATGTACTAATTGTTTGGTTGGAGAATATATGTCTGCTATTTTTCTACATTTGATCATCTATCTAAAAAATTATTTGGTCTTTAAACCGAAAGCTGGTACTAAAATATAACCAGAATATAACTTAGCCAATCGTGTGTCCTTATTTATGCAGTAGTGGTTGTTCTATCCAATAGTGTTTCTCTCCTACTCCTGTAGGGATGTCAGTCTGGTGTTTGCTGAGGAAACCTCTCATTCATTTTAAATATGATTAAATCTTTATTTCCTTCTTTAACTATGTGTTCCAGCCAACATTCTGGAAGGACCCTGAGATGGCAATAAGGAATGCTTACCGCACCACTGATAAGTTTATTTTGGAAAACTCCATGCAATTAGGGCCAGGTGGCTCAACTGCAGTAACCGCAATAGTCATTGATGGCAAAGACTTGTGGGTGGCAAACATTGGTGACTCAAGAGCTGTTGTGTGCGAGAGAGGCTCTGCCAATCAAATTACTGTAGACCACGAACCACATAGTGAACGAAGGAGAATTGAGAAGCAGGGTGGCTTCGTGACTACTCTACCTGGTGATATATTTCGTCAAACAAATAAATTCCATATATTCATAACCAAACATATTTATTCCGGGTTATGTTTACATTTATCCATTTGTTGGATTATTGGTTTGTTTAAATTATGAGGATTCTAAGACTGCAATTTATTTCAGGAGATGTGCCTAGGGTTAATGGTCAACTTGCAGTTGCACGTGCTTTTGGGGATCAAAGCCTCAAAGCACATTTAAGTTCAGAGCCTGATGTAAGACATGTGCCCATAGACTCGAATATTGAGTTCGTTGTATTGGCAAGTGATGGATTGTGGAAGGTCAGTTACTATGGTGACATGCATAACAAATTCTTCTATCAGCCTCTATGTGTCGTCTTTTCACTTGGTCTCCCTCATTTTATTCAGTAATTTGTCAAAACATTGGAATAGGTTTGCGTTGTATTTTGTGATCCTTCACTTCAGTCTGCATTTTTTTGTGAATATTTAGGTTTCTCCCAAACAATATGAACTTTAAAATAGTTATAATCTCAATGCTACTTTTAAAGACTAGTGTTAATGAAAAATCGTGTAGAATGTGATTTTAGTTTGTATCACGTTAAACAATATATTATATGAGTTTGTGCATTTAAGCAATTGAAAATTTTGACAGATAACTTGAATATGTGGATATGTGCTAATGCTAATAAAGTTATGTGTATTTGTGTACAAGGAAAAGAGAGGAAATAATAACAAAGAGCATAACAATGAGTGGAATTCCCTACTTTATGGACATGTGTTCTTGAATTTTTTAAGAATTTCCCTCAGTCAAGCTGTCTGAATGAAGAAAATTAAAATATTTCTTGAAAGAGCCATATTGTATGTTAAAAATTCTATGCTACATGCCTTGAGCAATATATAATTCACAAAGAATCTCCACAGCCATTGTGGTAGTATAATCCCTCTACAGGGTCATAAAGTTGGTGCTCTTCTATTGGATTGAAACTCAGTCTCTGCCCATAGTCCTTATGGTATGGGTCCAAATCTTCCCAAAGCAATCATGTTACATCTTTTTTTTTTTTTGATAGGTAGCAATCATGTTACATCTAACGGCCTAAACTACCACTCTGTTGGTCTTTGCTTGGTTGGTCAATAAATTTCAATAGTCTTATTCATGAACCATGTGGTCTTATGATGAAAAAATAACCACTGTGATTCCTTGGCATGTTCATTATCATACTTTTACTTTAAACATTTGGAAGCATATATTGGCAGTTTCCTAAGGCTTGAAATGATATGCATGGTTTCTTACCGTATGTGCACTTATTGGGGCAACAATACCTCTTGAAGGATGACTCTTAATTTATACTTCAGGCTTGAAATTCATTTGGACTGGTTGGCTTGGCCATCTCAATACTCTTAGTTCCGATTTTACATTAAGGTTAGAATCTTTATGAAGTCGATGTGAAGGATAGAAATTAATTATAAGAATGCCCATAACCATCATAGTATGAAACCCACTTTACAGGGCTGTACAGTGGGTGCTCTTCTTTGGGCATGAAACCCAGTCTCCACCCATTAGTACATGGACTCCTAATGGTACAGGGGAAGAGGTTCAGATCTTCCCAAAGCAATCACGTTTCCTCTAATTTCCTGCGTTTGTGCCCAGCATTTCCATTTAATGGAATTCAAAGAGTTGTTAACAACGAGGAAAGCACAAGCCACATCTGGGCCTATACTCCAAAAGGATTTAGATCACCTAGAGTTGTTACCCGAACTCTAAGGCTTAGAGTAAGAGAAATGTAGACACATAAATCCTTATGATCATTATAAATCCTTTTTCTTGTGATTGTTTTTAATCACTAGAACTTCTCTCTCCAAGTAATGTGAGATCTTATTCGCCACTCATGATAAATTCAGGGTGGTACAACCTCCCTTTGAACTTCTTATGCCTTTTGTAATGACCCAAGGAAAGCGCAAGTCATATCAGGGCGTATAGTCCAAAAAGACTAGCCCCTTCGAAGTGTTATAAATTGCTTCTCCCTACCAAATGGTATCTCATTCATTTACGAAATCTGGGGTATTACAGATACTCTCAATAGCATTTGGTCATTTCGGTATGAGAGCTATAGTGGATAATAATTTAGAGTGGTGCTCGTTTTATAGAGAGATTTCACGAAAGCAAAACTCACAAACTTTAAATCTACTTTACAATGAAAGAGCTTTGTAATCTAATGCACAACAGCATGCTACATCAATTTTTGAACTTTATTTTTGTGAGACCTCTTTGTGAACCAATCATTTCTCTATAGTTTATTCCAATCATTGCAAAAAAATTTAAAGACTTGGTTAGTTAAAAGAATCAGTGCAGGCAGGTGAGGAACTAAGTACTGGGTATGTAAGCAATAAGCATGATTGATGTAGTTTGATATTAGGACGAGAATGGTGATCTTGAGCTATGTGCTTTGTTGGAGAATTCATATTCTTGGAATATGTAGCCATGGGGTTGAGTTCTGTTGATAAATCTGGCTTGAAAACTCGGTGCCAATTCTGCTGCAGTCTTAGTGTGATGTTCACAAATGTCATCCTCATAATGGAGTAAAAGTATAAATTAAATTGTGAAAAATCAAGGATCGAGAAATTGAATTAACCTCCTGAATAAGATTCTTATGCCAGGTTTTGAGAGTTTATTCACACGCTTGGTTGCAAATGGTGCTTATTGTTTATTGTCTACGAGCACCGCATTGGCAACCTTTTTCAAGTTACAGGATGTTAGTTTATTTAATCAAGTTACTTCTACCGACACATATACATATTTATGTCATAGTTATCATTTGCTACTCGTTTGTGGTTCAATGTCATTGCTTGATATTTGGTTTACTCTGGTTGGCAGGTAATGAAGAATCAAGAGGCAGTTGATTTAGTGAAACCCATCAAAGATCCTCAAGCTGCAGCTAAACGTTTAACTGCTGAAGCACTGGCAAAACAGAGTAAAGATGATATATCATGCATTGTGATTCGTTTTGGATGATGCTGCTGAGAAAGTTGCTCACCACTGCACTTTTGTTGGTTTTGTCCTCCTAGAACTCTCAGCCAGTGGTTTCCATTAGGAAGATGGAAATAGGAGTACTATTTGAGTTCTCATATGTTATGCATTGGCTTTCTTCGTTGGGATAATCATGTTAGAGATAGCACAGATAACTTGTCATGCATTTCTTATGTTACGTGGTAGAGAAATTTCCTCTTAGTACATGAACCCTTGCCTTACACAGGCCTTCAAATGCAGTAGTGTGCTTGAGTTGGTGCAATTAATGGCTGTAATCTGTGTGGTCCAAGGGAGGCAAAAAAAAAGGAATACGGAAGGGAAAAAAAAAGAAAAAGAAAAAAAAAAAGACAATTGTGTGGACAGTTGCGTACATAAATAATGACATGAAAGTCCACGGTGTGGTAGCGTTTCTTATGATTGTTGCGTTTCCCCCATTCCCTTTTCAGCCGTATGTTTCCTCACAATGGTGTTTGTGACTGCGTTGAAAATTCGAAAGAATGACAAAAAGAGAGGCGTCCAAAAGTTGCTCATGAAACGGGAAGTTGACACGTTGGGTAAGAAGGTAAGCAAGTAATGAAGAGCAATTAACTACATACTGCACACGCAGATGGTAGCAACCGAAGTAAGAGAGAAAATTGCGGCAAAGAGAACATTATCTTTATTATAACGAAGTGGTTATTACCTTTGCAAGTTCATTTAAAACATTGGGCGATCAAATCTTGTCAGTATTCAAATAGATGGATAATAGGCTTAATTCACATATTCCAGTGCTAAGGATCCTTTTCTTGAATCCAGATTAAACGACTCGTACGGGAAAGGGCCATAACATCGCTACAAATGTGTAACTCTCTCTTTGCTTGACAAGCTGGGAGACTGATCCAGTCTTTCTACTGCTCCGTTGCTAAGGATGTTTATTTTGCAAGTGCTGAAAAACATTGCTACACATTTCCAAAAAAACAAATTACAGTAAGAGGTGGAAAAGCGTATACATTTGGGGAAAAGATCTACTAAGTATTAGATAGTTAACATTGAGATCACCATAGAATAACTTAAGCGAATGGTAGGGGTAGATAGAACTCGCCATCCTGACACCATCCCATTGACACCTATCCCTTAGGAACCTGCGCAGGCAGGCGGGTGGGAAATAGGGAGAACCCGTGATCTCCTAACAGTGGGCATGTAGAGACTCAACAGGGGATAATTCTAGATAAAGCAAGTCAGGGAGCCATGTTACATTAACAACACCACTACCCGGATTCCACGCCACATTAATGACGCCACCATAGAAGCCACGTCACATTAAAAGGATTTTGAAAAATGAATAGTGGAAAGGACATAGGTTCCGCAGAGTCAGGGACGGGTGATCCCCACCAAAAACCTAGTATAAAAGTCGATCCTCAAGTACAAAGAACTCTCTCTGATTTCTCTAAAGTTACGCACAAACTATTAAGAAGATATACTAACTTTAGCATCGGAGACTCCCTGGCCACCACCAAGGCCCCCATTCTTTGTGCTTGCTTAAGGTGTGCAGGTGACAATCTAAAGACTTGAGTTTTTGGAACTCAAACCAAAGGCACGCGGAACACGATGTTAGGAATTGAATAACGATAGGCGAGTTTGACTTTGACCACTACCGAGATTGGTGCCAAGAGCTAGGAATCGAATCCCGCTACTCGTCTCCGGGACATCCTCAACCCAATGGGTAGGTGGAAGTGACCAAGGGCATTTAGAATCGGGGGCCTCGTGCTGAAGCAGAAGGGAACAATTACCCGAGAAGAAGGAAAGCTGGGCCCACGATGGGAAGTCCCCTACATGGTCACTGCCAAAAACTGCCCAGGCTCTTACTAGCTCCGAGACTCCTAAAGGAAAGAGCTGCCACACCCCTGGAACGTCAAACACCTATAAAAGTTTTATTGCTAAAAAAATCTTGCGATATGTAACTTGCATTTCCGTGTCAATAGTGTAAACTCCATTAATGAAAGTGTGACTTTTCAAGGATAAAATACGTCTCGCCCATCAACGTTATCTCCATCAACGTAATCTTCATTGACGGAATCTCCATCAATGTAATCTCCATAAACATAATCTTCATCGATGTAATCTTCATCAATGCAATCTCCATCGACGTAGTCTCTATTAGCGTATCTCCACCAATGAAATCTCCATCAAACGACTATTTGCCTCCCTGCGAGGCACCAAAGAGATGAGTCACGCCAGAGACTTCTCTATCCTTCTAGTAGTGGAGAGAGGGTCCAACCCCTTTGGATGCTCGACAACTTACCCCAACATCCCCCACTATAAAGAGTGGGATCAGCACCAACCTGAACCAACACTTACCTTCCTTATGCTTCAACAGACGAGAGCAGGTCTAGTGCCAAACTGCCTGACTACTTACCTTCCCATGAGGGATAAAGGATGGGCAGGCGGCCCAACCTCCCTCCCAAGGAGAGCGGGTCTAGCTTCTCAGCTCCTAGAATAACTTACCTCGACGCTGAAGAGCAGACTGGCTGCTCAGCCATCCGACACTTACCTCCCTACAAGGTACTAAAGGGATGAGTCATGCCATAGACTACTCTATCCTTATCGCAGTGGAGAGCATGCCAACCTTCAGCTGCCTGATAATTACCTTCCTCATGAGCTTCAATAGGTGGGAGTGGGTTTAGTCTCAACTACCTGATAACTTAACTCCCCACGGGAGATAAAGGGCGAGATAAGCATTAAGGCCATCTCACCCCTCCCACGACGAAGAGCGGGTCCAACTCCTCGGATGCCCGACAACTTACCTCAACCTCCACCATGACAAAGAGTGGGATCAACGCTAGCTTGACCCAACACTTACATTCCTTGTGGTGTCAACGGGTGGGAGCAAGCCCAGTATCAAACTACTCAACAACTTACCCCACCCCCCACGTGGCGAAGAGTAGACCGACTTCTCAGCCGTCCATCTAATTACCTCCTCGGGGGACCAAAGGGGCAGACTTGGCCTAAGGCATCCCTCCCCCTCCCCCAATGGAGAGCGGGTCTAGTCACTCGACTACCTGACACCTGTTGGGCATGGACCTCCCATGGCACATTCAGTAATATCTCCAACCTTTGTGCCCACAGAAATTGTTGGAGCCTCGCCAGCTGGCACCTTAGTATCAAGCTCTGAGTGGGTCCCCTTGGTCTCTCCCCCCACTATCACCCCTGCCTTAGCTCCAGCCCCCATTGGCATCAAGGCCTAAACGATGTCAGTGAAGGCCAAAGAAGTATGGATGGGACCTCACCATCCTCGCCCACTTTGGCCCCCGCCCCAGCTTCCACCGAAGCCAAGGTTGAGGTGGTGTAAGTGAAAAGCAGTGGAGCCCCAGCATCAGTTGCAACAGCCGAAGCTTCGCTGACTTCCAATGACACTATCATGACCTCAGTATCACATGCGTTTGCCAGAATCCCCTCGGCCCACGACAGGACCCTCACTATCTCCCTCCCGGACACCATGTCATCATCCCTCTTGCCCTCCAAGTTAGGTGCGGGTGAGGCAACCTCGACTTCAGGAAAATAGACAATGGGAGAATCAGGGATTGAAACCCGATCGAGGAGATCTTCGCCCCCGGTAGGCCAGTTCTTAGGCGAGGGCGAGGGAACCCTCTCGAGATCGACGTTGGGAGACAAAGGAACTATCTAGGACTCCTTAATAGGATGGTCCAAAAGGACCCCATAAAATTGCATAGAAAGCAACTCCTTTCCAGACGAAAGCTCCACGACACCCACGTTGCCTAGCAGGGTCGGGGAAGGAGCCTCTAAGATGGTTGGAAGAGCCTCCCCGTGCTACAAAAGGGAGGCCATCGGTGAATCTACCCGAACTAGCTGCGGAGGATCAAAACCACCCGCCCCACATGGGAGAGAAGAAGGAGGCGCGATGCAAAGAGGCGATATAGTCACCACCACCCTTTTCGACGACCTCGGTTTAGGCTGCTGGACTAGCACCTCAACCAAAGATTTCCCTGGAAGGAGAATGGGCATTTCGCCGGAGTCGGCTTTGGCAGGAGACTCCCTCTTG
The DNA here is from genome assembly GCA_029856935.1 of Cyclocarya paliurus. Taxonomy (NCBI): domain Eukaryota; kingdom Viridiplantae; phylum Streptophyta; class Magnoliopsida; order Fagales; family Juglandaceae; genus Cyclocarya; species Cyclocarya paliurus. The sequence continues at coordinate 92,162 of CM056953.1, forward strand.
GTTTTCTTCCCCTTCCCCTCTACCTGGGGGAACATCTACAAAGCCGGGACAGAGTTGCATGTTGGCCCTGGGGGGGAAGTATCGCCGAAGATTGTCCTTGTCCAATAGGACCTCGAAAAAAACACGTCCAGGTGGGCTTCACCCAGGCACAAATGGTCTCAATCCGACTCACTTCCTTGGGGGTTGCCGAGGGTCAAGAGCTCTTGTCAACACCCAAGACTCCTAAGATGGTGCGAACAGGGTAGTCACGCTGATTGGACTACCCGACAAGGAACTCTCGTCCCTTCCAGACAATAAGAAAAAGCATCGACTCCACCCCTTCACCCTATTGTATTATGGCTCCAAACAAGCCAATGCTTGAACATATATGAAATTGTAAGTATTACCACTCAGCTTCAAAAGATTGTGGGTGCTCGAAACCCACCTCCTCTAACACTCGCCGCCAGATGATGCAACATGATACCAAAATCCTCCACGTGTTTGGATGGATTTGGGTGGAGTCAAGTGCAGGTAGTCCATCACATCACGAATTGGACGACAAAAAGGCAACCTAAGGCCACTGGAGAACATGCTAGGGTACACAGCCACCTTCAATGCATACCCTTTGAAGGCCACGATGCCTTGATTGGAAAACAGCACCTCAAACTCTACGATGCCCGACACCTTGTAAATTGACTTCAATGACTCCAACTCACCAGGAGTCACGATCGACCGCCACAAGAACCCGTCAAATCTCTGTGACTCGGTACGAGCCTTAGGGGGGTCTAGGCCCCTGAAACATGAGAAACAAGGGGCTTGGCCAGCTTAGGGTTTGTTGGGGTAAGACGTGAAGAATTCTTGGGAGCCATGAGAATGTGGAAATGAAAAACAGGATGCACACATAGAGGGATTTGAAGAGAAAATGGGTAAGCACAAAGAACTCTAAGAAATAAAGAAGGAAAAATGAGCTCCAACGTCAAAAGGAGAGGGCTTAAATAGACCTCATCAACGGTTGGCCTCCCCAAGATTGTGGGAATGCACACACCCCATGAAACTAGCGGGATACGCACAAATCCCGCAGCATGCATTGTGCAACACGACTTGGAGAGAAGGAGCTACCTAACATCATCAATACTGAGAGGACTAGAGGGATGCAATCAAATATGAAGTCCAACCATAAAAAAAGTGCCATTATAGTCGAAAGGGAACCGTTGCTTGACATCGTTAAAATCGTGAAAAAACCACGTGGGCATGGTCTAGGACCCGGAACCAAACGAATAGAAAATGTAGGGGAGAAATAAATCGCCCTGAAAAATATATAGCATAAAGACAAGGTCAAGATTTAATTCTCATCGAACTAGTCCGATGAGAATTGGATGGGTAACTATAAGGGGTAAGCAAGTCCATATGACAAGCGCACGAGGGACCACAAGGTAAGCAAGTCAGAGAGCCCAGGCGAGCCCAGCCAGGCCCAACGACCCTTCACTAAGAGGAGTTAAAGGGTCTCTGCAGAGCACTCGGCCCACGAGCGAAACCCCCTTCAAAAGCAACCCATGCATGGAGAAAGCAAACGGTAGGAGTAGATGAGACTCGCCATCCTAACATTACCCCGCTGACACCTTATCCTCAGGAACCTGCACAGGCAGGCAGGCGGGAAATAGAGAGAACCTGCGATCTCCTAACAGTGGGCATGGGGAGGCTCAACAAGGAACAATTATGGATAAAACAAGTCAGGGAGCCACTACCCGGACTCCACGCTACATTAATGACACTGCCCCAGAAGCCACGCCATATTAAAAGAATTCTGACAAAGAAACACTGAAAAAGACATAGGTTCTTCAGAGTTAGGGACAAGTGATCTCCACCAGAAACTTAGTATAAAAGCTGATCCCTAGGTACGAAGAACTTTATCTGATTTCTCTAAACTTACGCACAAACTACTAAGGATATATACTAACTTTAGCATCGAAGACTCATCAGCCACCACCAAGGCCCCCATTCTCTATGCTTGCCTAAGGAGTGTAGATGGCAGCCCGAAAACCCAAGTTTTTGGAACCCGGTCCAAAGGCGTGCGAAACACAACATTAGCACCACCATTTTCTATATTTATAAAACAATGAATAAGATCTAAGAGATATTTTAAATTTTCAAAACACTTTGGGGGGCCATGGCCCTCCTAAGGTAAACGTAGGTCCATCACTGCTTTTAATAATCAATTAGAATTAGATAAATACAACACGATCCTTTTTATTCATTTTATGCACACAATCAATTTGAACCTTACAACCCATTTGATCCAATTAACATAATTTCACATGAAAGTTGGTAGCTGGAGTTTTTAGTACCAACATTATAGTTAAATCTCCAAAAAAAGACTGCATACTAAAAAAATGTCAATATTTTTTAGATATTAACCTTTAATAATATCAATATTACAATCTCAACAATAACAAATATAAGCATATTATAATTGCAATATTCAAATAAAATTAAATGGGTTATACAAGTTGATTGTGGGTTAAGCAGGTGATTATTATTGACTCGTTTACTAATCGCATCTTATCGAACCAATCTGTTTTGACCCTAACCCATTTATATCAAATTCAAACTTGCTTTATTTCGTATTATGTATGTGTTGAGTTTACAAATAGTTGACTCGTGTCACATATTGTCACCCCTACCTTCCACTTCAGAGACCAATTTGATTGGGGATGAAATTTTCCTTACAAGGAAGAGTTTCCTAGAGAGGGAAGCTTTCTAAGAATGTCATCAATTTGACATGTAAAACCCATTTTTTCATGTTTCTTTATCTATTAGCACTGCTATAATTAGGGCTGAATAGGAACTGATCGAATCTAACTGCCAAATTTTGAATCGGCCAAAACCGTGGAGAACTAGTTGGCTGATAGTCCAAATAACATGAAACCGATGTAGGTCAGTTTAGGTTCTAGTTTGAACTGTGTTCAAACAAGTGAACCAATCAATATAATATATATATATATATAAAATATCTGGTAATGTGTGCTATCTCTAACTTGACATAGAGTTATCCACATTATCAATGCATAGATAACTATGATTTTCTTCATTGGTTTGGTGGTTTGAACCAATGGATAATGTGGAGAGTTTTTGGTAGAATCTAGTAATGTTTTCCTTATTCAATATTCATTTGCTTTTATAAATTAATTTTAGTAGTTTTCATCATCCAAATTCAATAATATTTGATGTTTTAATCTTATTAATGTTTCTACATAAAGTTGGGTGTACAATTAGGAGTCACAACTATTGAAGATTGAAGACCGAAGAAGATGAAGAATTATTGCAATTTATTTATCTTATGTTTTTTAGTTGCATTGTTGTTTATGACAATTTGTTTTTATTTGTAATGTGTATCAAACATCTAGTAGATTTTTTTTTTTTTTAAGTTATCTAATAATTAGTATGGTAGTATACACTTAGTAGTTACTAGTTAGTACTTACGCTATCACGACATTACTATTTTACTATTGTTAATTATTTTTTTTAACCTAAGGCCAACATTACAAATGACATTAAAATTAAAATGAAATTGAATATTTAAAATGAGTTTCAAAAATTCAACAAATTTGAATTTGAAATCAACTAAAAAAAAGCCCAAAAGAAGTTGTTTAAACCGGCCGAGAACTAGCCAGAACTAGTCCTGTTGGTTTCACCCCTCTATATAGGTCGATTTCTGTTTTGGGTCCAAATCGAACCGACCGGTTCGGTTTTTCCCCCTAATATATATATTATTCTCATATTAAACAATGTCGTTAAAAAAAAAATGAAACAACATCATTTGGTTTAATACACCAAAATAACATTGTTTGGGTTAGGGTTGAAGCCCTAACCCTAGCCCCGCCTCTCCACTTTCTAGTGCCATTTCTCTCTCTCATCTCTTATAGCTCTCTCGGTCCTCCCTATGGCCACAGCCTGACTGTCCACCGATGAGACTCAACTCGCCGTTGCCCTAATGCTTCCTTTCTCTCCCTCGCGTCCCATCTCTCTCTCTCTCATATGTCAAACTTTCTCACCCTCTTAGTAAGTGCGCGAAGCATAGCAGAGGTGTTCTCAAATATGTTCTCAAATGTTAATTTTTTTGGTTGAATCTCAAATATGTTCTTTGATAATTACTTTGAAGATTTGTGTTATTTGAATCTTTCTTTTGTGAATTCAATTGTTTTAGCTTTTGTTGAAAGAGTTGGAGATGTAGCTCTATTTGTTTGCTTAGAAGATGTGACGACCAAAGAAACGAGTAGAAGGCCTAAAACCAACCCCCAAAATGTAGGACCGACAATAATTAGTCTGGCCGGTTCTCTCCCATTAGGCAGTCAGTTCGGCTGGTTTTGGGCAAATAAATAACTAGTTGGTTCAGTTTCAATTTTAGACTGAAACTGGCCCTAGCCACAACTTTACGTGATCCATTATGGAGAAAAAAAAACCACATCTTTGGATGATCAAACCAAGGAATTGGTAAGTTTTCAACGTTCTTGTGACCCAAATATATTTACAGTTAAAAGACAAATAAATTAATAAATACAAAAATAATACTATGTTTTGCGAGAGAGAGGAGAGAGAGTCGTTAGTCGTTTTCGTTTGTCCCTTAGATATTTCTTTGTAACTTTAATAAATAATATACAAAATGGGACAAATATATATCCCACACTTTGCTATTGAAATTTTAGAAATATTTGGTATAAAAGAACAGTTAAAAAATCTCCACCATGATGCGAAATCTTACCGAAGACGCAATGTCAGTGTATAAGAGTAGCTCGAGAAAATTGTTTGTCCCTCGGATATTCCTTTGTAACTTGAATAAATAATATAAAAAACGGGACAATATAAATATCCCACACTTTGCTATTGAAATTCGAGAAATACTATTCTGTCACCCACTCTTACTGCCCAAGTTGACCGCTGGTCAAAATTTTTTTTTTTTTTTTACTTAGTGATTAAGGAAGTGATTTTAAATATATTGATGTATTTTTTTTTATTTTTTAAAAATCTTTAAATGTATTAAAAAATGTAAAAAAAATTTAAAAAAAAAAAAAACTACGAGACGGTATGAGTGAAACGACAGAGTAGCCTCACTCTTCAAATTTTAGAAATATTTGGTATAAAAGAACAGTTACAAAATCTCCACTATGATGCAAAATCTTACCGAAAACGCAATGTCAGTGTATAAGAGTAAAGAGTAGCTCAAGAAAATTGAAAAGAATTACAAGCTCGTTATACAAAAATCATCTTAACTCATTTCATCTAATCATTATAATTTTTTTAAATTTTCATATAAAATATAATAAACAATTCAATTTTTCAAATTCTAAAACATTAATCATATTAAAAAATAATATTCTAACAATATTTTATTCAATTCATCTAAAATCATTTCATTTTATCTCATCTCATTTCACTATCCAAACAATCTCTAAGAGGCTCAAAGTCGAAATTATTCCGCAACTAGTTCGACTCACTCTACCCCAAATTCTTCGCCGTCAAAATCAGAATGACCATTGATCCCTCAGTCTTCTAGCAATTAACTTCATTCCCATTTTCCCACGTCGTAAAGCACATTTCTCACAGGTCAATCAAAGAATATAAACATTTTGGCCATGAAAAATATGGCAAACACATCGGTTCAACAAGAAACCACACATTTTATGGGTTTTCCTCGGTTCCAAATACAAAACACACAATGCATGAAAGATTGCTACTCTTACTAATTGTAGGATGCATCCCCACAAAGTTTATCACCATGTCCTAGCAATATCTTAGGCTTTTAGCACTAACTAAAGCAACGCTGGAAAAACTTGAAAGTTTTGCCTCCTTATGAGCCTCATGTTCCACTACGCGAATTTGAAAAACAGGTTCGCAGTTAGAGATTAAAAATACAACTACAGTTGACCAACCGTGATAAAAACCGTGGGTTCCGTCATAGACAAAAACAATGGTGCCTCTTCTATCTATCTTTGACTTCCTGTTCAAACTGAAGCAATTTTTCACGTACAGGCTGCAAAAATAGCATCAAATCCTGGCAAATCCGCAACTTATCTTGGTGCGGAAGATCCTTCTCTTCACTCAATCTTACTTCCATCTGAAGTATTTGAAAAAAAGATCAATTTGTGAATAAACTATGGTGTAACAGAATTTGGTTGCCGAAATAAAAACCAGCTCAATGATGCCATAATTCCCTACTAGGCGAATTGGACAATTAGAAGAACAGAGGTCAACAGAAGTTGAATTGTGTTCATGGATGCATAAGAGTTCATTTCACCTCTTTTGGGGTTGTTCATGACTAGAAAAAATTACTTTTTTGATAGGTAAATATGGACATAACTAGAAAAAATTACCGCCCAAAAAAGTATATAAAACACCAACTTCAATAAACTACTTGGCAGGTTTTCTGTACAAGGTAAAGGACGTGGGCACCATTTCCTTGTGAATAGTCTTTAAGTTCATGCATAATCAGTAATGGAGTAAACTATAAAATAACCTCAGAATGTAAGTTTATACTTTTAGCTTAAGAATCATGAACGTGAGCAATTGCTATTTCATGTGGGGAAATGTTACGCATAAGATAGATCCCAAGTCATTTTTTGTTTTTCCTGTGAAGATTATTTATCAAAAAAATCTTAACACAAGATGATTGCTCACATGAACTGGAAGACTTGAATAGCCAATCTACTAGTGTTAGTTCAGATGCCCTTTCATGCATATGCCAGCAGATCACTTCTCATCTTCGAAATTTGCCAAGCATTTTGTACTAGAAATGCGATGGAACCATCATACCATGTCATAAAAGAACAGTGAGAGACAGTATTAACATGACATCACTCGTTTGCATCTAGGTTCAATTTTACTTTTAGTGTTGCCGTCCCAACTCGTGGCCTTACCCATTCATCATAATCACAAATGATAGGGTTCCATAAAATATATTATCTAAGAACAGTCTCTCATCAATCCATTGTCATTTTACTTATTTGACTTCTTTGTAACATTCAAATGGATATGAAAAATGTACCTGCAAGTCATCCAGCTCACCAAAAGAGAACTCCGGTATATCAATATGGCCCTTGACCATCTTCTTTTCTTCTTTAATCGACCACTCCCCTGATTCCATTTGCATAGTTCAGTACATATATAGTTACGAAAGAAAGGGGAAACAAATCGACACTATGACAGCCCACTTACCTTTGAATTTCAATGTTAACTCGTACGTGTAGCCAACACGTTTCTTGTTCCGCACAGTCACCAAAAATGCCTGGTCAATTAGGTAATAGCAATACACACGGAATCAAATAATTATCACCAAATAAGAAAATGCACAGGTAGTTTGGATGCCGTCCTTTTTTCTCTTTTCTTTTACCTAATCATCTTCATGGATCGAGTTTTTCTCTTACACATCATCTTCATGATGTGTATGTATAGAGGTTCATTTCCACATTATGGTATCTGAAAAGCAGGATGAGGCAGAGGCGTCCTTTTATATCAGAATAACATCCATTACCTGAGAGCAATTACTATGCAAAAGTATATTCCAATTTCCCTCTGTCCAAAAACTGAACGTATTTGCCAACAAAAAAAATACACCCCCCGCCCAAATCGGTCCACCACAACAAAATCAAATTTGACTATCGGTGTTTTAAAAAAAATATGGCTACTCAAACACAAACACGGGGGGATCTTTGAGGCCCCATAAATTCGTAATTCACTACAATCATATAGTTAGATTGCAATATATAATATTTAAAGAGAACCTCACATCGCCTATGCATTTTGATACGTCCAATACTTCGGCTATGCCACTAGGGAACTCCAAGGATCCCACCGATATAAGTAACTTCTGCAAGTAAAAATAAGAGACAAACATATGAAAATCAAATTTAAGAAGAATGGACATCTGACAATTTGACACAAATCTATGAGTAGACAACGTAGCGGAGGTGAAACAACGCGAAATGGACGTCTGACTATAGTGCAAAAATGCAACCTTGATTCTATCAGATGCCCATTTATTTAGGTTTTTCTCCTCCCAAGTTCCAGCCTGCAATGTAAGCAAGACAACGTGATAGTATATAAAAACATACACACAAAATGGGAATATGCGATAAGTGAGATTGAAGCAAACTCAGAATCTGAGAGAAGAGAAGGGTTACCCGATTCCAAACGGAGCCGAGGGTGGGGGGCTGAGAGTTGAGAAGGTCGTCGGGAGAGAGCTTGCGAGGAACAGGTAGCGGTGCCGCATCCTCCCTCGCTTCCCTCACCCAATAAGTGTAGGAAGCTTCTCCTTCTCCCTTCTCCGACACCGCTCCTCCTCCAACTCCACCCTCCATTACCTTTGAATCAACTTACCCACAGATTGCGAATGCTAAAGCTGCGGATCTTACAGTTCAAAGCGAATGCCCTAACCTGACTAGTCCAAACCGATCGATTGAAATTGATTTTGATCCTCTCTTGTTTTCTAAATAAAAAAAGTGCCGCTACGGATACGGGACTTACACGGACAGAATTTACGTGCTAACGTGGACATTATTTTAAAAAGTGCAATAAAAGGGAAATAGAATAGTAGTAAACTACATTATTCTTTTAAAATAGAGTAATCTTATATCTGTTCACAATTTTACTTATAGAATTTACTTTTTTAATTATTAAGTAAAAAATAAATAAGAAAGAGTAATAGAAAAATAGTAAAGCTATCATTATTCTTTATATCTGCTTACAATTTTACTTATTAGATTTATTTTAATAGTATTTTTTTAAATTCAAAATTTTTAATTTTATAATTTTCAATATATTTGTAGAGAAGTAAGATTTTTATAAAAAAAATAAATAATATATAACATTATCCTTTAAAAAAATTCAAAAATCTGTAATTTATTTAGAGTAATATTTTAAACAAATGATTTGTAAGTGACACGCACTCATTGAATTCAATGCATATTGTAAATATTATTTCTATGTTTAGAATGTGAGTTTTCCTTCTCACTGCTGACAAGAATCCCTAACTAGAGTTGAGCATTGATTTCTTTCTCCATCGTCGTCTTTCTTTAGTTGTTACCTTTCAACTTCTGCATCAATTTCGATTAGGGGTGATACCCGCCCCCTACGGGGCGGGGTCACCCCTCCCCCGCCCCCCGCCCCCGCATATGCGGGGGGTGGGGAATTTCCCCCGTACCCCGCCCCCGCATGGGCGGGGGCGGGGTACCCCGTCCGGTGGCCGGGGTGCGGGGGTGGGCCTCCATCCGCCCGCACCCCGCACCCCCCACTATTGGGCCTTTGGCCCAGAATATTTTTCTGGGCCCTAAATGGCCCAGAATTTGTTTTTGGGCTACTTTGGGCCCAAAATCTATTTTTGGACTATTTTAGGTCTAGAATTTAATTTATATATTTTAAAAATGAAAAAAAATATATAATATATATAGATTATAGTATTATACTAAGTTTCAACTATTAACTAATTAAATAATAATCATCACTAATCATTACTAAGGCACTAAGCTAAAATAAGTAGTTTACAATTATACAAAATACAAATTAAGAGAACTAATAAACTATTACAAACTCCTCTAAAAAAAAATAAATATTACAAATTGTACAATTAACTATTGTAGCAACATTACAATTAATTGTAAATTGACAAAATAATAACTTCTCAATTTGATTTTGGGGTGGAATCGTGGCGGTGAGTTCATTGAATGGTGAGTTGTGTCGACTGCTATGAGACTGCAAATGAAGATCATAAAAGTAAATAAGTTCTAAAACTTGAAATATTAATAAGTTAAAAATAAAACAGATGAGAATTATAAAGTTATAAAGATGAAACAAAATTTTAAATGCAAAAAATAATTAAGGGAGAAATTGTGCAAACCATGGCAATGGTAGGTCTAATACAAAGTCATACTGCATCAGAGGTAGCTGTAGACGTCTCATGTATCACTATAACAATTAAATTTGAAATCAAACTAATGAATACCAATTAAATGAAAATAAATAAATTAAAATAAGAAATTAAAAAATAAACTTAAAATAAATACCAGATCCAGGCTGATCATCACCCTCCTCCTCGACGTCGGCCTCCTCATACTCAAGAACATCCGGAACATGAATTGGAGTTCCCTTGATCCAATTCTGCGTGCAAATCAAAGCCTCCACAGTGGTAGGAGCTAATGAACTCCGAAATGAATCTAATACACGCCCTCCGGTGCTAAAAGCCGACTCTGAGGCTACGGTGCTAACAGGGATAGCCAAAAGTGTGCGGGCTATCTCTCCAAGGATGGGATACTTCACGGCATTCACCTTCCACCAACTTAATATATCGAAGTCTCGTGAAAATGGTAGAAGCTCTGCTGATAAGTATCTATCTATCTCTGACTGAGCCTCTACAGAACTCCGAAGGAAGGGGGTCTGCTCATACCTCTCACCCCACTCCAATCTACGTCTTTTCCCAACCTCGACTTCTGGAATCCCTGACGCTGATGGGGTAGGTGTAGGTGCCGCAATATTACCACCCCGCAGGGTGGTAAACTCATCAAATAATCTACCAAGGGTTTCCCGAACCCTTGCTGCAATAAGTTCCGCCCATACTTGCCCGTACGCAAGGCCCAATCCAAATATCATGCCATCCAACTTATACCTCGGGTCAAAGACGACAGCTACATATAACAAAATATTAGCCCTAGTTAAATCTCCCCAATACTTGTCGTACTTTGTCCTCATAATCAAAGCCATCTCCCGGAGCCTAATATGACCACCCGCGACCATGTCATCTAATTCTTCTTTTACCCTACATATTTGCTGACATACAACATTGGATGTAGGGTACAAAGTGGCAGATAGTCTCGTGGTGACATCGTAAAAGAGCCTCAAAAACTCTACAAAAACAGCTACAATTTCCCAATCATCCTCTACTGGTTTTCCCAATCCCCCGTGATCATCAAAATACTTTACATATTGGATGTCTTCGTCACCCAATAATGCAAATGCCAGCTTATACTCTTGGGCCGCCTCCAACATCAAAAATGTTGAATTCCATCGTGTAGGCATATCAGTACAAAGGCCCTTCTTAGATGTTAGGCCAGCAGATCTCGCAGCAACCATAAATTTCTCCAACCTCGAAGGAGAAGATCTCACCCATCTCACAGCAATCCTAACCCGAGCAATCGAGTCATGAAGATCTCTCAAACCATCAGTGACAATCAAATTCAGAATATGTGCCGCACATCTCACATGCAGACACTCACCACCCATAAGTGTCTTATTTGCCTCTCTAAGATAGGTCTTCAGATGTCCCAATGCAACATCATTAGACGAGGCATTATCGACTGTGACTGTAACAACCCGGGTCAACCCCCACTCCTTTATTGCGGCCTCCAAGGCCTTTCCAATTGTCTCACCCTTATGATCGGTGATTTTACAAAATTTTATAATTTTCTTTTGTAACGTCCAATGACAATCAACAAAATGCACAGTCAAAGACATATAATTAAAATTTTGAACTGATGTCCATGTGTCAGTGGTGAGACAAACAAATTGATTCGCCAATTGACCCCTCAACTTCTCTTTTTCAATATAAAAATGTTTTTTTACATCCTTTGCCACCGTGTGGCGAGAAGGAATATTAAACCTTGGTTCCAAGTAGCGAGAATACGCTTGGAACCCTTTCCCATCAACAACTTGAAAAGGTAGCTCGTCCATAATGACCATACGAGCTAGATGTCGTCTACACTCATCGGGATCATACTTAGTATACCCCCTCAAAGTTGCACCCCCACTAGTCCCATCAGCCATTTTTTGAAGTCCAATATCTAGCCTAGATTGGCTTTTCTCTTGTAGTGATCTTAATATTGGACTTTTTTTGCATTGCTCTTATAAGTGCACCTTTAATTGTGAGGTGCCATGTTTCCTATAGTGACACCCATAAATTTTCCCACAATGGTTACACTTGGCTTGGGGGTTACTTGGGTCACCACCCTCTAGTTTGGTGAAATGACTCCAAACTATTGAAGCAGGTTTCTTGCTGGGCTTAGGGGCGGGGCAAGGTACCGTAGGGGTAGAGGTATGGGTAGGGGTATGAGTAGGAGGTGTAGCGGTAGGGGTAGGGGTGCCCTCGGCCTGGAAAGGAGAGCTCGCACTAGAATCTGCTGGCATATCCATGAACTAAAGCAAACAATAAATCTGAATTAATAGAAAACATAGCAACCAAACAAGTGACAATTTTTTTTTTAAACCAACAAACATTCAGCAATTAACAGTGCAAGCCAACTAATCTTTGAAACCCCTAAATTAATTTAGGGGTTTCAAAGATTAATTTTTGGACAATTATAACCAATAAGAAGATTAATTTTTGGACAATTTAATGAAAAAAAATGTTTAGAACTCAAAAAAATCTTATAAAAATAAACTTACAAATAGCATTAGACTGTTTCCATAATTATTTTGTGTGTAATTATAATTTTTTATCTATTACACACAACATTATGTTAAAATCATTATTAAGCTAAACTAATCACATAATAATACTTGGTCATTGGACATAGTCTATTTTAAAAAATAAATGACGGATTCTATCATTAAATGATAAGATTCAATATTTTTTATAAAGATTGCACGAAAGTTATATGCCCTTGAATTATATTTAAAAAAATAAATTATTCACAAAAGAAAATAGAAAGAAAAATAATTTGTGCAAGCCTACGACGTGTAATCTTCGTATAGTCTATTTGAAAAAAAAAATTTAATAACTACAAAAAAATAAAATCCCGGGGTTTAGATTGAAATCCCTAAATTAATTTAGGGGTCCAATCCGAAAATTAATTTAGGGGTTTCAATCTTTGAAACCCCTAAATTAATTTAGGGGTTTCAAAGATTGAAACCCCTAAATTAATTTAGGGTTTCGGATTAATCTAAACCCCTAAATTAATTTAGGGATTTCACAGAATAAAATTTAGGGGTTTAGATTGAAATCCCTAAATTAATTTAGGGGTCCAATCCGAAAATTAATTTAGGAGTTTCAATCTTTGAAACCCCTAAATTAATTTAGGGGTTTAGATTAATCCGAAACCCTAAATTAATTTAGGGGTTTCAATCTTTGCAACCCCTAAATTAATTTAGGGTTTCGAAATTACAACATTACATATTGCAATTTGCAAACAAAATTGGACAGATTCATCAACGATCAACCAACGAAAATTTAAACCACATGCACAATCAAGTCTCCACAGCACACAATTCACAAAATCCCATCCTCCATCTCCGGTTAAACCCATCCTTCCTCCAATCTCCATTCCATAACATAAATCACAAAAAAAAAATTGGGATTAAATTTAGGGTTTCTTACCTTCGGTGACAAAGATGAAGAACGAGTCACTGGTTACGGTTAGTGATGGCGACGGCGACGGCGACGGCGACGGTGACAGCACACAGGGATGACAGCGATCGATTCACAGAGAGAGAGACTGAGAGGCGAGAGTCGAGAGAGAGATAGGGGATTCTGGAAAGTGGAAGGCTGGATGCTCGGGAGGGAAGAAGGGGTTCGGGGGGGGGGGGGGACCGGGGGTTGGGGTAATTAATCCCAAGCATGAAACGGCGTCGTTTCATGCCTGGGAGGGTAAAAAAAAATTAAACTCAGGCATGAAACGGCGCCGTTTCATGCCTGGGAGGGTAAAAAGAAATTAAACCCAGGCATGAAACGGCGCCGTTTCATGCCTGGGAGGGTAAAAAAAAATTAAACCCAGGCATGAAACGGCGCCGTTTCATGCCTGGGAGGGTAAAAAAAAATTAAACCCAGGCATGAAACGGCGCCGTTTCATGCCTGGGTTATTTTTTTTTTTAAAATATATATGTAATAATTATATAATTATATTATATATTTATAATATATATATATATAAGAACCCGGGGCGGGGCGGGGTAAATCCGGGGCGGGGGAAACCCCTATCCCGCCCCCGTCCCCGGGTTGGGTGGCAGATGCGGGCGGGTGACCCCGCCCCCCGCATCTGCCGGACGGGTTGCTCCGCCCCGCCACACGGGGGCGGGGCGGAAACGGGGCGGGGCAGCGGGGGCGGGCGGCCCACCCCTAATTTCGATGATTTTTAATTTAAATCTTAAATTCTTGGGTTTTCGCTGGGTAATCCACGTACAAGAAAGAAAGGGAAAAACAAGAATGTTCAAATGGGAATAATCTTTTAGAGCATCTGTTATGAACCTGACTGTGACAATGTCGTTTGGGGATGACTGAAACGGCACAGTTTTGTAGTGCTAATGCTAGTAATTTACTTTGATAAAATTCTGCATTTTGGGCAAAAATATTATGTTTGTTAGAAGGTTAGTTCAGTATTTTTACATGTTAGTCTGTTATGGGGAAGGAATGCACAGGTACTTGGTGGGAGAGAAGGGAAGGGAGGAATCATCTGGACTTCAGATTTTTTGAGTTTATCCTTTTGGAGGTTTAGGGTCCCTCGAATGCCCTATGTATATGCAACTTTTATGAATGTTATGACTGTTCTCTTCTATACATAATCCATTTGTGAATTCTACATTTTTCATTACAAGCTAGTCTCAAAGTATCAAAGTCTTAACAGTATCACTGCATAAATCGTTGAAAACAAAATATGAAAGCCGAATCTCAAGTAATTTCAAGCCATGGTATGGGGAGATTTTTGGACTTTGGTGACCTGTAGATTTAATGATCACCTCCATGAGAGAAGCTTCAACTTCAAGGTAGGAGGCCGAGGCCTTCTATACAAAGAATCAGCGTATGATTGAAGTCCAATCCCATATAAGGTTATGTTTGGAAACAAAGATGAGAAATCTCATCTCATCTCTATCTCATCTCATCATTACATCTTTTTCAAATTTTCATATAAAATATAATAAACAATTCAACTTTTTCAAATTCTAATTTAACTTTTTCAAATCCCAAAATAATAATAATATTAAAAAATAATATTTTAAACTTTTATCTTAATACTATTCACAAAATTTTTAAAAATTCTTATCTTATCTCATCTCTCAAACATAATCTAAGTCTATTTTGCAATGGTTTTTCAGCATGCTATTTTAAAAGAAAAATCTATTTATGATCATTTTTATTATTACATTCTCAACATTATTTGACGTGACATTAAATGATAGGTCTACAAATTGAATATAATAAATAGTCTCTAATCATTATGTTAAATAAGATTAAATATAATTACCTCAAGGAGCGAAATTTTTACTAAGTCAAATATTTACTCGTCTTATAGCCCACGTCACTTTATTGTTTGCACTTCTACATCGTTTAGGAGGTTACTAGAGTCTCCTAAAAAATTCCACACTTCAAGATCAAGAGAAATAGATAGTTTCTCTAGGAAAAAAAGTAGAGAGAGAGGAGAGTTTTTGTCTTCTTCTAAGACTTTTTTTCACAGCCCCAAAATGATGTACGTACTCTTATTTAAAAGAGTTTTCAAACCTGGAAATTACTTAACTTCCCTAGATATGTGTAAGTTAAATAACTTTCTTAGAGTTGTGATAGTGGTGGGAAGTTAACAAATAACTTTCCCACCCATGTGGACACCACTTGGTCATGGGATTTACCCATTACCAACATCTCTCACTTGTCCACTATGGGTGCTATGTCTATTAACAATCTTCTCATGTTCTCTCAATCAATTATCCCTCATACAAAAAATGAAGTGTGGCGCCCCCAACTTCCATGTACGGACAAGCATGGAAATCGAGACGCTGGGATGATGACAACACGGTCACGCACCCCAACGACACGTGCTTAGTGTGTGAAATGCAACACGTGTATAATAAATAATACGCAGTGGAATGGTTAAGTCAAATAACTAAGTACCAGAGTTTAATACAATACAAGATAGTACTGAAATCCACAAGTCAACATAATACAATTTTCTTGTTTACAAAACAACATCAAGTAAAAATAAAAATAAAAATAGCCAAGGTCCCTACTCCTCAGGCGGAGCCGTATCCTCGGGCTCAGCCTCCTCAAAACCTGCATCAAAAACTGTGGTCCCACAAAATGGTACCACAGGTAAATAAAACCCAAAAATACTCCAAGACATAAATATATTAAAACAACTAACCCAATGCATGCATATGATGACCAAAACGTAAAACCCGAGAAAAACACCATTTCTCGTAAAATCACAAGTTTTCCACGCACACCAAAAATTACCATTTGGCACAAAAATAAAATCCAGAAATAATTCCATTAATTTCAATTTTAACCGTATGCACCATGGCCTCTTTTAGGGACCATCCACATACTCTGACTCCCTTTGTCACACCACGGGTAACGACCATACGAGTGATGCATAACGAGTGATGCCCAGTTCCGCGCCCATCGCGTACATAGCCAAGCATCCTCTGACCCCCGCCAGCACGAAGGGCCACAGAGTCGGATCGAGAGCGCTACCATCTCGTCCAAGTCCCGGGCAACAGCCCCAAGGGACGACACTCAGTATATTTCGCTCCCGAGTGCCCAGAGGAGCTCCACCGAGATAATACCTCATCTCGACTTGGGGGATCAATACACGCACCCGAAAGCCTTTTCCATAAAACACAGTTTCGAAATACACAATCACGCATGCGTGCACAATGCCATGAAACCGACCAATTTCCAAATAGAGCACAATATAAACAATACACAAAATACTTCGTCTCAAACCATCCATCCCCGAACTTCTCGGACTCAGTCCGGAAACCAACCAAGATACAGTATATATATATATAACAGTTTATTGTAAAAATATATTTAAATCTTAAAAATCTTTTAGAAAAATACTTACAGCGCTCTATAATAATTTATGGAGGATCACGGAGTTGCAAAAAGCGGCTGGAAGGCAACGTAACAGTGTAAAAACACTATGGTCGAAATACACTGTATACCCAAATTTACACGGGGTCAAACGAAGACTTGAAATTGATAGGGTAGGGCCTATGGAGGGTGATGAAGCTAATGGAAGTGACGGTTGGCCGTAGGTGGCGGCAGAAACGGTGGAAGAAGACCAAAAAGTACAAATCGGAGTTGTGTTCGTGGAGGTGGCTCCGGCAACTGATCGGGCCTAAAATGGGTGGGTTAGGACGGCAAGGAGCCGGTGATGATGTGGTGAAAATTTGGCGGCCAATGGTGGCCGGACGGCGGCGGAATGGGAGGAGGAAGGCCTCAGCTTCGCACGGCTCTCGGAGGCTAATGGTGACGAGGCGTGATCTGAGATTTGGTGGGCTGGGTCGCCGGCAGCTGGGGAGTCCGGTGGTGCCAGCGGTGAAGGCCACGGACGGCCGGCGGCGGTACTGGTGGCTGAAGGCCGAAACAGCGTGGGAGAGGAGAGAGAGAAGGAGCCAGGGCTGCGCGGAAGAGAGAGGAAGAAAGAAGAAAAAGAAAGAAAAGAAGAAAAAAAGGAAAGAGGAAAAAGGAAAAGAGAAGGGAAAAAAGAGAGATCCAGTCTTTTCATCTTGGGGTCTCGAAATGATCCAACGAAGAGAATTTTAAAACTGACAGTTAAATAAATTAAATCAAACGCAATGAAATGCTTTAAATAAAACAATAAAAATTTTAAAACTCAAAAACAAGCCAATTTAAATTAAAGATCAATTTAAATCTAAAACAATAATTAATAATAAGAAAGCCCAATACAAATAATTTTTACAACTTAAAATATTCTAAAATAATATTCTAAAACTCCCAAAATTCTAAAACAAAATAATCAATCTTTAAATTAATTAAAATAATCATTCATTAAAATACACTAAAATACGGGGTGTTACATGAAGTATGCGACCTAACGAGAAGCCAAAGGGTAGAGTACTATATTAAGTCACCATCATACTAACATAGTACATCACTCATTATATCTCGTCTATGCCCCAAATTATTTGATCTCATTAGATCAAGTGTCCTTAATCCCTCACAAGTTTATAACTCAAAGCAATTCTTGATCTCAAATAAATAATATGCTCATGATTATATCGAGTAAAAAATGACACAATCCCCCGGGCTATGAGACATAAAATAACAAGTAAGAATCTAAACAATCTTCCCTAGACACTAATGTCAATTCAATTAGACTTGATTGCTTTCCTAGACATGTTCCGCAAGACCGTATTATTCGTGGCCCTAAGAAAACATGCTAAAGTATCAACATCAAGTTTTCATTTCATGACATAGTTCCAGATTCAAGGGCATATGAATAGATCATTTAATGATCCATCAGGGCTCACATAGTGATGGAGCAGGGACCCATCCAATCACTCCCTCATATGGTCGTCTACAGCACATACAGTATGAAATGTATGTTACAACAAAACTCCCACTTAATTAGGTTTGTCACATTCAAACGCCGTAGGAATCTTAGTCTAGTCGCCACAAAGGCGCTCTAACTTGAGTTTCTTAGCACAGTCACTCATCTAGCACCTGTCTAAGATCTCATATTCCGCTTTAATCAAGCTTTATGAATTTGTGCAAATATTTTATAGACGACTCATGTAAGTCTCATCTTAGCTAAGCTAAGACGACATTCTTTAAATTTATCTTAAATACTCTAAAGCATTAATATATTTATTAACTCACTTTCCAAGCGCCAAAGTAATCAACTTGTCTTATCTTGCTCGCTACTTAAGCGCCAAGGTGATCATCTATATGAGTGGACTGATCTTTGCTTGGTGACTTCTTTATAATGTGTGCTTTTCACTTAGTATAAATTATTTAATAATATGATATAAACACAATAATCTCATTGCAATAGATACTAACAGTGTTAAATATTCAATCAAGTCTAAGGTATTCTTAATACAACATATATCAAATCTGATGAAGTCCCAAACTCCTAACATGAATTTGGAAAACATTTCTACTAGTAGCTTTAATGAGAGGATCAGCTACCATCTTACTAGTAGAGATATGTTGTAGGATCACCTTACCACGCAAAACAACATCTCGAATGTAATGAAAACGAATATCTATGTATTTGGTTCTGCCATGGTATTTGTGATCCTTGGCATAAGCCAAAGCTGCTATACTATCACTGTATATCTTAACGGTTTCATCTGCAAGAGCCGTAACCTTTAGGTGCTGGAAAAATCTCCTTAACCTAATAGCCTCTTGTACAGCTGCTGAACAAGCAACGTACTCTAACTCCATCGTGGACAAAGCAATGCATAATTGTTTCTTGGTACACCAAGAAATAGCTCCTCCACTAAGCATAAATGCGTAACCCGTCGTGGATTTTCGCTCATCTTTGTCACTAGCCCAATCAGCATTGCTATATAACCCTTCAGTCTCATGTCTCAACCTTGGTAGCAAAGAACAAAGTCTGTTGTCCCAAAGATATCGAAAAATCCTCTTAACTGCTTACCAATGAACAGGTCCTGGGTTACTTTGAAAACGACTAACCACTCCAACCGCAAAGCAAATGTCAGGTCGTGTACACAATATAGCATACATCAGACTTCCAATTGCACTTGCATAAGGAACTCTAGTCATTTCTTTCTTTTCTTCATCATTCTTAGGACAATGTTCTAGGCTCAAAGTATAACCCTTCTCAATTGGAGTGTCTATGGATTTGGAGTTGTGCATACGAAATCGTTCTAGAATTTTCTTAATGTAAGTCTCTTGAAACAAACCAAGAAGTTTTCTAGATCGATCCCTTGAAATTTTGACTCCCAGCACATAATTTGCTTCACCCATGTCCTTCATCTCAAAAGTAGAGGACAGCCACTCTTTTGTGGCGATAATCATCTCCATATCATTTCCAGCTAATAAGATGTCATCCACGTACGAAGATAAAATTAAAAAACTTTTCCCTATACGGTTGACATACACACAATGATCTTCTTCTAGCATTTCAAAGCCAATTGAAGTAATGGCCTCATGAAATTTGAAGTACCATTATCTAGACGATTGTTTAAGGCCATAAATGGAACGTTTCAGCTGGCATACTTTGCGCTCTTGTCCCTCAACCTCAAAACCAACAAGTTAATCCATATAGATCTCCTCGTTTAGTTCTCCATTGAGAAATGCAGTTTTCACATTCATTTGGAAAAGTTCCAAATCTAGATGTGCAACTATAGCTAGAATAAGGCGAATGGAAGCAAATCTCACCACAGGGAAGAATGTTTCTTCATAATCTATACCCTCTCTTTGAGTATAGCCCTTCGCCACGAGTCAGGCCTTATACTTGTCAATTGATCCATCTGTCTGACGCTTAATTTTTAAAACCCATTTGTTTTCAATAGTTTTGCGCCCAGGTGGAAGATCAACCAACTCCCAAACTTGGTTCTTTACCATAGAACTCATCCCATCTCTCATAGCAACCAGCCATTTATTTGAAGCAGGTGAACTCAGTGCTTCCTCATAAGAAGAAGGTTCATCAAAGTCACACAGAGCACACATGAAAGATTCCCCTTCAATCTCAAAATGACGATGAGGAATGGTTCTACTTTCACTTCTATGTAACTGAGACTCTTGTGAGTTACCATTGTCTAGAGGTATACTCCCACTAGGAGGCAAGTCACTCCCACTATTTTTTGTGATTCTAGGATGTAATAATTCTCCACCCTTGCCTAAAGATTGTATAACTCCCTCAAGTTCTTGCAACTCAAAAAGTTCAAGATTATTCTTTGCTTCACCAATATTGGGAAAATCATTCTCGATAAATGTGACATCATGTGACTCTAATTCTGTCATCCCTCCATTAGGATGTTCACCAAACATTACATAACCCTTTGAGGTATCTAAATATCTTATGAAGATATGTTTATTAGCTCTAAGGCGAAGTTTCCCATATTTATGGGAAGTTGTGTGAACATAACCCACAGAACCCCAATGTCGTAAATGTTCCAAATTTGGTTTTGCGTCATTCCATAATTCATATGGGGTTGAAGGAACGGACTTAGAAGGCACACGGTTCAAAATGTAGGCAGCAGCTAGAAGAGCATCCCCCAAAAAGATATTGGCAGGTTAGCTTGTGCCATCATTGATCGAACCATTTCTAATAAGGTATGATTTCTCCTTTCCACAACACCATTTTGTTGTAGTGTGCCAGGAATCGTTAATTGCCTGCGTATTCCTTTTTGCTCACATAGTCCCTAAAACTCTTTAGACAAGTACTCTCGACCAAGATCAGTTCGTAGAATTTTTAAATTTCTTTCTTTCTGATTCTCAACCATAGCAACAAAGCGCTTGAAGCAATCTAATGTTTCAAAGCCATGAGAGATCATATAGACATAACTGAAACGTAAGTAGTCGTCTATAAAGGTGAGAAAAAAATAGGCGCCATGGCATGCCTTCACATTCATAGGTCCACAGATATCAAAATGAACTAGCTCTAAAGGATAAGATGCTCTAGGAGCCTTTCCAAAAGGCTTCCTACAAGCCTTACCAGCTAAACAAGGCTCACACACAGGTAGACTGACATTTGCGAGAGACTCCAATAGGCCTTCTCTAGCTAATCTAGCCATTCTATATTTTCCTATGTGGCCTAGTCTAGCATGCCATTTCAATGAATTAGAAACAATATCATCATCATTTGAAGTCGTAAAAGAAAATGAAAAATTATCTAAATCCAACATAAATAAACCATTCGAAAGAAATCCATGTCCATACAAAGCCCTATCCAAATAAAAGTCCAGCTGAGAGCCATCAAAATGAAAAGTAAAACTAAGTTCCAACATAAAAATAACTGAAAATAGATTACATTGACGCCAGGTGCATATAACACATCATGAAGAAGTAACAAGCGCCCTAGACGCATCTTGAGTTGGTAGGTACCAACTCCAAGAACCTCCTCCCGAGTTTCGTTACCCAATATAACGTACTGTCTGCCAATTGCTATTCTTTTATAATCAATGAACCCAACTCGATCTCGAGTTACATGTTTGGTTGCTCCTATGTCTACAATCCATTCAGTGATTGAATGAGCAACAAAAATATGTGAACAAACATAAGTAATGAGAGAGTTGTGTTTAGGGGATACCTTCTTTGCCTCAGTGCACTCACGAGCAAAGTGTCACACTTTTCCACAATTATAACACTTCATTTTGGACTTATCCTTGCCAGCACGCTTGCCTCTGTGGCGCTTTGCTACTTTTCCATCCCTTGGCCCAAGACTATTTGCCGGTCTAGCAGATCTCTCACGTTGCTTGCACTTAGGCCTGAATGCCTTGCGCTTCCCAGCTTGGGCAATAAGTAGAATATTATGGTGCGCATCTATGCGCTCCTCATCTAGCTCCAAATGGCGAGATATATCAACAAAAGTCTTAATATTCTCACTGTGTGTCAAAACAAGCTTCATTTGCCCCTAAGCTAACTCGGGCAAAGATCGTATTACAGCGGTAACTTGTTGTTCATCAGTGAGATTATTGCTAATAGCCTTTAGATTACAAATCAAGGTAGACATTGACCTTAAATGCTCAATCATGGTATGTTTAGGGTCCATAATATACTACTCAAATCTCAAAGTGAGAGCACGGAGCTTAGTAGCTTATGTCCCCCCATAGGTGATTTTCAGCTTGTTCCATATATCTTGGGCAGTTGGGCAGTTCTCAAACTCCCCAATAAGATCGTTGTGCATGCTGCTAAGCATGGTAAAGCGTGCACACCGATCTTTCTTTGCCCAAGTCTGATAGGCTTCCATATCACGACGATGTTGGGAAGTATTCCCTTCATCAGGTTATATCATCAGGTGAGACAGATTTTCAAAGACCTCTTGTTCATTAAGCAGATATTGAATTTTTCTATGCCACATGTCATAGTTGGTTCCATCCAGTTTCTCTCCTTTAGTAAGGTCAGCAACTACGTTCTTAGTGGCCATCACTACATTCATTGCAGGAGATTGACATTAGCACACATTTAATTTTATTCCAAAATCTAACTAGACCATGGAATTCCTTCCTATATAGTAAGATTGAAAACTTCGCAAAAAGCTAATAATCATCTCCCATTATATAAGTCCAAATGCCATATCTAATTCATTTTTGAATAAATTTCTGGAGGATTTTTTTTTTAAATCCTCAAAACTCATGCACATATAGTCCATTCATCAAATATGAAAAGAAAAAAAAAATATTATTGCGCTAAACACATAGCGCACGAAGCCATATTGCTAATTTAGTGCATCATGTTAAGGTAACCTTGAAGTATATCGATAGACGTGAAACACATCCCTTTACATGGCCTCAACAATAAAATTACATTCCTAATATTACATATCCAAAGAAAATCCTACTACAAATTTTCTAGGAAAATAAATAAATAAATAGGGATGTCACATCATCGATATACTTATAAGTTACACCTTATCCATTCACATAAAAATGCATACATACATTATACATGATCCCA
The DNA here is from genome assembly GCA_029856935.1 of Cyclocarya paliurus. NCBI lineage: Eukaryota > Viridiplantae > Streptophyta > Magnoliopsida > Fagales > Juglandaceae > Cyclocarya > Cyclocarya paliurus. The sequence goes on from CM056953.1 coordinate 115,503, forward strand.
ACAAATTACCAATGTCAACTTTATCCAATTTTATAAAAAATAATAATAATAATCATACTAGTATGCATGATGGTTCAATAGATAGAGAATCCACAATTAATGTATATAAATATCACATAACACAGAAAAAATGGACTTGAGGAAGTATGACAAAAAATAAAGGTCCCAAATCATTTTTTTTAAAAGGAAAAATATTTTCGGCTCTCTGTTTCAATAAAAAAAAAATGTGGAATCAACTTTAGACACCAACACATGATTACACTTTTCGGAAGTGTCAAAAAAAGGCATCGGAAGTTTTGCCTCTGTTTCACTTGCCACGACGGAGAGTGTACATCACCTTCTCCGCTCACGGTGTTTTGAGACTTCTAAACTCAAAACTCAGTCATCTCATGTGTAGTGTGTCAGTAAAGTGATTAAAAATGGAGTCAAGTGGATGAGTGGAATACACTCTCTCTTACTGAGAGTGGGACTGGAAAACAAAACACTGTTCATCATCTTCTTCCTCAAGCCAAAAAAATTAGTTTTTTTTCAATTTTGAGCAGCCATGTTCAATCGATCATAACTTACTCATACGAAGTCAAAATTAAGCATATGATATATCAAATTAAAGATAATGAATTTAGATTTCCAACCATATAAAATTTATTACCAAAAAATAAGATTTGGTTGGCTAAAACTAGGTTCGAAATCACGGTCCAAACAAGAAGTTTTAAAACTAGGGTTTCAGATTTCTTCTTCTATATGCAAGGAAACTTCACAAAATTTAATAGACATGCTTCTGACATTATAAGGATCATTTTCATGTGAATATATGAATCTTAAACATGTCATACCGTAGCCTCTAATGAAAAATTCAAAACACAATAGACCATGGCATATCATTAATAACATGCTTTTAAACTCATTCCAAAGCATTAAAAAAACATGTAATCTTATTCACATGGGCGAAAACAAGTATCATATGCTCTGATACCAATGTTAAAGTTAAATATAATTACCTCAAGGAGCAGAATTTCCACTTAGTCGAATCTTTGCTCGTCTTACAGGCCACGTCACTTTGTTGTTTGCACTTCTACGTCGTTTAGGAGGCTACTAGAGTCTCCTAGAAAACTCCACACTTCAATATCAAGAGCAATAGATGGTTTCTCTAGGAAAAAAAGTAGAGAGAGAGGAGAGTTTTTGTCTTCTTCTAAGACTCTTTTTCACAGCCCCAAAATGATGTACGTACTCTTATTTAAAAGAGTTTTCAAACCTGGAAATTACTTAACTTTCCTAGATATGTGGAAGTTAAATAACTTCCCTAAAGTTGTGATAGTGGTAGGAAGTTAACAAATAACTTCCCCACCCATGTGGACACCACTTAGTCATGGGATTTACCCATTACCAACATTTTAATACTACATAATGAAATGATGATAATAAAAAAGATGATTAGCATTACTCTTTTTTAAAAAATAAACTATACGTCAGCTGTTGTACTGAAAATATTTGCAAGTGCAAAGAACCGTAACAAGTAGTAAAGTATTTTAAAGAAAACGGATATTGAACCCACAGGGAATAATTATGCTATTGAGTACTGAAATTTACTAAATTAATTATTATTTGAAAAATCAAAATTTGAAAAATTAATTATCTAAATTAAATTGAAGACAATAGTATTAAAATTAAAATTTTAAAGATAATAAAAATAGATCTAGAACGTTTGATTTCACCTAACAAATTTCACGCAATTTATTCTTCCTTGTTATAGAATTCCAATTATCTCAAGTTGATGATAAAAATCTCTTAACTATTCAATATTTTCTCTCGAACAATACCAAAAATATCTCCAACTAATAACTCCATATCTCTATGTGAATTTAACTAATTGAAGACTCATTAAGTCTTTAAATTTTTCTTGAAAATCACACTAATCGCGATAAAGTATCTCTACTTTCACTTAACTAATGGTGCTTAATCCTAAAACTTTAATCACAAATCACCTCTCGGTCTCATTGTGATTCAATAAATCAAACAATAATTAGTTAGAAAATTGCAAGTATTAAGAATAAGGAATAAACACTCAATCATGAAAATATTGAAAATAAATAACTTGAAATATAAATTGCGTATTCAATGCTAGACTACATCAAAGCTCTATAAAATAAAATTAGTTCATAATGAAATTGAAAAGAAAAATAATAAAACTCGTGTTCTTCATTGGAGTCGGTTGATGAAGCATGCGGCTCTTGCCTCAGCCTTTCAAATCTGCCTCCTCAAAAGAAACTTAAAGAATAAACTCTAGACTATTTTTACTCTAAAACTCCAAAACTCAGACCCTTAAACTCAGACTCACCATCTCAAAAGTCAGGGTTAAATAGATGTCAAAACTTCAAATGCGAAAAAAATGATAAATGCGGCTACAATCTAGCCTAAAAATCTGGAAAATAGTTTTTAAAAATAGATGTTAACATAAAAGAAAATTATCCTAAGAATAAATGGATTGTCTAAAATGAAAGATTTAGTGATATGTGGCTTGAATTGAGGACTTCGGGAGGATTTGGTGGTCAGCAGATTGATCGCTGAACTGGGAAGAGTCCCACCTAGTAGATGCCGTGTGCGCTGAATATAACTGGTCTCATTGCCTATCGAGTGGAAAGACTCCTAATCGGGATGATGGAACCCTCTTGCCAACCTACCGAGTGGTAAAGCTGCTCACCTTTTGTTTCGTTGTTGCCTAAAATGTCGTTTAAGTTGGTCGTTTAGATTAGTCGCCCAATATAGCTGCCCGAAGCCTTGTCGCCAAGTTTTCATACCTTCTGGTCTACCGAGAGATAAGTCTTCTAGCTTTTGGGTGAGAGAAATCTCTTTGTTACCCACAGGATAAGGCTCATCGCCCAAATCTCCTCGGCTCTCTTCAGATCTCGCTACCCCTCATCAATCTGGATCTGTAGTCTCTTCTTTTGTATCAAAATACTCTCATTTCATATTAAATCTTCTCATTCCTTTAAATTCAAGAAAATAAAGAAAAATATATAGAAATAAAATAAAATCAATAGTATTGAAAGAAAAATGACACTTTTCATAAATAAAATAGTAATAAAAATCAAATAAAAATCAGACTTATCAAATACTCTTAAACTTAAGCTTTGCTCACCCTCGAGTAAAGAAGAAAAGAAAGACAATTAAAACAAGCATTGATTTGATTCATAAAATTTATTGCCTCAAAGATTATCTAAAGTGTATAATTCAAATGAATCATTCAAGATCAACCAAGTCCAAAAGTTAATTCAAAACTCAATTTCACCGCATTATCCATCCCCACATTCATGCATACTCATCATTCTCACTTCATCATTAGTTCTCCGGATAGTTTTATGCAAACAAATAAATAAATAATGGATCTCTAAATACTCCATAGGCTTACTTTTCAAATCACTCTCCACTAATGTAGAATAGAAACTATCACCAATGATCAATAGGTCTTTATTAAGTTTCTAATGTAAGGCTAGGGTGAGGGCTACAAAAAAAAAAGCTAGGATTCAAACAAAGTAAGAGAACTTAAGTTTGAACACCAACAGAAAAAATAGAGCATTCTCACTTCTAATATCTCTTCTCAATCGTTGAAAATCTCTTAACATACCTCTCTTTATTGCACTTTCAAGTATCTCTCTCTTTACCCCTCTATTCGGCAAGTCGGACATTTTCTTTCCTTTTCTTGAAATATTGCATACATTTTCGACTACTTTTGTGAATGACTCTCGCCGGCCTTTTCTTGTTGGCCACACAGTAGACGAGTTGACTTTTTACACCCCTAAACTTATGATTTTGATAATATAGCTATAATTAACTTTACTTGTAGACCTTCTACCTCTCTTACCTTTCATGCTCTTGTGAGTCTGTAACTTTGTGTAAATTTAGCTCTCTTGAAAGGTAAGGAAATCAATGTTTAAGCTCAAATAGGGTAGGGAATCAGCTTTATAAAAATGAAAAAATATAAGACCAAAATATAATTCAATAAAGCTCAAAGGGGTGACTAGGGATAATGATAATAACATGTAAGATTGAAAGGCTCAATCGGTCCAAATAATGTCTTAATCATTTTCCAGTAATATTATGTCTAGGATTTCGCCTCGAGTGTAATCAAACAAGTTCTAAAGTAAGTTGAGACCATACAAATTCACAAAATTCACATAAAATTTCTCTAGGTACTCAAAATTATTAATGATCATAAGAAGCATTCATTGAACATAGAAGATATCAAATTAAGTAAGATCAAGTAAAGAATTAACAATTAGACTTAAGCAATGAGAATTTTTCTTTAAAAATTATAATCAATTTCAATCATATTCTTATCATAGGCTTCTTATTCATCAAACCATACTTGTTGTTGTTGTTATTTTTATTGTTATTATTATTATTGTATTTTTTAAATAAATAAAATAATATCATTTCCTCTCAAATTTAAATATCACATTGTCCTCAATGGAAAAAAAGAAGAAAACTAAAACAAAGAATGAGAGAAGGTAAGTGAATATTTTCCTTAAAGATGCAGTCATCTACTCCTTGGAGATCTCCTTGCCTCTTCATTCCTACAAGATGAAAGCAAAGGAATAATATTAAGCAAAAGAAATCAAATAAAATAAAAACTTGGGCTGCCTCCCAAAAGCACTTTATTTAAAGTCTATAGCTAGACATTGTCCTCTCATCATTTATTACTGGTGAGATCGATGGAGGACTTTTCTGAGTTAAAGTCTCTATCCACATAGAGTTTTAATCTTTATCCATTTACTTTAAATGTGCATTTTGTCTCGTGATGGACTTCAACCGCCCCATAGGGAAAGACACGGGTCACCACAAACGATCCTAACCACCAAGAGCGCAACCTAGGAAGAGGCGAAGTCTTGAGTTAAATAATAGAACTTTTTGTCCAACTTTGAATTCCTTTATCAGAATATGCATATCATGCCATCTTTTAGTTTTATTTTTGTAAATATGAGAATTCTTATAAGCATCATTGCGGAACTCATCCATCTCGCTGATCTGCAGTATTCTCTTCTCGCCAACCGATTGTAAATCAAAGTTCAATGTTCTTGTCACCCAATAAACTCTATTTTCTAGCTCCACTGGTAGATGGCAAGCTTTTCCATAAACAAGCCGATAAGGCGACATTCCGATTGGTGTTTTGAATGCTTTTTGATAGGCCCAAAGCGCCTCATCTAACCTTCTCACCCAATTTGTCTGAGAGATACTCACAGTCTTCTCCAGTATGCGCTTCAGCTCCCAATTAGACACCTTGACCTAGCTGCTCATTTGAGGATGGTATGGTGTCACCACGTGATGGGTAACTCCATACTTACTTAGTAGCGCTTGAAATTGGCGATTGCAAAAATGCTTCCCGCCATCACTGATTATGGCCCTCGGAGTGCCGAATCGGGAAAAGATGTTCTTCTGCAGGAAATTCACTATGACCCTTGCATCATCGGTTGGCAAGGCGACCGCTTCCACCTATTTGGAGACATAATCTATAACCACCAAAATAAATTTATTAGAATATGAGGATGGAAAATGACCTATGAAATCTATACCCCAAACATCAAATAATTAATTCACTAAAATATTGTTTAAAGGCATCTCATGTTTCCTAGAAATGTTGCCAATCCTTTGACAATGATCACATAAATTAACAAAGTCTTTAAAAATAGTCAGCCAATAAAAGCCGCATTGTAAAACTTCGCTGCCATTTTTGCTCCACCAAAGTAGCCGCCCACTTCCAATGAGTGGCAGTGTCTGAGTATGCTCTTCATCTCCTCCACGGGCACACATCTCCTAATTATCTGGTCTGCGCATTACCGATATAGAAAATGTTCCTCCCAAAAATAATATTTCAAGTCAGAGAAGAACTTCTTCTTTTGTTGATATATCATCTCGGTCGGTAGAATTCTTGACACCAAATAATTTACCATGATACCACAGAAAAACTTGTATAGTCATTAATTGTTCGTCCAGGAAGGTCTCATTAATTGAGAATTTCTCCTCACCAACCGCTTCTTTAAGCTCAAGATGAGATAAATGGTCGGCCACTATATTCTTTGTACCTTTCTTATCTTTTTTTTCAAGAACTCTTGTAATAGAAAAATCTATCTTAACAGTCTTGGTTTGGCATCCCTCTTTGATAGCAAGTATTTAAGAGTGGAGTGATCGGTGTAGACGAAATCTATCAAAGGCAAACACAATTGCTAACAATTCTTTTTCAGTAGTAGCATAGTTAAGTTGACCTTCTGTTAAGGTCTGACTTGCATAATAAATAACATGAAAAATTTTATCTTTTCTCTGCCTCAAAACAACCCCTATAGTATAATCGCTAACATTACACATTAATTCAAAAGGTAAATTCCAATCCGGTGATACAGGTGCTGAAATTAATTTCTTTTTCAATGTTTTAAAAGCATGCAAGTATCTTTAATCAACAGATTTCAAAGAGGTTTAGTAATTTGGGAAAAATCCTTGATAAATCGACGATAGAACCCGTCGTGACCCAAGAAGCTCCTCATGCCCTTCACATTGGTCGGTGGTGGGAGTTTGTCAATAACTTCTATCTTTGCTCGGTCGACCTCAATTCCCTTGAAGGAAATGCGGTGGCACTATTCCCTCATTGACCATGAAGTTGCATCTTCCCCAATTTAAAACAAGATTTGTCTCATTGCATCTCTGCAAAACCAAAGATAAATTAGTTAAACAATTATCAAAAGAATGACCAAAAATCGAGAAGTCATCCATAAAGACTTCTAAAAAATTTTCCACCATGTTTGAGAAGATGGATATCATGCATCTTTGGAAAGTGGCTAGCCCATTGCAAAGACCAAAAGGCATGCGCCTATATGCAAAAATGCCGTAAGGACAGGTGAAAGTGGAATTCTCTTTATCATTAGGTGCAATGGCTATTTGATTGTAACTTATAGAAAACAGTAATAAGCATGGCCAGCAAGTTTTTCTATAATTTGATCAATAAAAGGTAAGGAAAAATAGTCTTTCCGAGTTGCATCATTAAGTAAGGGAAAATGCCAGTTAGGTTCCTAACATTCTCCCCACCTTAGAGCACCTTGCGCCGTTGTACTTCAACACTGCCGTAGGAATTTTCAGAAGGATGTCCTCACAGTTCACAATCCCCTTGACAAGCTACGGTATTCCCACTTCTCTCCTACATCATCATAATTGTCATCATCATCATTCTCACCCTCAACAATAGAAGATGAATTATGCAACAATGCAACCTCATTTCAGAGCTTGACCAGCTCTTTATTAGCTGAAACAACTGCTTTAAGAGCACTTCCATCATCACCAACCACCTCTTGTTTAACCAAAAGAACATGAATATTCTTAGGAACAGGGATCTTCCTCCAAGCAAGGAGCTTTAATAATGTAGACTTGCCCATTCCATTGGGTCCACCCAAACCATACCTTTTTCCATGAGATATCTTTACAGATGTATTCTTTAGGAGTTCTTTTCCCCAGCAAATACAGAAAAATTATCTATAGTTATATTCTTGACATTAGCATCAACTTCATCACCCCCACCAAGAATTGAACTTTAGCTACCGATAACAGTAGTAAAAACATCATGATCATCCTTAAGGGCCTCCTGACATGTCCTTATTTTCTCCCTTTTTCATTTCTTTCTCACTTATGGATATTTCAAGTAACTTTGATTCAATCCTCTGCTGTCGATGGGATAGCTTCTGGCCATCAGTCAACTCTTCTTGAAAGGTATAATCATCATCCTTATCATCAAAGGGAGGAAGATCAATGTCATGAGTGAAAGATTAAACTGTTGGTGCCCCTTTCTGTTTGGCTACCAAGAAGGTTTACCTTAAAAAGAAAAGGATAATTAAGGTTTTAGATGCTTATTTTATTTAATTGAGAGAATCCTGGTGTCATCTTTGCTTTATGTTGATTCAGAGCACTACCTTTTTCAATCATGATAATTAGGTTACCTCTAGTTGTTGCCAATAATTTTTTTTTTTATCAGTAGTTGTTGCTAAGAAATTTCAGGTAAACATAGGGAGAATTTAGTATTATGTTAAGATGGCTCTATTTGGCTACCAAGAAAAAGGAAAACAAAGAAATGAAAATTTTTCCAAGTAGTGGATGAACCCTTCTCTTTCTGAGGGGTTTTTTATAGTTTTTTTTTTTTTTTTGGGAGAAAGGGGGCATGGTTTGAGAATGATAAACTTTGAAGCTTTTCTTTTGTAAAATCTTGAAAATTATGCATTCACTAGTTGGATTTTATGAAATGAAAAGATTTCTTATTGAGAGTTTGCGGCAAGAAGAATTGTTATTTTCGGTTTTGGATATCTAAAGTAGTTGATTTTGAAGAATTGAAGACTCTCCAAAGAAGGGATCCAAGGTTGTTAGACATCAAGAAGAGAGTCAGGAAGTTTAGAGGACCCTTGCATTACAATTTGGATAAAGATGGTATTCTTCGGTTTCAGGATCGTGGAGTGATTCCCCGAGATTCAAAATTTAAAGAGCGAATTTTGACAGAAGCTCATGCAGTTCCTTATTCAGTTCATTTTAGAAGCACAAAGATGTACCGAAATTTAAAGAGAAATTTCTAGTGGGAAGGGATGAAGATGGATAGCACCATGTTTATTGAGAAATGTGACACATGCCGTCAAGTTAAGGTTGAGCATCAGAGACCCGTTAGTAAATTTCAACATTTCCCTATTCCTGAGTGGAAGTGGGATAACATTTATATGGATTTCATAGTAGGTTTTTCGGGGACTCTTAGTGGAAAGAACTTGGTTTGGATGATTGTTGATTGATTGACTAAAAGTGCCCATTTGTTGCCTACCAATAACACTGACTCTTTGAAAAACTGACTCGGTTGTATGTCAAAGAAATAGTGCATTTGCATGGAGTACCCAAAAGTATTGTGTCGGACCGGGACCCATGGTTCACGTCCCATTTTTGGAAGAGTTTGCAGGCAGCTTTAAGCACTAAGTTGAAGTTTAGTACTGCATATCACCCTCAAACTGACGGTTAATCAGAGCGTACTATTCAGACTCTTGAGGATATGTTGCAGGCTTGTGTCATGGAATTTCAAGGGAGTTGAGAAAATCATCTGCCGCTAATAGAGTTTACTTATAATAACAGTTTTCATGCCTCAATTCAGATGGCCCTGTATGAAGTTTTGTATGGAAGGAAGTGCAGATCGCCTTTGTGTTGGGATGAAGTTGGCGAGAGTAAATTAATTGGGCTCGAGCTAATTCAAGACCAAAGTCATCATAAGAGTTATGCAAATACGAAGAGAAAAGACTTATCCTTTAATAAAGGTGATTGGGTTTATCTCAAAATCTCTCCTATGAAAGGTGTTAAAGCACTTTGATAAGAAGGGAAACCTTAGTCTGAGGTATGTTGGCCTTTTTCAGATTGTGGAGAAGGTTAGGCTTGATGCTTATAGAGTTGCATTGCCGAATTATTTTGGAAAAGTTCAAGATGTGTTCCCTGTGTCATCATTGAAGAAGAGTTTTGGACAACAAGAACCACTTTTGTCAACCCAGAACGCATTCAACTTCAGCCTGACTTTACTTATGAAGTTGCCTCAACGCAGATTGTAGATTGGAAAAAGCAAAGGTTAAGGTCTAAGACGATCCCTTTGGTGAAAGTGTCATGGGATGATCCGTTGGCTCTTTCTCTTGAAAGAGAGATGCTAGTATGAGGGAGCAATATCCGTATTTGTTTGGTTGACCCTAGCGGTATGTTTCTTAAGTCTACTTTTAATCGAATCTTATCCATGTCTTAGCTTTAATGTTTGACCTTGCCAATTTCGAGGACAAAATTTTATTTAAGACGGGGAAGATCTGATACCTTGTATTTTAGTGTATTTTAATTGAATGAGTATTTTAATTAATTCAAATATTGGTTCTCTTGTTTAAATTTATCGGATTTCTCGTTGGTTTATTTTTATGATTTTTAAGGTGTGAAATTTATTTTGATATGCTTTCTTAATATTAATTATTGTTTTGCATTTAAATTACTTTTTTATTTAAATTAGTTTATTTGTGAGTTTTAAAATTATTGTGTTGTTGGATTATTATTATTATTTTATTTTAGCTAGTCACTACGTTTAAATTATTTTATTCAACTTACTGTTTTGAAATTATTTTTGTTGGATCAATTTTGTGACCCAAGTTGTGAGGATTAGACCTCATTTCTTTCCCTCACTTTTTCTTTTTCTCCTCTTTTTCTTTTTCCTTCTTTCGTTTTCTCCTTTCCTTCCTTTGCTTCCCTCCTCCCGTGCGCGACCCTCTCCTCCCTTTTCCCTCGTCGTTTTTTTTTTCCTCCCAACTCGCCGCCACATGCCGGTGTGGCCGTCACTGCCCTTCCTAACTTCTTCCCCTCCGGCCGGCGACCTTCCCCCACCTATTTTCAGCTTCTCCCTCGCCACTGTTAGCCTCCACACGTGGCTCCAAGCCGGGGCCATCTTTCATTCCTGCGCCGTCGTGGCGCCTCCATTGGCCATCATCTTTTCACCACACCAACGTCGACCCTTCAACTACCTAACCCACTCTTCCTCAACTCCGATCCGCCACCCTTAAAGCCCCTTCATCCCCATTTCTGATTTGGGTGTTTGGCCTTCAACTGTCGTCCACGTCGTCACCCACAGCCATGTTGAGATCCCATCAAAAACCGCCCTAGGACAAGGTCCTAGACAAGCTCCTAGCCATGCATGGACAACAAAGATCGACCACTTCCATGATCAAGGCTAGCCAAGGCCAACCAAGAGCCAAGACATATCATGGGCCACATTGGCCATGCAAGACCATATCATTTAATTATCTTTATTTATTTTATTTTATTATATTTCAAGGGACCTATTGGGGGTTTCCACTTTGTAATCTCTATAAATAGGACCCTTAGGCATTTCATTTTATATATTTTGGCAAATTCCCTAAGTGGGTAGACTATTGTTCTTGAGATCACTTTTCGGTGCTTAGCACTTGGGTGAAATTCGTGAATCCCTAGTAGAGGATCATCACCTTGAAATTCGTGAATAGGTGTGATTCAATCTATCTTATTTCATCATCGTGAAATTCGTGAATCGATGGTGAATTATCTATCAATCTTATGAGTATTATTTTTGTTTCATTCCATTTGTCAATCTCTTGTCTATGTTTTCCATTCTCTATTCAAAAACCCAAAAATACATTGTTCTTATCTTTTCTAGTTGTTCTTATGTTTTCCATCTTGTTCATTTTTACTTGTTGCAAATCAAAGATATCCTAAGTCTCAATTTTAGTATTTTTTGGTTTTACAAAATATCCATAAAAACCATAAAAAGAGTCATCATAGTCAATTGTTGAGTCCATTCATCCCTTGTTCATAACTTTTCCATCGTTCATACATTGTCTTGCATCCTTCCATATCACAAACACAATCCATTCACCCATTTGATCTTTCCCACTCATATATTTTGGCCATCACATCGTTTGTCCCATTCTCCATATTCATCATCTCCATAAAACCCTAACCGAAACATTATATTTCTCATAAGCTCCACTTCCCAAAATTAGTCTTCCCTCACCCACACTTAACCTAACCGAAACTTCTCTTATCCACCCATCTTTCCATAATTGCCACTTACCATAATTAGCCACCATTATACACCTTAGCCCTAGTCGAACCCTTATTTTCCACAAACCCTAGCCATCCCTCAAGAGTCCCACTAGGCAATTTCCTTAACTTAGGGAAAGTTGACTCATTCCAATCAATCCCACAAATCCTACCAATCCCAAAACCATTCCTAAACTTTAGGAACCCTAATCACCCTATATCTACCTTTCATTCAATCTTACATTGACCTAGCCAAATCCCACATTTTCCATATTGGCCACTTACCTAAATTAGCATTCTTCCACATTCCACCTAATCCTAGCCAAACACATATTCCCTCTTCATTCAAATTCAAATTCGGCCACTCTTGCCTTATTTGAATTTGACCTAGCCATCCACCAATCTTTCCATACTAGTGTTTCCATAACTTGGAAACCCTAGTTTACCAAATCACACCACATAGCCGGCCACCACACTATCCAAAATCAAATCCCAAGATTTTAGGAAACTTTCCTAAACTCTTTCAACCTCCCAAGTTTGGCCAACCCTAGCCGCCCATCACCATCTTCCAAACCCTAAAACTTTCTTCCATCATCTAACCCTAAACCTAAATCCCAAAGTGACACATACCCATATTTAATCCTACAATCAAGGGATCACAATAACCACTCCCATATTCGGCTAACCCTAGCCACCCTTCATCCAACTTAACCCTAGACTCCCACAAGGTAATTCCTACCACTTAGGAATCCTTAACCCATCTTCCAATTAATCCAAATTCGAAATCCACCCCTTGCCTTAGCCAAACACCAACTTCCCAACAACTCCCATGCCTCTTACCATTTAGAATCAATCCTAACCACCTTACCCATCATCCCAAACCTATCTTCCAAATCCATATCCCTTGATTTAAGAAATTGCCAACCCATTGTCAATCCCTTAAACCTCTCCATCCCTACAATATCTCTAGCCAACCAAGACTTACCTCAATAGCCAAAACCGAATCCCAATCCCTCCAATCACTCAACTTCCCTAGAATCACTCCATTCTTAGACTCTCTCAAGTCAACCAAAGACTTCCCACCTCTTGTCATATTCAAATCATACATCCCTTATCTTACCATAACCAAATCTCATCTTCCATATCCAATCCCTCAAACCACTCATTCCCTAGAATCACTCAAATCAATCAAAGACTATCATCCTATCTTGCCATATTCAAATCCCATCTTCCATCTCCAAATCCCTAAACTCAAGGAACAACCCTAGACCCATTCAAACACAACTCATCTTCATCCTTAACCTAATTCTCATCTTTCCCAAAGTGGCTCATCAATCAAGGAGTCCTAACCTCATCCAACCACATCATTCCCAAACCCTAGCAACTCATCTTAGAAACCAACTCTAAGCCAACTCTTCTAATCTCGAAATCCTCCTTAGCCACCACACAAAACCCTAGCTACACTTCATCAAACCAACCCTAATCATCATCCAATTGGCCCCAACATCGAGGGCAACCTTCCATTCATTCCACATTGCATCAAACACTCATATTCATCAATTAGATCACTCGAACTCATCATCGTCATCATTCCATCACTTCAACAATAAACCTTCATCAACCTACGAACTCATCATTCCCACCATACACAGCCATTATTATCCAAAGACCAAGCAAGTTGGCAAGGTCACTCGGTCCCATCATCACCCAAGGCAAGCTCGTGGACTTAATGTTTAGGGACAAGACCGGGGTCCCTAACAAGCCAACCACCGTCACCAATAGTTTCACCAACACCCCTAAGCCATTCCCTAGCCATCCCAAGTCTTCATTTGTCTCCGTTCAAAAGTTGAGTTTTTGAGACCTACGGCCCTTGTCCATTTTGCACTGTTGCGTTACTATGCAACCACTTATAGCACCTCATTGATCCTCTGAAAATTATATCATAGCATTGTAAGTATATTTTCAAAGAACTTTTGAGATTTAATTATATTTTTGCGCTAACCCATATTTATTGTGAATTGGTTGGTTGTGTCGTACTGAGTCCGAGTAGTAAGGAGGGTCGGTTCGATTGGAGGATGGAATTGTTTGTGTGATTGGATTATGCTGGGATCCATTGGCCATTTGTGTGGTGTCATTTATCATTGCATAATTGCACGCATGTTTATGTTTGTAAATAAAAAATAGATGTTTGCATAATTGCATGCATGTTCACGTGTTTAAATAGAAACTAGGTTTTCATGTGAGAAATAGTTTTTTGGGTGCGTATGTATCACGACCCCAAGCCGAGATGAGGTATCTCGATGGAGCTCCTCTAGTCATTTGGAAGCGGAATATACTGAGTGACGTCCCTTGGGTTGTCGCTAGGCGACAATGAGAATCGGACGGGATGATAACGCTCTAGTGACGACTCCGTGGGCCCTCTTGCTGGCGGGGATTAGAGGATACTTGGCCACGAACGCGCTAGGTGCGAAACTGGGCATCACTTGTTATGAAGTCACTCGCACGGTCGTTACCCGTGGTATGATGAAGGGAGTCAAGGTGTGCAGATGGTCCCTAGGAGAGATCATTGTGCATACAGTTAAATTGGATATTTGGACCATTTTCTGAGAAAATGGTAGATTACTTATTTTTGGGCCATTTTTGGAGAAAATGGCGGGAAATATTTTAATAGAATGTTTTGGGCCAAAATGAGATTTTGGCGTGCGTTGGAAAATAATCATTTTTGGGGAAAATGATATTTTTGGGTCTCATACATATTTCATCATATGCATGCATAATTGTTGGTTGCATCAATATATTTTTATCTCGTGAGTTGTTTGGATTGTTACTTACTGAGATTCACATGTCATGTGGTATTCCTTATCCTGCGGTACCGTTTTATGACATCGCAAATTTTGATGTAGATGCTGATGTTGAGCCTGAGGATTTAATATCACTCGCTTGTGTTTGAGAACTGTTTCTCGTTTTGAATTATGTATTTGGTATTATTATGTTTTTATGAAATAATTGTATTGCTCTTTAAAACGCTTTGGTTTAAGTGAATTTGTATTAAACAATTATAATACTTAGTAAACTTATTTAAATTATTTGCTAGTTTGTTTTGTTGTACATTGTTGCATGTAAATACACTTGGTATTTATCGTTAGAATCCGTGACCGTATTGTCATCATCCAGACATCTCAATTCTCAAGTTTCTGTACATGGGTCAGGGGCGCCAAACAAGGAAAGATATGCCTACCAAAGGCAGGTTAATTAGTTAAACACTGTTACTAAACATACTTCAAATAACTACGTACAATAATATAATCAACATCTTATACAGCCTTTTCTTTCTTCACCTACCTGCGGTTAGAATAACTAATTAATTAATCCTCAACCCACGGACTCTGCTTGGGCTTCCCAATATTCCTAAGAGCCTTCCAAACAATGCTATTACACTTGAATCCCGACCCGAAAGCGATTTGCCAGATCCGATCGTCGCTCTTGATCCTAGATTTTGCCTCCAAGTATGCCAATTCATACCAAACACTGCTACTCGAAGTGTTCCCGAACCGCTCCAAGGTTGTCCTTGACGCCTCCATGTACTCATCTGTGAGCTCCAAGTTTTTTTGCATCTCGTCCATCACTTTCTTGCTTGTTGCCAATATGCAGACATGCTCTAAAGCAAGTTTGTTGTCAGGAACGGAAGGCTTGACTTTCTTCTTCTGAAAGAGCAAATTGGTGAAGAAATGCACTTGCTCACAAACGGGTAGGACTAGCGAGCCAAGAGTGGAGATGTTTGCCTTCAGGGCTAGACCTCCCACCTCAATCACGTCTTTGCTCACCGAGATACCTTGCCTGCCTTCTGCATCTTCCCTCGTGCGTATGCTTTTGAAGCTCCTATCGTCCATGGCTTTGTGAGTTCGAACCAGCTGCATGGATGCATTAATGCAACGTACGTACGTACATTTACCATGTTAATATGATATAAGCCAGAAAATATTTTATAAATTAATACATGATCGATGTTACGTAGATCCCGTATAGGAAAATGTCACAAAAAGTAGTTGCATTTCACCTGCTCGAGTTCGTACTTGGAGCGCCATCTGTCAAGGCGGGAGCTTGATAGCAACATGGCTGCGGCCCCCATTCGAAAGAAGCAATTTGGAAGGAGCATGTCAAACTCTTGACCGTTGTACCACGTGTAGGTCACGGCTTCTGTGCTCACTACTAAAGCATATGAGCCCGGATACGCACGTAAAAGATCTGTAGCTAGATCAATGGCTATAATTCCAGCAGCACAACCCATGCCACCAAGGTTAAAGCTGTGAATATTGTGCTTAAGCTTAAAATAGTTTATTACCATAGCTGACAGCGATGGAGTGGTATTTAGGACTCCACAATTCACAACTAGAATTCTTATGTTCAGTGGCCTGATTTTGGTGGCTGCCAGAAGGTCATTTATCGCACCGTACATGACGGTCGCTGCTTCTTCTCGAGCATCCTTCAGTGTTAATTTGCAACCAGGGCGGAAAACTGCTCGGGGCATGTAGGTCTCGTCACCTATACCTGAATTCTTGAGAATTCGTTGCTTAAATCCAATCGCGGAATCACTGAAGTTGCCAGATTTTCTTGCTAACTCAATGAACTCCTCCTTCGAGATCTGTGCAAGTACGGTAGGTATAATATCACACCATGTATGGCTAGATCACCACATTAATGTAATTTATATCGTAGAAATATACTCCCTATTTCCTTTGAAATAAATTTGATACGAGTTTCAATTCGTCACAACATATATCACTAATTTCCACAGGGAATAATATGTTGTCGCGAAATTTCTTCTATGGTAAATGGTATTTTCATTTGCAACTATCCTCACAAAATAGATATACACTAAGAAATGATAGCATTGGCAGCGAATAATTATTAAATATTTTCGAAATACGGATGCGTGATACTTTGATATTCCATCCTATTAATTAAAAAATTTTATGTAAGCACAAATTTTAATTAATATAGCACGATCTTATCATGATTAGATTGAATTGAGTTGTATAAAATAGTTGTATAAGAATTGTAATAAAAAATAACATCGAGATATTACTCGCCCAAAGTAACTACAAAGTAAACAAAAATCATGTGCATGATATTACGTATTATTGTCTTTCTTTTGAATCTTTAATATATGTATATAATGTGTGCGTTGTTTACGTATGTTTGTACGTATAATATGTATTAAATAAATTTTCAAACTTAGATGTTGCATGCGTATGCTGATAAGACACTATTCTAGAATGCTTTAGAAGATAACAAACTGCAAATTACTAAAGGAAAACAAAGTAGGTCACCTTAAGCTCATCTGGTGGGCGATAACAAGCAAAATCAACTAAATAAATGGACCGCGGTGTCAAGTCGAGATAAATATATAGAGGTAAACCCAACAATCCAACTATAAAGAGAGCATCCGTTTGATTGCGTGTATGACAGAAATCTTCCCATGTGAGCTCTTTTAACTCGACACCGAACATCACTATGAGAGCTGGTGCAACCAAGACGTAAAAGCGATGACGAAGGAGATAACTATAACCGAGCTTCACATATTTCAGGTTAACCGAATTAAGAAAATCCGGCAACCGATGCCCGACCTTCACGGAGAAATAAAAAGACCCAGCATTGGGCACCGATTCCTCAACACCCCGACTCAAATTTTCGGCTGAAAATTGCTCCTGCTCTCCCGCCATTATGATTATGGAATTAAATAATCAATTTTACGCTATGAAAACGACCCGGTAAGAGTAAGCCAAATCAGTGTAAGCTAAATTAAAGCAAAAGCATAAAATCTGCACGCGGGTGCCTGCCGGCCGCCGGGGGGGGGGGGTGGTGGTGTTGTCGCAATTGATATATAACATATATTATATATTTTTTACTTTATATATATAGAAATTTCAAGCTAATTAGGTGTTCTGTCAATAAGGATCTAAAATAATGGTAGTAACAGAAAGCAGGCTCTGTGTGCATGAACCCATATACGCAGCGGGTTTGCAGCAGCAGAAAACTTGTGCGTTACGCGCGCGCGTGTGGCAATATTTAGACCTCGTTTAGATAATTATCTCAAACCATCTCTTCTCATCATATCTTATTTCATTTCATTTTCTTCTTAAATATCACTAAAACTCAAACACTTAGGTCCATTTAGATTTACATTTGGTCTTATCCCATCTCATGATTCATCTTAACATTTAAATACTATTCAAATATAAATATTTTTTTAATTTTTTTTATATTTTTTATCTAATCATTATAATTTTCTCAAATTTTTATATAAATCATAAAAAAAAAAAACAATTCAACTTTTTGTCACGTTGAAAATGGGAGGTGTTAGCTGCCCTAGCTGGAAATGGGTGTCAAGTTATGTTTAAGTGAGTGAAGGGTTGTGGGCCGTTGATGAGATCAAGGGCTGTTAGAATGCCAGAGCAACTGTAAGTTAGTAGATCTTTTAGTAAGGAATCATGGCTGTTGATCTAATCCATGGTAAAGAACATGCCAAACGCAGCTGTGGAAGGATGGAATTCTAGAAGCTCAATTTACAGTTTATTTCTTAGTATTTTAATTGTAGTAATTTTCTAATTGGATTTATTGGGGTCCCGACTGTCAGAATTTTGCTAGTTAGTTATGTAAATTCCTTATATGGAATAGTGGCATGTAAAGGAATTTCTTTATGCAGAATCTTAATACAAAAAATTCCCTTTCATCTTCAACCCCTTTTTGGGAGGTCTCTGTTCTTGAAGTGAGAATTTCCTTATTATCCTTGTTGGTTGTTACGTTTGGTACCTAGAGTCAACATTCCTCTAAGCAACAATGGTTGAGGGCACTATATTCACACAGCTACAGGAAAGTTACAACTCCTTAAAAAAATCTACAGAGAATCCATTCAAGTCACTAGAGACCGAGATGCATTCCCAGTTTTACACAGTGGAGACTGAGATGATATCCTTGAAATGCCAGGTGGAGTTTGTAGCTCAGCATATGTCTGCTCTCACGATGGATCTGCATAAAAGAAACAATTATCAACAACAACAAGAATCATGGAATCATCATCTAGTCCACACAGCAACCCAGAACAAGCTTTGGTGAATATGGGAGAGGTGCAAACCCGTTCAGTTAGACTGGATTTTCCAATCTTCAATGTAGAAAACTAATGGTTGGCTCTATAAGGTACGACAATTTTTTTACCTTCTATAATACTTTGCCTCAATATAAGCTGCGACTTGTCTCTTTTTATATGGAGGGTAAGGCTCTTACATGGTTTCGGAACCTAAATAAGTTAGGTGTGTTGGTGGATTGTGGCTCTTTTGTCAAGGCCCTTCTCAATAGATTTGGGTCAAATTGTTATGATGACCCCATGGAGGCCCTCACGAGCCTCAAACAAATTGGGTCTGTGGAAGATTATAAGACTCAATTTGAAAACTTGTCTAATAGACTACGGGATTTGTCGGATAAATACTAACTGAGATGTTTTCTCAACAGTATTAAGGATGAAATTCGGTTGCTGGTAAGAATGTTTAATTCCCCTAATCTAATCACTGCCTACAGCTTAGCTAAGATTAAAAAAGAACATGTCACCCTCTCCAAAAGACCCACCAAATGGATCCCTATGTATTCACCAGAACCGAGTTTACTTAAACAACCAAATAAACCCTTTGACCTATCAAAAAGCCACAAAAAACCTTTGACCAATCCAAAAAATAAGCCAAACCCATATGAAAGATAGGCGTGACAAGGGCAGCTACTACTATTGCGAGGCTAAAGGGGGACCAGGCCATAAGTGCCAGAAGCAAAGGTTGTATCTAATAAAGGAGATTTATGATAGTATTGAGGCAACAGATACTTCTAAATTTGACCAAAGCTTAGAAAATGGGAAAAATGGCAGGAAGAGTTGGTGGTGGATTTAGAAGACCTTAAGAAAAATCTTGAGATTTCCTTACATGCAATTTTGGGGTTTACCAACTCTCCAACCATGAGGCTTAGGGCTGTAATTGAAAACTCTAGAATAGTGGCCTTGATCAACACAGGGAGCACACATAACTTTTTATATCCTAAAATTTTGTAGAAAACCAAGCTTACTTTAAATGAGGCATCAAAGGTGCAAGTGAGGGTGGCAAATGGAGAATTGGTGAGAAGTGAAGGTAAAGTGGAGAAGGTACCCTTTTGTATTCAAAGAAATGCTTTTAACACAAAGGCTTATGTTTTGGGGCTGGCTAGTTGTGATATGGTTCTAGGGGTGGTTTGGTTATAAACTCTGGGCACTATTGTATGGAATTTCTAGAAACTAACAATGCAGTTTTACATGGCAGATCAGAAGATAGAATTGAAGGGATTAGTAAACACAAGATTAATAGAGGTGGGAGGATTACCTGATTGTGAGAGCTGTAAAAATAAGGGAGTCCTACTGCAGGCCATGGAAGGCAATCTACCACCAAGCCAACAACAATTAAACCCAAACTTGTAGCATCTTTTGGAACAGTTCCAGGATGTTTTTTTTAACCTAAAACACTTCCCCCATATAGAGCCCATGATCATTCCATTATGTTGCAACTAGGCACAAAACTAATTTCTGGCCGGCCATATAGATTCATTGAAAAAATCATTAAGGAGTTGTTGGCCTCAAGTGTAATACAACCAAGCCAAAGCCCTTATTCAACCTCGATGCTCCTGGTTAGGAAGGCAGATGGCTCTTGGAGGTTATTTATGGACTACAAAGCCCTTAACAGTGCCACCGTAAAGGATAGGTACCCCATCCCTATTGTGGAAGAGTTTTCTGATCAACTATGCAGAGCTACTATCTATTCAAAGCTTGATCTGAGATTTGGTTACCACTAGATCAGATTAGACACATATGACATCCCTAAGATAGCATTCAGGACCCATAAGGGTCACTATGAGTTTCTGGTCATGCCATTTGGTTTGACCAGTGCTCCCTCAACGTTTCAAAGTCTAATGAATATTATTTTCAAACCATATGAAAAATTATTTTGGTGTTTTTTTATTACATTATGATGTATAGCACAGATGAAGAACATCATTTGCAACACCTCAAAATAAATTGCATTCAAGACTTTGAGACATCACCAATTGTTTGCTAAGTTGGCTAAATGTCAGTTTGGGAGCTCAGAGGTGGTGTATTTGGGCCACCTTATCTTTGGCCAAAAAGTAAAGGCAAACCCACAAAAGTTGAAGGCAATGGGGGAGTGGCCAAGACCAGCTGCTTTAAAGGATCTGAGGGGATTCCTAGGCTTCACAAGATAGTATAGGAGATGTATCAAAAGGTATGATAGCATTGCCTCCCCTTTGACTGCTTTACTAAAAAGGATGGATACTGATTGAGCTGCATTATTGCATAGTTTATATCATTAAAATCAATACATTTTTAATTGTTTTATTATTTTATTATTGATTTTAGATGAAAAAAATGATTAAGAGGCAAAAATCTAAATTGCATTTTAAATTGATTAATAGCATAGTTTATGCTTGATTTTAATACTTGTGATTTAATTTGATATTGTTTCCTCACATGCACAACACACTTTTAATATTTTAGTCTAGTTTTGTTTTATCTTTATTTAATTAATTATTTTCTTTTTCTAGTTTTATTTTTGTTTATTTAATTATTATTATTTATTCTGCCTGTTTTATTTTTTTTTATTTTTTATTTTTTATTTTCAACACAAGCTAAACGACATGTCATTTGGTCAACAAGCCAAAACGACATGTCGTTTTAAGTTAAATTGAATTCGCCTATTTGATTAAACGACGTGTCGTTTAGTCCACGGACGAAAATGACGTGTCATTTTTTCTGTCGAATTAAAAGCTTCATTGTTCTAAACGACTTGTCGTTTAGTCAATAGACGAAAACGACAAGTCGTTTTTGTCATCTTCAACCTTCGTCCAGCCTCTACAGTGCACGCAAACTCCATGCTTGCGTTCAAACTCCTCCACGGAACCACCACTCCAGTATGAGCACCTCCATACACGGTCAAGAACCGTTGCCTCGACTACTTAGTCTCCTCCGAAGCCACAACGCTGCACCTGGACGAAACACATGCCGAGCTATGCATGCACACCAAAGCATCAAGCTTCCATGGACTGCACCACAGCCGTACCCAGTCACCTCCAGCAGCAACAGAGGACGCCAGAGATCAAGCCTCCACCGCCCAGTGAAGTCCAACACGCACGACCCGATCATGGCAGTGCCGTCACGGTCTTCACCCATCGCTGCACCTACACAACACTGCATCAACCATTCGAAGCTCCTCTGCAGCACCACCGAGCTATCCAGTTGTGCCCACTGCTTCTCCGAAGTGACTTCTGAAACTTGAAGAAGATCACACTTCCGCCAGCCTAAATGCATGCGTTTGGACGTTGCATGGCTTCACCTTCACCTAACACTACACCATGCATGCGATGCACGGCCAAGGAAAAAGAAAATAAAATAAAAGAGTTTGGTGGAAGAATGCAAGGATGCACTGCAAGAAAAGAAAATAATAAAACACATACATGTGGGAGTTCACTTTCGGCTGGACGCGAGACACACAGATGAAAGCTAGCTGGAGGTTGGGTGGAAGAATAAAGAAATGAAGAAAAAAAGAGAAGACGCACTACGGATGCATTCGAGAGTTTTTTTTGTTGTGTTTGTGGACTGTTAAGTCCAAGTAAAGCTAGGGATGAACTTGCACAATTGAGGGTGTTTTTAGTTTATTTTTGATTCATGTGATTGTTCTTTATTAATACAAACTCTTATTTATTATTCTCTAATTATCAATAGTATTTTTTTATCTTCAAATAATTTTAGAATTGATTCCTTTCATAGATTCAGTCATACTTTTTCTATAGAATGGTAAGATCCTTGATTATGTTTGGATTAATTCATTGTCTTTATTGATTTAATTCTTTACTGCAGTATTGCCTCCGGGTATATCGTAATCGCTAGGTTTTGTCAATAAGGATGATAATTCACAGGGCTTTAAAAAGTAGAGAATGATTTATCAAAGAGTTATCTTTCGACTAAAATGGTTTATAATTCTATATCTTCCAATTGGGGACTCTGGGTGATAAATTCTCAATTGAGTAATTCGCTGAATCAAGAATAAACATAAATACCCGATTTGTGCAAGGAATTCCTGATGCTTTACTATTTTTAATTTCAGTGATCTTAATTTTTATCCTTGTAATTTTATTTGCTAAATCACATTAAAACCAATTTTCTCTTATTGATCATTAATTATTTTCCTTTAGTTCTTTTTATTATTTGTTGTATTTTCTTTAATTTGTCTTCCTGTGGAATCGACACCCCAAAGTTGTGCTACAATTACCGCGTTATGTTTTGGGCGTAATCAGGTACCATTAGAATCATGAGGTTGAAAAGGCTTTGTAGACTTGAAGGCAACAATAGTGAACTCCCTGTTTTAGCATTACCTGATTTTTCAAAACCTTTTTGCATTAAGCATGATTCCTCTGGAAAGGCAATGGGGGCAATGTTGTTACAAAAGGGGCATCTTATGGCATACTATAGCCAAGTGTTAAAGGGAAAGGCCTTGGCTATGTCAACCTACGAAAAAGAACTTTTTACCTTGGTATCTGCAATGAGAAGGTGGATGCCTTATTTGTCGAGGGCAACTACTTATTGCAAGTGAGGCCTTGGCTCTTCGATTGGGCCTCACGTAGTTATCGCAGGTATGGTCACCATCGGGAAGCAACATTTTGCCTTTGAGAAACTGCTTCCAGGTTTGTCCGAGCGATGACAACAATGCGGTGCTTGGTTGCGACACCTTTATCCCATTATGTGTCCTCACCTAAAGTATTATACGCGCCCACAGTAGTCCCTCTTGCTACACACAAAAAGGGACAATGTTTGTTGCTACAAAAATGCTCAAGAACAGAGAACTTCCCTAGGCAAAAATCATTCATCAACGAACAATTCCAACAAGAAAAAATGGAAAACAGTGGCAAAATAATTCTAGTTCCACAAGAATCCAAGTGGCTACATGCCTCGGGAATATATTTCGTGCAAATCGCCCATGTGGCATGAAACATCGGCTACAAAAGCCCCTCCTAGGTGACGTCCAATCTTCTTGATATGTTTGCATCAAAATCGACCGCTCGATATCATTACAGGCATCTCGGGCCTCCATCAATGCTAAAACATGGCCGCCCGCGAGCATCTTCCTGGTGTCACCAGCCTTCATCACACTCTAGCGGAATGGCTCGGGTTTACAAATCTCAAACTTGTAATTTGTATTACACTAACATATTTGGTTTCTGGTGAAAACCTCTTAGGACAGTCGAACTCAGCCTCTTGCCACAATAGTGCAGTCGAGCATCTCCCATACACCAATGATGAGTACAAAGACTTGTGGTGTTCAGGAAAAAAAGTGTGGAGATCAACAAACCACGCGACCTTTTAAACACTAATAACGAGTACAAAGACTCGTGGTGCCCAAGAAATAGGGCACAGAGGTCAACAAACCCTGCCATCCTTAAATACCAATGACGAGTACAAAGACTTGCGGTGCCCAGGAAAAAGAAGTGCGGAGGTCAACAGACCACGCAACCTTTAAACACCAATGATGAGTACAAAGACTTGCAGTGCCAAGAAAAATGAACACAGGGGTCAACAGACCACTCTACCCTTAAACACCAATAACGAGTATAAAGACTCGCGGTGCCTAAGAAAAAGGGCACAGAGGTCAACAGACCATGCAACCCTTAAATACCAATGACAAGTACAAAGACTCGCGGTGCCCAAGAAAAATGGGCGTTAAGATCAACAGACCACACGACCCTTAAACACTAATGACGAATACTAAGACTCACGGTGCCCAGGAAAAAAGGCGTGGAGGTCAACAAACCACACGACCCTTAAACACCAATAGTAAGTGCAAAGACTTATGATGCCCATGAAAAAAGGAAAGGTTAGGAACCGCCCAACCCCGTTCACACCTCACTGAGAGTCAAGAAGTGAGATAAATCATCAGATTGCCTAGCCTCCATCGTGACGAGCCAACTAGCGGGAAAGGTCAAGGACCACCCAACCTCTGTTAGGCAGGCAACTCTTTGGGCTGCCCAACCTCTCCCACATGGACAACAATACAAGCACGTCATCTTCTCCAGCAAAAGCCGAGTGTTTATGCTTGCGCCACAACCACCGCCAGCAGGTTACCTTTAAGAATGAGCCACTGAGCTCCACAACCGCATCACACGAGTTTCCTTCAAGAACAAGTCGACGAATTCGGAAACTGTCTAATGTGGACCCAGGGAGTCGACCGGCTTCCTGACCACTTAAGCTTGGGTTACAACCAACAAACAATAAAATGAGAATACCAACAACAATGTATACCAAAAGGTAAAAAATCCATTACTACCAACAAAAGCAAAAACTATCACAAAAATACACACAAAAAACCAATCATGAAAATATACACTCTTCGCGAAAAATAAACAATCTCTCAGGCAAACATCCCCACAAATAAACAAACTCGAAAGTAGAGCTCCACGCTCACAACTAATATAGTCAAGTACATCTCTCACCCAAGCAGAGTTCCACGCTCACACCTAATGCGGTTGAGGACATCTCCCACCCAAGCAAAGCTTCGTGCTTGCCCCTCATGCAGTCAAGTACATTTCCCTCCAAAATCAAGCTCTGTGCTTGTCCTTGATGCGGTCAAGTACATCTCCCGCAAAAATCAAGTTCCGCGCTCGCCCTTGATGTGGTCGAGTACACCTTCCATCAAAGCAGAGCTTTACGCTCACACCTTATGCGGTCAAATACATCTCCTGCCCAAACAGAGCTTTGTGCTAGCCCTAATGCTGTTGTGTACATCTCACGCCAAAATCGAACTTTGCGCTAGCTCCTAATGCGATTGAGTACACCTTCCGCCATAGTAGAGCTCCACGCTAACTCCTAATACGGTCAAGTACATCTCTCACCTATCTCTCCAAGCTGAGCTCCTTACTACTTAGCACAAAACAAACAGAAAACTAAGGACCAAACAGGAAATCTATGGCCAATTTTTAAAATTTATGCTGCAGATTATTGATTTGAAGATTTTCAAGGCCTTTTTGTACAACAAATCGCCCTTTTGAGTCGCGGGCATGTATAAGAGTCAAATAAGAAGCCTATAATTTAGCCTCAAGATAAAGCCAAAAATCAAATTAAGAGATAAAATCAAGAAGAGATAAGACAAATTGACTCAGACTTCTAACAGGAAAAGGCTTCACAAAGCAAGTTGGACTCAATCACTACAAGGAAATATACTTCTATATAAGGAGTAGGTCCCTCATAAATCTGACAAGCCCTCTCCACAAAAGCTCTCTGCACCTTCACAACATATAGCGACTCCAAAAGATCTCCACTAAATTTCTCTCTTGTATTAAGCAATAAGTGAGCCATGAGAGATTGTAAAATTACCAATCATAATGGATTTTGCCCCCAAACAACCAATGAACGTAAGCACTATACCGAATCAGGTAAATCTATGTGTATATATTTATTTATTTTTATTCACTTATTTATTATTTATCATATAGATGAACGCGAAGAGCACCGTATCAAAATCTAAGGTTAGGTTTGGTAACTAAGTTCAAATACAAAATTCTCATCTTATCTCATCTCATAATTACAACTTTTTCAAATTTTCATACAAAATATAATAAACAATTCAATTTTTTCAAATCACCGTCGTGAGTTGGGGATGATTCTTTTCTCTCTTCCAGTTTGTTGTACAAAATTAAAGCATTAACATGATCTATTAGCCCAAGGACTCTGCAAAGGTGTACAAAATTCATTTTTAAAGACACCGATTTAGATATGGGTGATGCTACCACACAAAATTCTCATACCAAATAGTTAAAATTATTTTTTTCATAAATTCATTAAAAAATATTTTCTTAACCATTAAGTAAAAAAAGACTCAATCGATGAATTTTTCGATAGATTTTATAGGTAAAAGTAGTGTTTTCCTTCAGATATTGATCCAAGAGGAGAAAGTTAAGACACGTAGAAGATAGAGCCTTCCTCCCAAATTCTCGAATGATCCAACCTTTTGAAGTTATTTGAAACTACACTAAATATTTTCTCGTCTTGGTCGTCAGCAATCATTCTTTCCCTATTGAATTATGCCAAATATACTTTCAAACTCTCGTCCTCCCTCTGCTTTACTGTAAATAATTACGTTGTTGGTCGCCTCTGCCGTTGGCTAGCCATAAACTGAGTGATGAATTGCCTGCCTAGTTCCTCAAAATTCTCAATGAAGCCTGCCTGCAATGCTCCTAACCACCTCGGGCTGCCCCTTTTAATGTCAGAGGAAAAGCCCTACATGCAATCTTCCTTAGAAACCCATGGAGAGTCATGTGGGCCTTAAAATTCTCCAAGTGCTCCACCAAGCCAT
The DNA here is from genome assembly GCA_029856935.1 of Cyclocarya paliurus. Classification (NCBI taxonomy): domain Eukaryota; kingdom Viridiplantae; phylum Streptophyta; class Magnoliopsida; order Fagales; family Juglandaceae; genus Cyclocarya; species Cyclocarya paliurus. The sequence goes on from CM056953.1 coordinate 142,523, forward strand.
TGAAACCATCGTACATGTTTATTGATGGGACTTTGAATTTTGGTGGTAGCGGTACCGCCATGATCTCCAAGCTGTATGGCAAGTTGGTTCTGGTCAGTAGCTGATCAACCAAAGACAAGGTACATATCTTTTTGGTCATTTCTCCATATTTATCCATCAGGCTGCGTAGATCATGATGCGTCTTCTTTGTCGCTTCGTTCTCTTGAGGTGTTTTACCCGCGCCATCTCTGTGAGCCTCCATTTCCACCTTGTCAGCTTGACTGGGCGTCGTATCCTCTCTTGATGGCCCATTCTTTGCCTCGAGAACCTCATTCTCCTTTCGTAACGACTCGACCTCGGTGGTGAGCCTCCTCACTACTTCTTCCATTTTCGCAAACCTTCCTTCCATGTTTCGTGACGTCTCTTCCTGATCTCTAGTTGCCTAAGATCGAGTGGTAGTGGACATGTGAAAAACACGTTTATTTCAAGATAGCTGGATCTCACAGACAACGCTAACTATTAAGGATGTGTTTCACCGCTATGCACTCACAATCTCCTGCAACCAAAGAGTAAGATGGCTTGGGGGGTTGAATGGGGCCCCTCTGATGCCTAAGTCAGTAATGATATCAATCTTCTTAGAGCCAATTATTCAAGAGAGCTTCGTTAGTGTACCTGGATCCTTTAAATAGAGGACTTGCCTTCTTAGGATCACCCGGACTAACTGCCTTACCCACTATTTGAAATTTGAATCCTAGGGCATTCGGATTATCCACTTATTTTGAATGAGAGAATATCCTAATGGTCCCAAAATAAGCAGGCGGGCGTTCCTGTCAGGCTGTCTCTATCAAACTGACCTGAGCTCTATTGGGCTATAGGGGTTTGAGCCTTGAGTAACTTGTCGGGTCCCCATGACTAAGGCCCAGGGTGACACCCCGTGAACCCTTATGGTGATATTAAAGCCATTCCAAGGCTCATCGACCATCTTTTGTAAGGTGGATAAATCCTTCCTGTACAATGTGGTTCGCAAAAAATTGTCCAAGAATGATCCATGTGACACACTAGCAGGGAAGTGATGTTTTCTTGTTGGTTTTTATTATTTTATTATTTATCATTTGTAATATTTAATTTATTTTTATTTATCATTTTAAATATAAATAATGATATTAGAAATAGAAATGTTCTAACTATTGATTTTGTATAATTGAAAATGAAAATTTATATGAATATTAAAAAACAAGTGAAAATAATAGATAATGATGATAAGAGCACTAGCATTGGACTCATCAAATGAGTCCAATCTTCAAAATTTGATGATTTTAACTCTAAAATCCTAGCATTGGATTCACCATATGCCCAAATGTCAAGCTTTTAGCTACAGTACATTTCCCTTCATCTTCAAATTTGAAGACTCACTATTCACACTCTATACCTATTATTTTATTTACTTAAATTATTTTTTTCCAATTTTGAGCCACAATATATTTAAATTGAGAAATAATAATGTAAGTATCAAATTAAATTATTAATTAACATATAGTTATTGTAATTGTAAAATATGAAAAAAATAAATTAAAAATAATATTATTAAAAAAATAATATTATATTATTATTTTGATGAATCTAATGGCTAATCCAATGTGAGATTATAGATAGGAAGGTTTTATATTTATGAAAAATATGTACTTTTCATCAAATTTTAAAGATAAAAATGATGAATCCAATGCTAATGCTCTAAAAGAAGGAAAACGGAAGGGTAATCGTGTACTTTAGGAAACCTTGCAATCCGTTATCTGGTAGCTCAAAACCGAAACTGTTATCCTCAGTGCCCTTGTCTGCGTAAAGATCGACTTCTTTGGTTTCAGTCCAGACAGAAGAAAAGGCTCCCTATTTTCAGGTCACCTTTCTTTCTTATGTCTTAGAAACAGGAAAATTGGAGGTGGGTTCCTGGATTTATATGCAATCGCTCGGTTGGTACAATCTGCATTCTTTGTTGCTTTACTTTCTTCGGTTCTTCGTAATGCCTTACATAGAGAACCTTTGGTCAGTTTTGGTCTTGAACCATGAGCGCAACATTGGGGCTTAAAGAATCTCCTCCAAAAAAGAATAATGTTTTTTCATGAGTGGGTTGGGAATGAGGGTTTCTCTCGTCTTATCAGCACAACGGGGATTGCCTTATTGCTTTTCTTGAGAAACTGAAAAATGTGGGCTTATATTCATGTTCTTAATGAGCTCTTCGATGGTCTTATGCCACAACTTGATTTGTGCTAACCGCGGAGTGCGTCGGGAATCGTTTTCTTTACACGACTCATCGAATTTTGTGGTTCAACTGGGTGGAAAGCGAAGGTGGGTTAGAGGGCTTATTCCGAATGCCAAGAAGAATAGCCGCTTTTCAAGAGAAAGGAGATGGTGGCAGAAGTTCTTTTTTGATGACGATGGCAACTGGCTTGGTTTGAAGGATGATGACATGCTCGAGGACGTATTGGAGGGCTCAAGTGATGAAGATTTGTCGGAAGGAGACAAGTTTGAGGCGTGGAAGAGAAGGGCCGAAACGATCATAGAGTTGAGGGAAGCACAAGAGGATATAATGAACGAGGAGAGCCGGGGGTGGGAGGATTGGCTTGTGGATGGGACAAATCATGTTAACGGCTCTTCTTGGAATCGAGATTGGGATAATGGAGCTGGGGAGTCGAGAGAAGATGTGCTGGGTGACTCCATGGAGATGGCCCCAGAAAGGGGGTTGGTTGACTCTGTCAGGAATTTGGTTCTTGGAAGGGAAGATGATGATATGCTCTATGAAGATCGTGTATTTCAGTATGCCTCACTGAATTCGGTAAGTACATGTAGGAAACTTTGCAGCTATATGTTATAATTGTTAAATCAGTTTAATACATTCATATACAGTGCCAGTCTATGTGACTATGCACTTATTTGATTGTTTTTGGGTTTCTAGTAGATGCATTCTCAATGCCTAGAGAATACCTGTTACATATCAACTTGCTGAGATGTCAAATGGATGACATCCTGCCAATGCAACGTGATTCTTTCTGTAGGTCTTGAAATCTCTCATGCAAATCAACCAATCAATAACTGAATACACATTGAACACAAAAATACCTTGAATTTGCTTTATTGAATGAAGTCTTTCTATGTGCATCCATCACATTCTCGGCATTGAATGCACTTCGAGAGCTCATAATACCTACAACCTAAGAGTACAAATCTTGGGGAAAAAAAGCTGAGAGAGGGTCTTTCTATGTGCATTCATCACATTCTCGGCAGTGAAATGCACTTCGAGAGCTCATAATACCTACAACCTAAGAGTACAAATCTTGGGAAAAAAAGGGGAGAGAGAGAGAGAGAGAGGGAGGGAGGGAGGGACTTCTATGCTGATCGAGGCTTTATTGCAATCAAATGGAGCAAAGGACAAAACTATGATTATATCTCTGTACATATATTTTGATTTTATTTTATCTACTGCAATAGCAGTTGCATGCTTGTGACTTCAAGCTTTAAATCAATTATGCTGGGGCATTGATCTTGGTTTCCAAGTGATACTTACTAAAAAATACAAATATAGGAGGTTATCCTTGTAGGCGTGTGCAGTTTACTGTCGCTTATATTCATAATTTGACGAGGCTTCCTACCAAATACTTGTGGTAAGCTAATGGTAACATTACAAACTTCTCTAAGCTAACTGTTCCCTAAAATTAAATTTGAAAGATTTTCATAATATTTACAAGTTCCCCCTGAAAAATAGAAATAAATCACTAGGAAGTTTCCAAATGATATCATAAGCTTTGTTGTTCTGTCTACATCAGTTATAGAGGTTCGTACACCATCAACAAATGCCTCCTAGAGAGTGTGAGTAAAAGAAGTTGGACTAGCTATCAACAAATGCCTCCTACAACATCAACAAATGCTCTTGCTCATTCTGACTATGGTTAACTTATTCTCTCATGGACTAGCCATTTAAGTAAGGGGAATTTGTGAACTTTCTTTATTAACATAAATTCTTTCAGTTTGATCGTGCCTGGTTTTGGGATTTCAGATATCTGTGGAGTATCTGATGCTTGAGTGTTCTGTAATGGGTATAAAATCATTGGGATGGACAAGTAATCAATTTTGAAAAGGGAGGAACATATTTAAGAACTTCACATCCAATCCTCATTTTGGATTTCAGATGTTGGAAAATTCCAATATGAATGCTGGTCTTTCAAGTATTGTTGTAGTCTAATTGAGGAAATCTCTGCTCCAAAAGCTTTACGTAAGCAGTTTGGTACTTTTTGTTGCTTATGTCCGCTAGAGAGGTTAACAATTTGGATAATTGTATATTGACAACTACTTATCTAAAGATTTTTTTGACAATTATATAGAATCATATTTCTTCCTTTGTTACAACATGCAGAATTACCTGAGATAAAATTAATTTAATTATTCACTTATAAAAAATGAATCCATCTATTTCATGCTCAGTCAGCCCTATAATGGTTCCTACAGCAATTTGGATAATTTGATGGCTTATATTGTTTTTTATCAGTAAATAGGAACTGTATTAAAACAGGCGAAGCCAAATACACGGGATTGTTAAACACGACTTGCTATTTTAAGCCATACTCTTCCTTGTTACAGGCTAAATTTTTGGCTGTATTGATACTTATACCCTGGGCCTTGGATTTTGTGGTGCACGACTATGTTCTCATGCCTTTTCTGGACAGGTAAGTTCTGAGGCACAATGATTTTAGCTTGGGTATTTGCCTCTAATAGTTAAAAAAATACGATTACTACATTTTTTTTTTTTTTTTTTTTTGCATAATTCTGTGTTTCAACATTAATTTTCTTTCTTTCTTTCTTTATGTCCTTTTTTAACATTTCTTCTTTGCTTGTATTATAAAAGGCCACCCCATGGTGGCTTGCATAGGGTCACCTCCAGGGTGACTTCTTTTTTTGACGATTTGTTATATTTTTTCAAATACAATGTGTATGCTATTATAGAAAATTTATTTACTTTTTTAAAATGTTAATTTAGCTTTTTTAAATAAAGTCCTCATGTGGCAGTTCCATAGTTTGTTTTTTGATAAGATAAAATTTTATTAAAACAAGAGGCATTGCCCACGTACATAGGAAGTATACAAAAGAGAACCCTATTTTAAGTTTGGAATTAGAAATGAAACATGAAATTCATGAAGACTATTGATGGTTGCTCTCAAGTGGATGCGGTTTGGATTAGGTTATTCTCATGTAGGCTCTCTATGTACTTGGGTTTTGCCTACTTTTATGAATAAAATTTATTGATTATCTATAAAAAGAAAAAAAAGAAAAAGAAAAAAGAAAAAGTGGATGTGGTTTGGAAGATGGTTCATGTGTGTCTTATGTGGTGTATTCGGATGGAAAGGAATGAGTGGTGTTTCAATGATAAGGAGTGTACTTTGGAGGAACTTCAGAAATTTTTTGTGCACTCTTTATTTCTTGGGTTTTCTGCTTTAGTGATTAATGGAGCTTATGCTCATGATTTTCTGTTGTCATTTTCTGCTTCTTAGAATGTATTTAGGCGTTCATTTTTGTATACTTCCTGTGTACATGGGCATTGCCTATTTCATTTGGATTAATAAAATTTCTTTTCTTATATAAAAAAAAAAAAGATCATGAAGACTAGATCCATTGGCATCACCCAAAGGAGCCCCGCTCTAGCAAATATATCATTCCACAAACTCATAGCCACGTCACAATGCAATAATAGGTGATCCACAGACTCCCCACTTTTCTTGCACATATAACACCAATCCAACACAATGAGTCGGTGTTTCCTTAGATTATCTAAGGTGAGAATCTTCCCTAGTGATTTTGTCCATACAAAAAAATAATTTTTTAGAGGAGCCTTAGTCATCCAAATGTTCTTCCATTGGAATGCTCTTGCAGCATGTTTCATTAGGGACGTATAGTATGACTGGACGGTAAATCTTCCCTTCTTGGACGGTGACCACATCATCGTATCAGCTCCTCCATTCACTCTATAGTTATACACAAGATGGAAGAAATTTGCAAATGTGTCAATTTCCCAGTCTTGCGCAGCTCTAATGAAAATGATATTTCATTGAGGAGAGCCACTAGATAGATCCATGAGTTTTGCGACTGTAGCCCCCTGTCGTTTTGCAATGTCATATCAAGTTGGGTAGGCTTCCTTAAGAATTCGGTCTCCACACCAAAGGTCATTCCAGAATTTAATTCTGGATCCATCCCCAACTGCAAAGTGTGTATATCGCTGAAAGTTGGTCCAACCTCTTCTTATGTTTTTCCAAAGCCCCACCCCATGTGATCTGCTCACCTTGTTCGAGCACCATCCTCCCCACAATCTACCATACTTTAGCTCTATGATACCTCTCCACAACACTCCCCCTTCATTGTGGTATCTCCACAACCATTTACGCAATAAAGCTTTATTGAAAAACAGCAAGTTCCGAATTCCCAGCCCTCCTTCACGTATTGGGGTACAAATCGTATCCCAATTCACCAAGTGAAATTTGAATTCTTCATCTATTCACCCCCCCCCAAATAGGAGATCTCGTTGCAAATTCTCTCGCCGGTAAGCCACCTTGCATGGTATTGGAAATAGAGATAAAAAGTTCGTAGGCAAGTTGGATAGAGTACTTTTTATCAACATAAGTTTACCACTAGACAAATAAATCCTCTTCCAACTCACCAGCTTCCGCTCCATTTAGATAGACTACGATTTAAAGGAAGCACCCAAGGAAAGACCAAGATACTTCATTGGCAAGGTGGAGACTTTGCACCCCCAGAATATTGGCATAGCTCAAGACATTGGGAACATTTCCAACGGAAACTAATTTTGACTTGGCGAGGTTCACTTTCAATTCCGATACCGCTTAAAAAAAAGTAGTAAAGCCCACAATGCTTGAATATGATTGTGATTATCACAACAGAATATAAGAGTATCATTTGCAAATAAGAGGTGGGTCATCTCCAGTGTGCTGATTCTTGCATCTCCTACTACAAAGCTAGATAAATATCCACCTCCCACAAGACCTACGATCATTTTACGAAAACCTTTCATAATGAAAACAAACAGTAATGGAGATAAGGAATCACCTTGCCTTAGACCCCTCAAGCTTCCGAAGAAGCCCATTGGAGTACCATTCAAAATGGAGAAACATACAGTGGATATGCAAAATTTGATCCAAGAGCACCATCTCACTCCAATTCCACACCTCTCAAGCATAAGTAACAACAAGTTCCAGTTTACTCGATCATAATCCTTCTCCATGTCAATTTTGCATAGTAACCCAGGAGCACCCGACTTGAGATGATTATCCAAACATTCATTGGCAATGAGAACAGAGTCAAGAATTTGTCATCCTCGTATGAAGGCATTCTGGGGCTTGGAAATGATCTTCTCCAATACCGTGCTCAATCTATTAACCAATACCTTCAAAAGGATTTTGTACATTCCGCTCACCATATCGGGCGATAATCCTTAATCTCTACCACCCTCAACTTCTTTGGAATAAGAGCAATGAAAGTAGCATTAAGACTTTTTTCGAAACTACCTCGTTCATGGAACTCGTGGAAGAAGCTCATGATGTCATCTTTAATTACTTCCCAACATGCCTTAAAAAAGGCCATAGTGAACCCATCCAGACCTGAAGCTTTATCACTTGCCATACTTCACACTACCTTGCAAATCTCCACCACCTCAAATGACCTCTCTAGCCAACTTACTTCTTGATGATCAATCGACTCAAAAATAAGGTCATCCAAACATGGTCTCCAAGAAAATTGTTCATAGAAGTTAGTAATATGGTATGTAATCTCAAACAAGTTTAAAGTAATCCTCCCATTTACTAATGGTGACTCAATGACATTGTGTCTTCTATGCGAATTAGACATGCGATGGAAGAACTTGGTGAATTTATCTCCTTCTTTTAGCCATAAAGCCCTCGATTTTTGTCTCCAGGAGATCTTTGCCATTAATGCCATCCTTTCAATATTTGATGATACTTGCTTTCTGTGAGTCTTTTCTTCTTCTGAGAGACCCCTCTCCTCCTCTACTTCCTCTAAACCATGTAGTTCGTTGAAAAGGGTCTTTTTTCGGTGTTCCAGATTCCCAAATATCTACTCATTCCACTTCTTCAGGTCTTCCTTCTTCCTTGAGAGCCTTTAGCTTATATGCCAACACGTAACTAGGATTGCCCTGTATAAGATAGGATGACCACCATTGTCTAACTCTATCAACAAATCCTTCTGATTTCAGCCACATGCTCTCAAACTTAAAATATCTTTTACCTCCTTGGATGCCTCCACAATCCATGAGAATGGGAAAATGATCCAAACATAATCTTGGAAACCGTTTCTACATTAGATCCGGAAAATGTGCTTCCAAGTCGAGCGAAATGAGAAATCTATCAAGTTTGGACCAAGCCGGATGTTCTCTATTACTGGACCATGTGAAAGTGCCACTAACTAGAGGGATGCCCAGCAGATCTTGTTCGTAAATAAAGTCAGAAAAATCTGTCATTGCTGAACTGCAGCTAAGACCTCCTACTCGTTCGCTTGGGAAGCTTTTGACGTTAAAATTGACCCCAATGCACCAAGGAAAACTCTATAAGTTACAAAGAGCAGCCAATTCTTCCCACAAGCCTCTTCTCGCGGTATTAGAGTTAGGACCATAAACACCGGCAAAAGACCATTGAAAGCTATCTTCCACATTCTTGAAAGAAACAGCCACCGTATATTCCCCCCATACACTCATCCGTCTTTTCCACCACCCTTTTATCCCACATCACCAATATGCCTCTAGAAGCCCCCTTAGACGGCAAATATGACCATCCAATTTTGTCTCTTGTAAGCATACAACATCCACTTTCCAGCCACAAAGCTGATTTTTTTTATTTCAGTACGTTTCTCTAGTTTGTTTAGCCCCCTTAACATTCCACATGACTATTTTGAGCTTGATAAAACCACTGAATTTGCCCTACCCTTCATCCCACCACGACTCGTACTTCCTTGTCGTTTATCGAACAAGTAAGTCGCTTTAATTCCCTTTCCCTTTTCTTGGCTGAGTGGCAGTTCATGGCTGAATTAGGCTGGTCCAGCTTCAATCGCAGCAAGTAGGGCCAAAAACTGATCTTCAAAACCAGGACATGGGAGTCCTACACACGGTTGAATCTTCTTGGCTTTAAGTAAAACCCAATCTGATCTAGAGTCTGGTCCATCAACAGGGGCATTAAATTCAAGGGAATGGGCTCATCCCAATGATCTTCCACTTCACTTTCCATACCCTCTGCTACCTCCACCTCCTTAATACCGTGTTCAGAAACTGTGGGTGTGAATATTACCAAGGTGCTAGCCTCCCTAAGCTCCCCACTTCTCTCAGAACTACCCTTCATCGTCATTTCATGTTCCATTTGAGGTTCCCATGTAGATATATCAACAATAGGACTTCCCTCTATGACAGAAAATGTCGCCAGTTCATTCTAGCCCTCTTCCTCAGCCTGAGAACCCCTCTCATGGCCACAATGAGCATCCTTAGCTTCTACCTCCATCGACAGCGGCGTCTTCAGTAAACCAACGACTAGAGGCCCACCCACTAGGTTGTCTGCTCTCAGCGATGAGTTCTGTGTATTCGTCGGCTCCTTCTGGCTCTGTTCCACTGCCCAGCATTCATTCTCGGCTTCTTCCTCCATCGGTGGCATTAGCCCTGGCAAGCCGTCAACCAAAAGCTCACCCACCAGGTCTCTTGTTCCCATCAACAGAGTTTGTGTGAGCATCAGTTCCTTCTGCCCCTCCTCCATTGCCCGAGAACCATTCTCGATTTTTGACTCCATTGGTGGCTTCAATATCGGCAGCCCACCGCCCTAGGTTCCAACCACAAGGTCGCCTGCCCCTGGCAATGGGTTTTGTGTGGTTGCTAACCGGTGGTTGGAAGAAGACGGCACATCTTTGCCAATGGAGTCCATTATGTTAATATAGGAGGTTGTGTTGAGGATATGATCTTGTGGGTTCCATCCCAAAAAAGGAAGTTTGAAGAGTTTTTTATCACACATTGTGACCCATGAGCATTTCTATCCTGTTGAAGTGCATTTGCCGGAAAGCTCCATTGAGGGTTTTGTTTGTTGCATGGACGGCTGTGCTGGGAAGATTCTAAATATGAATAGTCCGAAAATGAGGAGAATTTTAGTGATGGATTGGTGTTGTATGTGCAAGAGCAATGGGGAAATGACAGATTTCCTCTTGTTGTATTATGAAGTAGCTAGAACAGTACAGGCCTCGGTCTTCTATCTTTTTTATGTGGATTGGATGGTGCCTCAAAGGGTGGTAGAGTTATTGGGTTGCTGGAGAAGCCAGGATGTAGGCATTGTAGTGTGGAGGATTATTCATCTATATGTAATATGGTGTGTTTGGAACGAACTCAATGCTCAGAACTTTGAAGACAGTGTACACATGGTGTAGTCCCTTTGCATTTTTAATGAAATTGACTATCTTAAAAAAACCTGTTTGTATTCCATGAACAGAAAAAAAAATGATTTGGCTAAAATTTGTCATAAATTCATATATCAACCAGCTAAAATGGTATTCGAGTCATAGCAATTATGTAGTTAATTCAGATATGAATTTACTTGGAGCAGTTGTGTACTCTCTCTTTCTCTCTTTTTGGAGTATGGAATGTCAGGGGTCCGAATGTTGTCCCCTACATTTAAATGGGTTTGAGGTTGAATCATATCATTTTTTTATTTGCTCTTTTGACCTCTCTCCCTTGCTGTTTTCCATTTCTTCCCTAGTTACTGCAGTAACTGCTGATTCTAGATTTGGTTTAGAATAGTGAATGCTTTTGTTTTAACTAAAGCTAAATATTTCTTATTAAATCAGTTAAAGCAAGAATTCACTTTGTCTGTCATTACTAGATGAATCTAAATTTGCAAATGATAGATGAGGTAACTCCTATGTTGTGAACAGGTATGTAAAGACTGTTCCACTTGCAGCACAAATGCTCGATGTTAGAAGAAATCAAAAGCTTGAAATGGTAAAAGAATTAAAGATTGAGAGAGCAAGATTCCAGCTTGAGGTAGAGATTGGTAAATCTCCACCTCTTTCTGAAGAGGAAGTTTTGTGGGAGTTACGGCATAAAGCGTAAGTTTTAGCACTGTTTTGTGTTCTTATGGCGAGATCTTGTTCATGTTACAATCTTATATTTATTCATTATGTTGTTTTGGTGGCTAAAAGTGTGTATAGTTAAGTTTAGATAGTGTGAAGCCTGATATCAATTGTGTTCAAATAATTTTCACATATAATATATTTTTTTTATAAGTATTTTCACATATAATATATATATAAAGTATACTTCTTCCTGTGTACCTGGGTTATGCCTAATTACGTGATTATTAAATTTTTCTTACTTATAAAAAATATATATTTATATATAAATGTTTGTTCTGTGTGTGTATGTAGTAATAAGTAATGGATACATGCTTTTGGGAAGGACATATTACAGGAATTCATCAATCTTGACTTTGCGTCCTATCAGATAAAAATGATTAGAGATTCTGTGACCAAATTACTAGTACACATGTTACAGCTTGAAACTTATTTTAAACAATTGTTGCCCTTGGAAAAGCTTTCCTTATGTTCTGTTCTTATGAAAATAAATTTCTAGACTTCCATTACTTTAGCGCATGCTATTTTTATTGGCTTCCTATTTGTTGCTTCCACAGCTTAGATTTGAGAGATGAGTGGAGGTTAGAGAACCGTAGAGCATTTGCGAACATATGGTCAGATATGGTATTTGGGATCTCATTATTCATTCTTTTGTACTTAAATCAAACTAAGGTAAGCTATCATTGCTCTATTGCATTCTTACTTTGCATAACTTTTGTTTCCTATAACTGTAGGAATATTATCTACCCCAACTTTCTTACACGCCCATAGAACTTTAGTGAATACTTTTCCCTGAGCTACTCTAGATGACATCAATCTTTGATTTAGACTTCTATCAGCTGTACCATCCAAAATTTGTCTGGTTTAAAAAAACCTGAGTTAGTTATTAGGCCTCTGAAGGTCTATGAACATGAAAATGGTGTAAATGGGATCGCTTATATCATAGATCAAGCTAAGTGAACAGAAAAATGAAAATGATTGGGTGACTGAAATGGGCCAGTTGTTTTAAGAAATCGAAAATGCACAACACAAGCTTTGCCTATATGGAAGAGCTTTAAAAGATCACCCATCATCCTTGCCAATGTGAGTGGCTAACTTGTGCCTAGATTTGCCGCTCACAACATTGTTAAGAACCCTATTCTTATTCATCTTGCTCTGAGAAGAAGCTAACTAGTAGCTACATTAATGGTTGTCTGGGCAGCTGGGCTGATCTCTTTTCAACAAAAAATACAGCAGACATTTGATATCCATTGTGCAGATGCTTCAATTCTTCAAAATAAATTTTGTTGGTGTGAGGGTATAGGAAAAAAAAAATGGCATGCATCTTAATGGTAAGGTGCTAGGTTTTTAAGCTTGAGCATGAAAGAAACTTGACCAAAGAATTTGGCTTTCTTTGTTTCAGAAATTGTCAGAAGATACTAAATGTATAAGATCAAGAGGCTGGTTGTTATAAAACCATTTCCTTGACATTTTGTCGTTTAAAAATATCCCATACTTTTAACACCACATTAATGAACACTGGCTTTTTTTCATTGACTCATGAAAAACCTACCACTGGCTTTTTACTAACTTAGTACATAAACTTGCCATTGACTCCTAATCCTTGAACTTCGTTACCTTAATTATATTGTTTTAATTTTCATTAAAAGAGATAACCAGCCAAACATTCACTGACACCTTTGGTTCTCCATAGTCTGAGGTAAAAGTGATTTAGAGAGAAGTAAGCATAATTGGTTTTCTTTTTTATTTTTCACATTTATTTCATTCTTACTGAAATTATAATCCTGATGAAAAGAGAGATGTCTTTGACTTTTACTGGAATGCTATCTGTAAGTTACCAACTCTATTTTTACCATCTGTGTTATTTCTTTCTCTTTTTCTTGGATTTTCTGCCAATTTATCTGTCTAGTAAATATATGGCGTGCAAGTCTCCGTGGGTATAGGTAGCTTAATACTTTTTTTTTTTGTCATAACTTCATCAGGTTTTTGGATATTATTACAGATTTATTGTTCGTAATAGGTTTCTTAATCTCACCAACGAATTTCTATTGGCTGTCTTAAGTTTACCTCTTGCCTGATCAAGCTTTGATGCTTCAACAATTATAACCGTTGTAAAGTCTTTCTCAAAGTGATTCCACCTATAAAAAAGAATCCAGTACTCAAATAAACTCAGCTAAGGCTTAATCCATACTATTTCGGTTCAATTAAATGGATTATCTTACACCACTGAGCCCTATCTAGAGTTATGTCCCCATCTATCTCTTTAACAGCCGTGCCTTTCCTCATAACTACTAACCATGCTATTTTTTCTCCTTTTTCCCCCATTTGATTCCTTTCACATTAACAGAATTATGCTTTCACACCTATGTATGCATGTGTAGGGATCACTGCATATGTCCAAACTGTTTCAAATGAGTGTTTCCCTTTTTTTTTTCCTCAATTTTTAGCATTCCTTATCTTGTTTTTCTTAGTGTTTCCATACATCCTCATCTCTACCGCACTCAGTTTGTTGATTGCCCATCTTTCTGATTCATAAGCATAGCTGGATTTATTGCAATTCCATGATATCTCGCAATACCCTAGATGCACCTCTCCATTTCATCTACCCTACTCCAACTCTATCATAAAATTCTCTATATCTCCCAACTTCTGTGAATAATAGTCGTGCTTAACTTGAATTTCTTAGGTTCTAAAGTGGATCTCCATAGTGTTCTAGTGTTTTTTTTTTAATAGGTAAACAAAACTTTATTAATCAAAGAATTAGGCAAAGCCCGATACAAATAAGAAAAAACACTGTCTTCCCTAATTAAGAAGGCGCCAAAGAAATAAGAAAGTCATGAAGGTCCATGACATTAAAATCAACAACAATGGCCCTGGTACATAGTGTAAAATAAAGCTTTAAGTTCCTCTAATGATCTCTATGTCTTCAAACGTCTTCGCATTGCGCTCCTGCCACAAACACCACATGATGCAAATAGGGATCATCTTCTTAACCGCTTTAATCTACTGCATGCCTCCTATATTTGTCCAGTTGGCCAGCACTACCACTACAATCTCTGGCATAACCTAAGCCAGCTCTACTCAACCGATCACCTCATTCCACAAAACCCTTGCTGTCTCACAATGTAAAAGAAGACGGTCCACCGACTCCTCCCCTCCCTTACACATGCAACTCCAATCTGCTATGATAACCTTCATTTTCCCCAACTTATCAGTTGTGAGGATTTTGCCCAACACTGCTGTCCATACGGAAAAAGCAGCTTTGGAGGGTGCCTTGTGTCTCCAAAGTCCTTTCCAAGGAAAATGTTAGGCTCTTGAGTGAGAACCTTATAAAAAGAGCGAACCGAAAATGCACATTTCCCAACGGATGATTGCTCGGTTTAATGGAGTACATGAGGCTGTAAAAATCAGCGAGGCTGCTCATCTCCCAATCTTGTGCTGTTCTACTAAAACTGATGTCCCAATGGATTTGTCCACCTGAAAACCCCATGACATCCGCCACTGCAACTTCTTTATCACTAGCAATTTGGAATAATGATGGGAATGAAACTTGTAGGGGGATATCCCCACACCAAGTATCTTTGCAGAATTTAATCTTGAAGCCCTCCCCTAACTGGAATCGAGTGTCGAATAAAAACCCCCCATCCTCTTCTAATGTGTTTCCATAACCCCACTCCATATGCTTCTCTAACTTCTTTAGTACTCCATCCCCCCTAGATGCCTCCATATTTATGCTCAATCACCACCTTCCACAAGGCTTCTGGTTCCTTATTATATCTCCACAACTATTTTTCAAGTAACGTCCGATTAAAGATCCCCACATTTCTAATACCCAAACTGCCATTGGAGATAAGACGACATACCGTTTCCCACTTCACTAGATGGAATTTGAACTTCTCCCCCATGCCACCCCACAAGAAGTCACGTTGGAGTTTCTCAATTCAATATGCCACACTTGTAGGTATAGGGAAAAGTGATAAAAAATAAGTTGGCAGGTTAGAAAGTGTACTCTTGAGGCTTGGGATCAGTTAGAATTAGTGAGCTTTCCAAACCTTCTGAGCCTCAAATTCTCTCCATACAACTTTTCCCTCCCAAAAAACCCTAGCCTCCATCCCCATCCCTTTCAACCTTCCGTCGCTGTCCCACCCTCGCCATCGACCTTTCTAAACCCTAGCCTCCATCCCCATGATCTCGCCACCGCCTCTCTCTCGCACAGACATAACCCGTGTCAGTGGCAATACCCACCCACCCACTCTAGTCCGATGAGTGTCTTTGCATCGCCAGCATAGACAAGATCGCCGGCCCCCGGCGACTTTGCTGTCGTCTGGCGTTAGCAGGCCTCCAACGACACGGTTTTTTCCTAGATCGTGTTCCGGCATTGTATTCCGTCATCTGCCATCCCTCAGGCAGCTGATCTGTGTTTCCGGCACATCTACCTACACAGACAAGACCGGCAACTCCTGCAAGAGACTTTCGACGCGGTACCATCTTCGGCGATCGAGTTTTTGAGCAGTTTGGCTTTTTTTTGCCGTACAGATATGATTTTTTTGGGTCTCCAACAATGGAAGTTTAATCCGGTGAAAGGTGTCTATACAGCTTTGGGAGGGTGTTTATACGATAGGGACTCTTAAACACCTTTTAGTAGAATCAAAGGTGTTTATATTGTCTATGGAGGGTGGAAATTATTGTCGTATCACAGAAAGGGGCAGGAAGGTAACCAAGGAGATGGTGCTCAGTCATGCCAGTGCTTGTTGGCTGGCCAGTACAGTGGAAGAATGTGTCTTATCGGAGGGAAGGAAAAACTTCTTGAAGACATATAGGGATGAAATCAAAGCTCTGTTTGCTCATAGGAGGTCGAATTCTTATGGGCATTTTTTGGAAGTAATTGACTATGGTGGTGGTAAGGGGGGTCGTGGTCTCTTAGCGATCCCGGAAGGAGTGGAAGGAAAGGGTTGGAAGAGCTTTTCTATGGAGTTAAAAATAGAGTTTGGCTAAGAAGGCTCTAGTCCTTGCACCACAAATAATCAGAGAGGTAAAGAAAGGGAAGGAGAGGCAGTCCAAGTCGTATGCAAAGGTGGCGGTGGGTGGTGCAGGGAAGAGGGTGGCAGCGCATGCAATTCCGAGTCATCCTCTGGCAGTTGAAAAAAAACACAAAAAGTGAGGCATGGCAGGAGAACTTTCGGAAGGACTTGGTCTAAAGAGGGAAGGGGCAAGAAGCCAATTACCTGAAATGGATAGTTGTCTAGGAGAAAACGAGTTGCAGGGATATGTGCATAGTCTAAAAAAGGAGGTAACAGGCGTGACGAAGGATTTGAAATTGTTTAGAAAGGAGATAAAGTCTTGGATTTTTAAGATAATCAAAGATTTGGGCCTAGGCTTGGGCCAACGTATGAGGCCTCTAAAAATAGGAAAAAGGAAGGCTGCTGGGTGTAATAGTTTGAGGCCAGACAAAGGGAAGGCCGAATTTGGGCTGGGCCACAAAAACCCATTTCACCTTCCAAACCCGAAATGGAGACCGAAGCTCCATTGGCCTGTGTTTGAGAAGGGCTCCACTTCTGGGCCAGTTTCATGGTCCAACGGAAGTTCTGGGCCAGATGAGACCCTTATCTCAGGGCCGGTAACCTCCGTCGTTGATCACGACCCCTACGTAGGCATTCCTTTGTCGGTGACAACAGCTCCTACACAAAAATGCATGCAAGCTTCTACGGAACACTTGGAGGAGATTTCTAACTTGTCCCCAGTCATAATGGCGGAGAAGGCGATAGGTTGGGTATCTGAGAAGTCCACGACAGGAGCAAAGTCTGTGGAAGGCTTGGAGCACGGTGGGAAGACACAGATAACAACGATGGGACCCTTGGCTTTGATTCCGTCCCGTGAGGGTCCGTCGAAGTTGCACACACAAGGTCGTCAGAGGTAAAGGGACTTGCTGCTAACTCAGAATCTCCAATGGAGAGTACCATTGGTGTTGTTGAGGAGGCACATGATTTGAACAAGGGTTTATCGTTGGTACCGTTTGGAACTATGTTGGGCACTACATCGGGAGAAGACATTGTCCCCTTGGTATCTCTTCCTCCATTAAACAATATAGATGAATCATCTTCGGATTGGGTTTTGCAAAAGGTTAATGAGATTCAGCATATTGTGGGAATCTCACATGGAGGATGTGAAGACCAGTTTAAAGCTTTAATCATTGCGATTGAGGCAAACCACTCGGGTGATACCAAATCAAGTTTTAAGAAAAGCAGGGAGTTGAAGCGTCTTTTTTGTGCAATCAACTATGACGCTAAGGGTGGTAGCTCAAGTCAAGGGCATAGAGGTTGATATATGTTGGGTAGTCTTTCACATAGAGGGTATTTTGGGAGGTGTGATTTATGTTGGGCTACGAGAAACATGGGGTTGGGGTTGGAGAGGTGTGATTTATTCTATCTTGGGCTTGATGTATGTTGGTAGTTTTTCGCGGGCTTTTGGGGCAATAGGAGCTCTCTAGTATGGGTTAGGGATTTTCTTGTATACATCTACTGTATTTGGTTACTCCTATTAATATATATAATATTTTTACTTAAAAAAAAAAAGTGTACTCTTGATCAGAGTGATCCTGCCGCCTTACGATAAGTACATTCTCTTCCATCCCGTTAATCTCTTCTCTATCTTCTCAATCACCATCTCCCATACAGAGGACACCCTCGTAGCCACCCCAAACGGAAGTCTCAAGTACATCAAAGGAAGATATCTTACACCCCAAAGTGCTAGCCAGCTGCCATATATTAGGAATATCTCCAATTGGAACCATCTCTGATTTATTTAAATTCACTTTCGAACCGAAGAATGCTTCAAAACAAAGCAACAAGGCCTTCAACACTTGAATATGATTTTGGTCTGGCTTACAAAAAACAAGTGTATCATTTGCAAACAACAAATGAGATATATTCGGGGTTCCAATCGAAAAGCCATCCACAAAGCCATTATTAACCAAAGCCGATGTCATTGTGCTTAAATCCTCCATCACAAAAATAAACAACAGAGGCAACAATGGATTGCCTTGTCTTAGGCTTCGCGATAACTTTTTGTGGGCATTTGCAGGTGTTTATGGGCCAAACTTAGATAACAACAGAGCATCTTTGTGGGATGAATTAGTAGGAGTTCACAGCTGGTGGGAACTTCCATGGTGCATTGGGGGAGATTTCAATGTTACTAGATTTCCAAGTGAGTCCGCAGGTAATAGAAGAGGGCGGCCAGCAATGGTTGAGTTCTCTGAGTGCATCTCTGACTTAAACTTGGTTGATCTATCACTAGCAGGGGGTACAGCCACGTGGGCTAATAATTAGACATGGTCTCGGTTGGACCACTTCTTAATATCTCCAGAATGGGAAAGTCATTTCCCGGATGTTTGGCAAAAGTGTTTGCCTCATGTTGGGTCGGAGCACTAGCCTATCATTCTTGATTGTGGTGGCCTCCGTAGTGGACGGCGGTATTTCAAATTTGAAAACTTGTGGCTGAAATCTGAAGGTTTTGTAGAAAGAGTAAGGCAGTGGTGGTCATCATACTAGATTGAGGGTACCCCCAGTTTCGTCCTTGCGAGGAAGTTGAAAGTGTTAAAAAGAGACTTGAAGTTGTGGAACATGCAATCGTTCGGAGACATAGGGGAAAATAAGAAAAGCAAGTTGAAAGAGATCCAGGAAATAGAGACTCCAAGAGGCTAGGACTCTTACTTAGGAAAAATTAGATCGGAAGGCATTGTTGGGGATGGAGCTAGAGAGAATTATATTATTAGAAGAGACATCTTGACGGCAAAAATCAAGAGCTTTGTGGTTAAGGGAAGGAGATAGAAGCATGAAGTTATTTCATAGTTTTGAAAATTCTCACAGGAGAAACAATAGCATGAGATGCTGAAGATTGACGGGGTGGAATGTAGGGAAGATCAGGCAATTCATGACCATATAGTTGGTTTCTATGAGCAGCTACTATCCGAGCCGATGGGATGGCGGCCCTCCCTTGATGGCCTTGCTTTTGATACCATTGGACCGAGTGATGTATATCGGATGGAGAGGGTTTTTAAGAAGGAGGAGGTTTTTGAAGTAGTGAGGAAGATGGGCAAAGACAAGGCTCCGGGGCCTGACGGATTCTCTATTGGTGTTCTAGTTTCATCATTAAATATAATATCATCCATGAACAACATGCCGCAAGGGCATCCAGCATCCATAAACAATGCAAATAGATAGGGACTCAGAGTTGATCCTTCTTGTAAACCTATTGTAATTGGGAACTCACTTGACATTCCTCCTACAGCTTTTACAGTTGTTACTGCCGCCTTACATATATATATATATATATATATATATATATATATATATATATATATATATATATATCTGATTATGTTAATGTGTTTAAACCGGAAAAAAAAAAAATGAAACTTTTTCTAAGACCATTAACATTACATCCCCCTCATTTCTATAGACATAAGCTTACTCATGAATATATACGAAAAGCAAGAATGAATTCATTCTCCTTTAAAAAAAGGAATGAATGAAGTATACTGCTTTCTCTATGAGCAGTATCTGAACACTGATGTGAATGGTAAAAATTTTATACTATTTGCAATGTCAGGTGATTCCCATTAAGATTCTTTATGTGGACGCTGACTGGATGTGACTGGATGTTACCTTTTGCCATTGGAGCATGAAGATTTGTTTTCTCGTTTCTTATCTGCTTAAATACCTATCCAATAAATGATATCTTGAACTGCATTTGAGCTTCATGCATTTTCTTTTACTAATTATCAACTCTTTTATTTCTTCTCTCACTTTTGCAGGTAGCTTTGTTGAAATTCACAGGTTACAAAATAATAACTAATATTTCAGATACTGGGAAGGCATTCTTAATTATACTTATCACAGATATTTTTTTAGGGTAATATATTAGGCTCTTTATATAATGCAATCATTGGTATGTCTTGTCCGTTGTGTTGATTAGTAGAATGAATACATGCAGTGATGAAATTAAATGTGGTGCTATTTGATGCTAACCACCACTTGTGTGGAGTTGATAATTTCACTTCTTTCTGTGTAGATTCATTTGCCATGGAAAACTTTTCCTTTCATTATTTATTTCCTGCTGTTAAATGCACAAAGATTGATGCAGGTCAAAATGTTTTAGCTGTAACAGATTAAAGCTGTTTCCTCATGGCTATTCACTCTTGTCCTTTGTTTTTAATCTTTCCTACATTCTTTTTTTATCAGTAAACAAATTTAATTGATAGAAATTGGTACACGGGACACAATAGCAATACCTAGTCACGATGGCCTAGAGATACATGGAAGTCATGGATATTCAAACCATTGAAATCTATTACAGTTGACCAATGGAATAAAATGTTAAAAAAGAAAGTTCAAAGCTCTTCCATTGACCACTCACAATCTTACAAAGCATCTTGCATTCTCTCTCCGAAGACACCACCATAGTGAGTGGGAAGCATGTTCCATGTTGCTGAAACTTGCGAATTACCACTTAATCCTCTCCAACTTGCTGAGAACTCAACTTCCCTTATCAGCATCACCCAAGCTGGTCCAACTCTAGCAAAGAAATTTACCACAGAGACGTAGCAACCTCGCGATGAATATAGATGCTTTACCGAGGCCCCTCAATTCCCTACTCCACCTGAGCAAGCTCAAAGGCAAGGGAAGGAAGAGAGATTTACATAACATAATATTTTATACCGTTTAACCGCTCTATTATTGATAGGCTCAGTAGGCTAAGTAAGTACTTCCATTGGCGAGCACTTCTCTTGTTAGGCTAGCTAGTAAGGTGGACATAGTTGCCAAGACTTTCGTGCTAGTAGCTTATGAGTCAGATTCTTCTTCTCTCTCCTTTCGAGCCTAGGCTTTTCTTGGATATGGCTTAGTTTATAAATGAAGTAATTGATCCACCATCTCCCCGCTTTTTTTGCACATCCAACACCAATTCATTATTATTATCCAGCGTTTCATTAGGTTATCTATGGTGAGGATCTTTCCCAAGGAGGTTGTCCATACAAAGAAAGTTGCTTTAAAGGGGGATACTCTTCCATGGGAATGGACTTGTGTCGTGCATAGTGAGACTTGTAGAACGAGCTGCCAGTGAACTTTCCTTTATTCAAATGGCTTCAAACAATCTTGTCTACGTCTCCCACCCCACCCTGAAGGAGTAGACAAAATTGTAAAACTCAGTGAATGCATTCATCTCTCAATCTTGTGCAGCTCTGAAGAATGTAATGTTCCATTGAGGAAATCCTCTGGACAGGTCTAGGAGATCTGCAATTGAAGCTTCCTATGACCTCGCAATTCCATATATTCCTAGATAGGCTTCCTTGAAGGTCCTGTCGCCAACCAAAGGTCAAGCCAGAATTTGATTCGGCCCCCACCGCCCACCTCAAACTGAATGTGTCTAGATAGAGTTCTCCATCCTCGTATGTGCTTCCATAGCCCACCCCAGGTGATCCACTCACCTCATTCAAAACCCATCCACCCAAGTCTCCCCAAGTTTTGCATCAGTGACTGTCCTCCATAGAGCTCCCTTTTCTAATTGGTATGTCCAAAACCATTTCATTAATAGAGCACTATTGAAAACCAACAAGTTCTGGACTCCCAACCCACCTTCTGAAATTGGGGTGCATACCATAGGCCATTTCACTTTTTAAACAGTGGGTGGGAAGAGTGCTTCTTATCATCGTAACCCTTCCGGCTCTAGACAAATACATTCTCTTTCAATTAGCCAACTTTCGCTCTATTTTTTCGATTACCTCATCCCATTTGGACTTTGATTAAAGGAAGCGCCCAAAGGGAGGGCAGTTTACGAAATCCACCCAACGTCACTTGCAGATTCCTTAATTTATTTGAATAATGATATTTCTACAATTTTACAAACAAGAACTTTGATAGTGTCACTTCATTAAAAATATTAAAGTTTTTTTATTTAAATTTTAAAATTTACATAATTGTCCTCCATTTAAAATAGAGTTATAAAGAGATCTGTAAAATGGTTGCAAGTGTATCATTACTCATTTAAATTTTAATAAATTGGATAATGTAGTGTGACTGATTTTCTGTTTCACAACTTTTTAACTCTAACATGAGATTATTGACGTGCAGGTATCATTCTGAATCTGGATGGCAGACTTTGTTGGAGATAATTGTTGAACACTATGGACTTGAGGTTGATCAGTCTGCCATAACCATATTTATCTGCCTAGTTCCAGTTATCATTGATGCATGCGTGAAACTTTGGGTATCTTCTGGACTTGATTATTTTTATACAAATTTATTTTTCATGTCAGGTCTGGCCATGCAAAAGTGTCACTTTAACTTCCCAGCATATTGTTCATTCCTTGTCGCCATGCTCTACAGCATTGTAATAGGATTGAACTCTTATCTTATTAAAACATTAAATACAGTTCCTTTCTATCTGTTTATGCTTGTGTCTGCATTAGCATATCTGACATGCCAAGCTGGTGATATTGTAAAGGGTGCTGAATTAAATGTGTCTCCGTGGAGCATGCAAGTGAAACGGGAAACTTAAAAACGAAAAAAAAAAAAAAAAAAAACTGAAATGGGAAACTCATTAAAGGGAGTTTATCGCATGACTGACCTCTGACAATACAAGTGTAATTGTACACCTAAACTTCCATGTCCAACTAAATAAATTTGAACAGACATGCATATTTACAAACATCTCAATTCGTCAGTTTACGAAATTTACCAGACATAACATATTATCAGTGAAAATCTATGCCGTGGAGTGGATTCTATTATGAGCAGGGCAATCAAGGAGTAAGAATTTATATTGGGATGACAAAATTCCATGAAGCAAAGACTATTCTGGAGTTCTAAGCTAAAGAGGTAGGCGTGAGTAACCTCGAGGACAGCTTCAGGAAGTGCACCTAACTGAAATTCAACTATTCTAGAGAAGAAGAATATCACATATGAAATAACAAATATACGAAGATAGTAAATATGTACTGAACAAAATCAATTTAGGACATGAAGTTTATAAAGGACCTTTTTGTAGTTCTCCTGTATTACATATAATATGCTCTACATTTATAAATTTAAGTGGAAGATGCCTTTAATATAAGAGAGTATAAGATTCTACCAAACCAACCTCTAGGGGTTGTGTCAAGTGGTTAGGGCCTCAATCTTGGGGATATGCTTCTCCTAGGTCTAAGGTTCTGCAAATAATTTCTCAGGGCCACATGCCATCGGTGAAAGCTTGATGTGATGTAGGCGCATTACATTAGGGGGTTTAATTGGATAAAAGATATGTTGTGTTTGCACAGTTTTCAGGAGTCCTCATCCTCATGCAGGATTCTTGAAGGTGTCCTAAAAAAGCTCTGTTTTTTGGGTGCTTTTTCTTCTTTTTATTTTTTTATTTGTCATGGAGCCAATTTGAATTTAGTATTCAGTGAATGCACTAATCAGGGATGATTTGCTCAAATTTACCACGTACAAGAACATTTGGATGGGAGTGATTAGGATTTTATATTTTTCTACTTGGAAGAAAAAAGTATTTTGCATTTTGCAGAATTGAGGATGAGGAACTTCTCTATGCTAGGTTGCAGTTTGTTCATCATGATCTCATGTTGGAGAAATTGTGACAGTTTCACTCAGCAAAAAATGTCTGTATATGCTTATTTACCTTCAGTCAATCACTAACGATTGTCAAGGATTTCCTGTTGAAATCATTTTTATTTTAAATTAGTTTTTGTTGATCATACTATTTTACCAATCAAAAAAAATAAGTTTTTGTTGACCATGATAATTATGTCTCGTCTTGGCTTCAAAACTTTTAAAATTAAAGAAAAGGGCAGGCAAGCTGGAGAGATGGATTTAGAGGGAAGATGGACATGTACCTGAGCTTCTTGCTGATACTCACTCTATCTTTAAAAGTATTATAAACATTGGCCGCTGAAAATTGTAGATGACCTTCTCCCAAGCTCTTAAAAGTATCTATGTGAGCCTATCCTTTCAAATAATTTATTCAATATGCTTTTCATGATACCTTCTGGAACTTTCGCTACACCTCCAATTCCAAAGGAGTATAAGTGTCTCCGTGGTGCATACTAGCTTGGACCAAGAAAGCTCAATGCTTCCTTGAGCTCCTTTCTCTGTCATTCTTTTTTTAATCAGTAAACAAGAGTTTTATTAATGGTATATGTTGATGCATTTTTTGGACTCAACAGTATAGTCGGAATGTGGTGGTAGTTTGCTTGGGGTGTTCATTAATGGCTTGCTTAGTGACAAATGGCTAGAAATGAAGAAGATGAGTATTTATGTGGTTCGGTTCTAAGGCCTACGATGCTACGTCCACGGGTCTTGGGGTGTAAAATTCACTATAAACATGGTTGAATACAAGCTCTCTATTCTCACTCAGCACTATACAATCACTCAACTCTCCAAAAGTTGCCTTGGAGCTTTCTGGTTCTCCCCTCCTCTCCAGCAGTCCTCCCCATCTCCAATCAATCAGACCCCACTCTGTTGTCTCTGCTCCTCTTTAGGTCCCTCCCCTTGCTTATGTCTTATCCCCCAGCTTTATGTCCCATCTTCCTTTATGTTTGATCAAGCCTTGTCCATTGTCAAACTCTCTCTCCCCTCCTTCCAATCACAGCAGGCTTTCTTTGGTGGGCCTTACTGTTGCATTCATTTTAACCCCCAACAATATAGATAGGCATATGCCAGGTGCATTGCCATGATACCATTCATGGTTTATGTTTTTCCTGTTATCATATTTTACCTACTGATTTATTCCCTATGATTGCATTGATTGATTCCTGTAATGCAGTTTTTCCTAGAATTTTTTGTCACACTTATGTCTACCTATATGCATGCATGCACATGCTCATTAGTTTCTAGGATTATACATCACTTGGAAAGTAGTGATTGCAACAGTAAGGGATGTGGCCGCAATGGTTATGTCCCTGCTGCTATATTTACTCTTTTCTGCTGCTGAGTCTACAGGGTTGAAAAAATTCAAGCAGACTATATTATTTTTTGCTGGCCCACTGGCAAGATCGAGTAGTTGTAATACCAATCTTGGATTTGATTCTCCTTATGGGCTTCCTTGACCTTCTATTACCTTCCCTGTGCTGACCAACCAATAGAAGAATTTTGAGTAAACTTAGATAATTATGGCTGTTCAGTACAATTAAACTGCTGCCCTGTTGGTAAACTTGAATAATGCTATAGGCTGCCTTTCGTGTATCCAATAAAAGTTAATTCTCATTTATTACATATTTTGAAAATCACTTTTATGTTCACCTGTTGTGAAATGTTTTGCGAAATGATTATGAACTTTGTATATGTTGATTATTAATTTCTAACCTCCTAAATGCTCCATTCCCAATAAATTTGTTGCTGGTTGGCAGGAAATGCATGGCATCAACTTGTATGCTTGCCTTTTTTGGTAAATGATAATAATAGTAGAGCAAAAACACTGTAATGTTGTGGTGTGATTATGCATTTTCCAAATCATCTGTTGTTTGTGATTTATGATGGATGATGCATCTCACAAAATTGATATTAACCCTTAGGGGAAGTGTATTCGTAATTTTTAACTATATATTCGTTGACAACCATGGTATTGCATAATGTGGCTTTCTTTCTTTTCTTGTTTTTGTGGCACAGCTGTTTAAATTCCTTCCAAGATTATCTCCCAAGGTGGCAAATATATTCCGAGAAATGAAGCGTCACTAGCAGATTTGTTTACTGTTCCCTCAGACTATTTGAGAAAATTCAGAACAAAGGTAGAGTGTATCATCAACCCTATTATTATGTGTTGGGTTTGTGTGTCGTATAAAAGATCGCCAGCCCTATCCTTTATTGAAAGGAGAATTTGGTTTTGTGAGCATGTGAATATGAAACTTTCTTGAATTTAGTTAGATATTCCATGAGAAGATGCAAGCCTACTGTCTTTTGAGCGCTGGGAATTCACGTGAAAATTATTGTAATTCAGTGAAAGATCGTGATTGCGAGTCTTAATGTTGCTCAACATTACTCCCCGGTTCATAATAGAACTTATTTTGTTTTTTTATATAAGCAGCTGGGATTTGGGGATTTTATCTCTAGACATCTCTCATGGAGAAAAGAGAGAAATGTTATAGGGCTGTAAGGCTATTGAGTGTTCGTAATACAATCTTGATATAAAGGTATTTTTTTAACTTTTTTAATTATTCGGTAGATAATATGGCTATGAGTTTTAACAAGCAAGCATGAACGCAAGTTGCCTGTCCATGAGGTTTGGTTTGTAAGTTAGCTGGTATCTTCTTCGTTTGTATACACTTGATGTGTGGGGTCGTAGGGAATAGGGATGTGTTTAATATTTTTATACCATTATCATTTCTCTCCATCGCTTTGCTTAATCTATTAATGTTGAATTAATAGAAGGAGGTGGACGGTGTCACTTTGTTTATCTCATTGTTGGTCAAAACATGTATACGAATCATAAATATTTTAGAATAATTATACATATCAATTTTTCTTATTTAAAACCCTTAAATTTAGAATGTGAATTTGGAAAATCTTTATCATCTTCGAATTACACTTTTCCTTGAAAGTAATAATGCACCATAACAATCAACTACAGCATCCGTTTACCGACCAAACGATCCACTTGTTTAGGGGTGTAAGTGGTCCGGATCGGTCCGATTTTGAACAAAACTTGGGACTGAACTAGTATGTACTGGTTTTGTATTTTCAAGAACCGATTCCGCATTAGTTACCCTCTTAAACTGGTACTTTCGATTTTACCGGTTAAAGTCCTTTACCGGTTAAAGTCCGGTTCGGTCCAGTTTTTTGGTTTTAATATACTATTATATATATTTATATAATATATATAATAGTATATTATAATATGTAATACTATAGTGATAATATATTGTAGTATATTATAACATATATTATAATTCTATTATAGATTATAGTGATATATTATAATATATAATGTAGTGACATATTATAATATATAGTGATATAGTATTAGTATAACTATTAATACAATAGACTATAGTGATATAAGATTTTAAAATTTAATGTTATATTAATTAGTAATTTATCATATAATACAAAATTATTTTATATATAATTATATATTATATAGAAAAATTATATACAATATAAAAAATTATAATATATATATGAAACGGTCCAGTCCGATTTTAGAAAAAGAAAAACCGGAACCAAACGGATTTTGACCAGTTTTAAGAAAAATAAAACCAAATCAAACTTGATACCGAACCAAAATCTTCGGTTCGGTCCTGTCCGGTCCAGTTCGATTTGCTGGTTTATCGGTTTATTTTTACACCTCTACACTTGTTCTATCAATGCAAACTGCTTTCAGCCATTCCCTCTTTGGCTTAGCAAAAGAATATGGGGCCGAAACTATGTTTCGTTGCTCTTTTCTTTTCTTGTTTACCCTCTCTCTTTTGAGATTGTAGTTGTTGTATTAGAGTTTTTGTACAAGGCATCTCACTTGTATTTCTGTTTTAATTTAATACATTATTGATTATCACAAAAGAACATTGGATCAAATGATGAAGTGGGGCAAGCAAATTTTAATAAACATTCCCCCCCCCCTCCCCGGTGGGGGGCTGCCGCCTCTCACTTTTGGTACACCCTAGTCCATCCCCCCTTACTAGGTCCACATGGCCTGTGGCTCAGAGGACTTGTGACCGTTGAATTTTCTTTCCTTCTTGAATATATTCATTTTGATATTCTGATTTTGATACCCTAGAATTAGGTTTCATTAGGAAAAATGGATTTAGGGAAAATGTTTGATCTTCTCTTTCCATTTTTGGTATTGTGTTTTTAATGATTTTGTGTGTGAAAAGTTAAACCCTTGAGTTTCGATGGCTGCTACCGCATAAAGAAACTCAAAAGAGTGGCATTTAATTGGTGAATCCATGAATCGATGTAAAAGTAGTTCAGTTAGATAAACGAACTACGCATGGTGGTGCCAAGCTTTAGAAGAAAAATTATAAACATCAACTGGTTTTTTTTTTCACACCACACATTGGTCAAACTTTTCTAACTAACAGTTCAATTTCAAACAAAATCCAACGTATCTCTTACCTCCTCCGTTCCCCCAAACCACCCACCTCTAGAAAGTGGAAAGACTCGTAGGAAAAGAACTCTCGCCGAGCCCCCCCCCAAGTTACAGATTATCAATCTTTTCTCAATTACTTACATTTCGTTGTCAACCAAACACCACCCCCGCAGACCCATGAATTTGATAAAGCGAAATAAAATAATACAACCACAAAATGCCTATTACAGATCAAATTCAGCAACTTTTCCACCAACATTTAATTCAAAAATTGAGAAGTCCACCAACTTTAGCAACTACCAAACCAACAAAACAAAACATGTTGCTACCCAGCCATAAAAACAGTTCATAAATCAGTTGCTACCCAACATTAAATTCCACCAATAAAACAAAATATCTATACAGATTTTCATCAACTTCGGTAGTAGTAGCTAGTCAAATTACTAATTAAAGTTTTAAAAATGACTTAATAAAGCCATGAAGAAATTGTGGAGTAATCTGTCCAAGATAAAAACACAATCTAGCACACATTAAGAACGATATCTGTCCATTGTCAATAATTTCAAAATGCAACACTTTCGCAATGCAGTCTATACCAGCACCAACACTTTAATGAATCAACACATTAAATCGAGGCATCCTATGCTCAAAGGAGAGCTCTAATCCAAAAAAATGCAATATTGTTGTGCTATTGAATAAACACATTCGAACAAATATGAGATAACAATAGTCTTTGATCTTTCATCACTATTCTAATATGCATTACAAAATTCCTCGAAACCGTGACGAAGAGATGCTCCACAACATAATTTCCTGCTACAAAATCAATGAAATGCCACTTGTTAGCCTCTCCAACAAAAGGGTTGCATTACAAACTCCATGTTTAAGTGCAAAAGCTTCCACACATCATGGTTTCAAGAATAAATCCACTCTTTCCATCAAGCTTACACAATATTTAAAGCTGTGCACTTGGATCGACTTTTGAGCTTCGACTTTGTGTTTCCTCTTCTTCCTCTGCTATGGATATATCATGCACGCTAAAGAGAGATTCACGTTACTGGCCTTATTAAAACAAGCATTAAATCAAAATATAGAAAAATACAATCACAGATACTCTTATTAGTAAAAAATCAACAATTCGAACAAATAAACAAAACCCACAAATGTTTTAAAATTTAACACACACCCAGATTAGTATTTCCAAGGAAAAATTGGGACATACATTGGTCTCAACAGTCTAGGACAAAAATCAAGTCCTCAAAATCCAGATACTCTGTGTTGCTGAAAGAGTCGATGGGTTCTCTGCAAATGGTTGAAGCCGAGTATGGAAAGAAAAAAGTGGGAGGTGGGGAGCGAGTCGAGGGTGCAGAGAGAAGGCGAAAATGGGAAAAATGGAAAGGAAAAAAAACACAGACAGGGGGAGGGAGGTGGTGTTCGGCGAGGGTGCAGAAAGAAGACGAAAATGGAAGGGAGAAAGGAGAGGGTTTGAGTTCAGTATTCAGCGTGAGAGAAATGGAAGAGAAAAATAAAGAAAGGGAAATGGGAGAGTTGAAAATCAAGGGGAGAAAGGAGACTATGGAGCCAATTTTACGCAATAAAATAATGTTTGATCCTGCTACAATCACTGGCCAAATTTGGAGAATCAGATGGAATTACTGTAGCTCAAATTTCAAGCCATTGAGCTTTGGCTAGTTCAATGTAGATCAATTTTAACACTTTTAGCTATAATTTGATGAGCCACTAGCATTTGGCTAGGCCAATGCCACTACTCTTAGGCTTGCTAAAGATGGCCATTAGCTAACTTTTTAGTAGTTTAGCCTGGAATAGTATAGAAAGGGGCTGATGGAGGGTGACACAGAGATTTGGGGAGAAGATGCAGTCGGATGCGTGTATTTAATTTTGAAAATAAAAATTACA
The DNA here is from genome assembly GCA_029856935.1 of Cyclocarya paliurus. NCBI lineage: Eukaryota > Viridiplantae > Streptophyta > Magnoliopsida > Fagales > Juglandaceae > Cyclocarya > Cyclocarya paliurus. The sequence continues at coordinate 172,655 of CM056953.1, forward strand.
CTCTCAGGGAGATGAGGGGGAGGAGGGGGAGGGGGAAGATTTGTATCCTGACGCAAAGGATTTGATATTTAAGTCACTCGTGCTGTAGTTTTGATTTAAAAAGAAATTCCACGTTGGCATGAGTGTGCAATGTAAGGGCTGCTGGGTAGAATTACTCGTTTAAGAATGGTTTACTTTATATTCATGGGGAATGGTGATGTAAACCTTGTATGTTGATTGAGTACATATATGCATAATTTTATTAAGGAAAAACCTTGAGGCCGATCGGGTGTAAAATTAATTTTCACACAAGGCCAATCATTGAGTGCCATGTACGCATCTCAAGGAAATATAAATTGGACCCGCATACAGTGAATTGGCACTCCCTCCCCCATCTGCACTCAATCGAGCCCCAAAAAAATTAAGTATTTCTTGTTCATCACTTGATTAAAGAATTTATTTTTTGGGTCCCCTGCATATTAAACATGTTATTGGAAAGAAAGTTAGCAAAGAACATAATATCTTAATCCATAATTTGTTTGGCAAGCAGCTGACTTTGTGTAGATTTACGCTTGCAGATCTAGAACAAGTGTAAAAAATTGTCGCTCTGCAAGATGCAAATCCGAAAGAAGCTTCTCTGCATACGGTTAAGCAAAACTCTACCATGAAAAGTTTCGGTAAACACAAGGAAGGTTGTGCTAGAGTAGATTTTTTTTTTTTTTTATAAGTAAAAAAGGAGGATAAAAAACCAAACATTCACTGATGCTCGTAAATTCGTAATGCCCTCGTCTTCACGTCAATTTCATCCAAAGTGTACGTTGTAAAATAAATACATGTCTTTTAAGCCAAAACCAAGCAAGTTTTTTTAGCTTTCAAAAGGGGAAACAAACATACACAAACACTTGAATGGGAGCAGGGACTTTCTTTTCTAGAGCTCTATTGAGTGTAGATGGGGGAGGGAGAGGGAGAGAAAGAATGAGAGGGAGAGTCAATTCACTGTGTGTAGATTCAGTTTACTTTTCCTTGGGATGCCTACGTGCCACTTCATAATTGGTCACCGTACAAATTAATTTCACACCCAACCGGTTTGGAGCCCCTCTCTTTTATTAATTTATAGTCTGCCCTACCAAGGGTAGGGACATTAGCTTATGTGCCAAATCTCTGCACAATTACAACTATATCTTTACAAGAAATAATTTACACAAGTAATAAATAAATAAGCCACATATAAACCCTTATAAAAAAAAGTAGACTCCACCTAAAAAAGTATAAAAAAAAAAATAAATAAATTATTATTTATTAGTATGACTCACTTTTTTACAATGAATTTATATGAGACTTGTTTATTTGTGTAAGATGGAGGGGCACCCACGTTGGCTAACCCCCTCCTTCCAGTGCTTGTAACGCATGACTTAAAGCCATGCGTTACCCCTGCAGGATAACTGCAAAATAAAGGCTAGCCTTTAAAGGCCAACTTTGTGGGTGACTATATAAATAGTCCCCCCTCAGTTGATTCGGGTAACCATCTGAAATATACAAAAGTTCTCTCTTTTTTTTGTTCTCTCTTGATAAGATATTTAAGTTGTGGGTTTGTTAAGTGTTACTCTAGTTTTATACTACGTAGTGCACTTTACCACTAAGAGGAAACTCTTGAGATTTGTCAATCTGGAGAAACTTGTGGAACAATTTTATAAACTGAGTTTGAGGTATTTTTCCGCTATACTTTCTAACAATTTGAGACTTATACATAACATTATTCTATTTTTACTCATCTTGATGTTGTCCAAGAGATGGATTCTGCTCTATTACGACCCAAAGAATTTCAAGACCTCTACGTTATATTCCCATCAAAAGTATCTGATCCAGCTGGTGGCCATCTCCACTTGGTAGTTTGGTGGCTTGCTTGCCTATCAGCAAAAACTTGGGCTCTGCAATGATAATGAGAGTTGCAGTTTTGCACATTTACAATAGAGTTTTGAGCAGCAATTGCCATCACTTTCGAGCAAGCCCCGTTGTCTTTATGAACTAAATTGTACTGGGCGCAATGAGAGTGGCAGTACGAGCTTCAACGTTTTGGAATCAGCTGCTTTATGGTAATAGGATCGCAAATCTTTTTTTTTTTTTTTTTCAACGTCGTCAGTGGGAGTCTGTCCATTAACAAAACATTAACACCAAGATGTTATTCAGCTATCCCTCATAAATATGAGTTCCTGTTGAATGATTTTTTTTACTGAAGTTTGTATCAGTGTGCACTATTCATATTCAAATATGGATGCACCGACGTTTTGGTCAGATGATGTTTACCTCGTTTCTGTATATGGAGAATCGCGTTCCCACATTGAAACTCTCTTATATACAGATCAAAAGAAAGAAAGAAAAAAAAAAAAAAAAACAAAGATCATAGAAATGATGTTAATTTATAAATTTATATTAAGAAGGAAATAGCATTTTGTAACCAATTGTTAAAATATATGGCATTTAAGTATTATTGATCAATATCAAACCCATAAGACCAAGAAGAAAGACATCATTTCAAGTTCATGTATGTTGAAACTGCATATGATCCATAAGCCCTTCAAAATTGGTTGCCCTGGCCCTTGAATGAATTGAAGCAGAACAATCGTTCTCCCTGGAAAAATAAAATAAATAACTTAATAAAGAAACAATAACAATTCCCTAAGCAAAAATAAATAAATTCGATCTCACATTTACTAATATCGAATGTATAAATAAAAGCTAAACCCTCATTTAATTTCTCAAAATTTTAAAACCAAACCACCCCCCCTCCCCCCAACCCCCCAACCTTTATCCTTGTCTCATCAATTACCTCCTCGTAATTGAATTCCTTTGATCAGTCTCTCTCTCTCTCTCTCTCTCTCTCTCAGATCTTCGATTCATGGACGCCGCTCTGCAAGAACTGGACCGAATCGTCTCCACCGGTACCTATCTATTTATATATGGTTATATATGTACGTACATATTTTACGTCTGGTTTGAAGTTAATCTTGTGTATGGGTATGTATTGCAGAACCGTTTTTGTAATTTATTTCATAGCTAAATGAAGTTTTTAAAGGATCGGTATTTCTCGTTTTTCTGATTCTACCTTTGTATCAGAAAATTTTCCAAACGTGATTGTTCTTTTGCTTGACATGATGAGACTTTTGTATTGGTTCGTATGGAATGTACGTTTGAGCACGTGTATTTGCAAGACGAGCAAGGTTTCATAACCACATTGTCTGTAAGTCAAATGGGTTTTCTAGGGTTTTTTTGAGTATAGACTTTGGGATTTTTTTCATTGTAGTGGTTTTGCGTTGTTGCCTTATGCCCAAACAAATGCAAAATTAGTGAAGATGGAAAATTGGAATCATTCAATTCTCATTTTATCAAACTAACTAATTCTTTCACTGTGCTCCAAGTTGCGAACTGTTTTCTGTGCCTTTTTTGTTTGGTAGCTATCAAGTGTGGACTTTGATTCCTGGGGTAGTGGCCAATTCCTACTAGATTGCCGATGTTTGTGGGAGCATCCAGATCTACCCTCCTGAGGCAGAAAGTGGGTGACTCTTTTTTTTTCACTGATAGAAAAAGTGGGTGAATGTGTTTTAAATAGCTTTCTTGACTAAAAATTCTTTACCAGCTGTAGTTGATAAATCTATATGAGTAAATAGTATACAAGAGCGGCTACTATTGCAAACCTACAACATGGTTTGGTTTGAATTTTAAAAGTTGGCCTTAGATTGGGTTGATTGACCATTCGATATGGCAGTGGGTACATATAGCAAAGAAACTTGAAAGACGGGGAAGATCAACATTCTCGGATTTGTTAGTTAATGGGTCACATGCCTATGTTGTTTGGATTAGGAACGCAGACTTATAACGTTAATAGATAAAGAGCTACCAAGAATTAGGTGTGTCAGGTTAGACGCCATAAATCTTGGTTGATTCCACCACCACTAGAGACTTGACATATATATAATCTGTTTTCTAAATAAAAAGAGTTAATGGATACTGTTATAGGAAGCGACCCCTTCATGATTCTACATTGTAAATGTGAAAGAGAACATAAGTTTCTTTAATGGAATTGAATCAAAATAAAAGATGGATAATCTGAATGTAATAATCGTGGTGTTTTGGTTGGTGGCATTTGCTTCTTATATAACTCTTGCTTCAAATGAGTTTATATTATTGAGATTAATTGTCTTCTGTGTATTCGATCTAGTCTGAAGTTTTGGCGTTCTTTGGCTACAAATTCTTTTAAAGGTTTCAACAAAATCTGGAAATTTCAAACCAAATATCTTCAAATCGAAAAAAAATTCTATTTCAAATTTTCGTCCAATCATTACCTAAACACAAAAATCAAAACAACTTTTACAAACATCAAAACAAAAACTGTTCTGAAAAATTTATATTCGAACAACTTTTCAACTCTACCTAATCCACTTTCACAAACTCCAATACCAAACCTATTTTCGAAAAAAATTTGTTCAGATTTTTTTCTCCTTTTCCAAAACCCAATAAACAATACATCTAAAAAAATCTCAAATATTCTTTAAAAATTTCATAACCGAACATACAAGTTCTTTTTATCTTTGATTATACTTGAAGCTGGTTCTGCTTTTGAAAAAAACTTTCCCGCTCTTTTTTATTGAACTCATTTCTCGTACCTTTTACATCCCTTGCCAGGCTGGTTAATTTTTTTAGGTAAATAGATGCTACCATTGAGGTGAGAGGGGCTCGAACTCTCAACCTTGGGATAACTCGGGATTTATGAGAAAAGTTTTAAATTCCATTCCTATCCGGGCCGGAATTTTCTGTTACGGTGTAGTAGTTAGTAAACTTTACCTCATTCTGTTTTGCTCTATATCTCGGCATGTTCCAACTGTTTTGGTCTGTTTTGTGTTCTGGTCTGGAATATGTCAGTGGCATTTTTGTAGTTTTTTTGAACTTGGATGTCATTTTCATAAATATTGAATCTGAATGGTGTTTTTATAAATTTGAATCTGAATGAAATTTCTACAAGTTTAACCTGATGGTGTTTCTGTAATCTTGGATTTTTGTAATTTTAAATATGCATTCTTATTCTCTCTTTGTTGTTTAGACCCCATTCTTTTTGGATTACTTTATTAGCTCGTTTATTTTATTTTCTTTATGTGTTTGTCTCAACTCAAGTATGTGAATAGTTTTTTAATCTTATCTTTTTCCACCTATATCTCCACCTTTACTTTTTAATGGGTTTCAACATATATTCACTATATAAAATGTCAATTCTTGCACACACACACAAGAATTCCAAAACAGTGCACAGTTACATACCAATACCAAAATATTCCATTCTAGTGTCTCAGTGTCTCAATTGGAATAATCACTTGAACAAAATTTTAAACTTTGGCTATGTGACCTACGCACTAGCCAACTCAGGTAGGTTAATTATCTCTTCTTTTCTTGTCTAGGGAGGTTGGGAGTGAGTTAAGCCAATGGGTGCAACTAGACAGACAGGTTCATCCTTTTATGTGGAGCTAAATGCAAATATATGATTAAGTGTAGGTGGTGTTAAAGCTGGTGCATTCTCCTTTAGTCCCTGTAAAGCTCAATGATGTTCACCCAACCCTATAGTAATTTTGTTTGTATGCCGATTTTTTTTAATGAGTTTAACATGTTATACAAAGTTTTCTGTCTGCTCCCAGAATACCTCAACAAACCTATCATAAATTTAATACACCTTTGAAAGTTGCCTTAGCTGATACTTAAGAAGTTAATATTATCAGGCACTTGCATTGTCTGGTTATTAACCCCTAGATTAGTTAGGACTTCAACACCTATAGTGCTTTTTTTTTCTTGTAATAACTGGGTTGCATTCTACTGAAACACTTGACACATTAATTTTGGACACAGGAGAGAGGCCTGTTAAGCCAGATAATATGACACAGCAGGTATTTTCCTGTTATTATTTTAGAATCCTGTCTTAATTATGTTCATTTATTTATGTTTTTTGGATGAGGTTTGGTAATTATGTTCCATTAGCACTTAATGTTGTAATTTGTAATCAGCCACTTACGCCCAAAGATGAAAGGATTGTGTCGGTGAATCCTTCTCCAGATGCAGCCATCATAGTACAATCAAGGGATGTACCTGAACAACAAGGATCTTCAGAAGCAGCTGGAGATTTGAGCACTATCCATTCACTCAATGCTTATGTTTCTCATGAACAAAATATATCATTTGGTGGTTAGTTGTTGATCTTTTGTTGCTCGTACCTATTTAGGATGAAGCATTAACTTGTGGTGGTAGCCATGAGATATATTCCGGTAAAATTGACTTCAACACTTTGAGCTATTTCAAAAATGTGATCATTTTAATACAAGAATCCTTTTTCCCCCCTGATAAGTTGGTACTTATTTCTAAAAGCCAAAGGGACGAAACCCAAGTACACAGGGTATATACAAGAGAGAGCACCTGACTAGAAAGAACAGGGAAAGCAAAGAGACATACGCTCAATATAGTTAGAAAAGCCAGGACTTTCCTGAGCCAACATCCAAACATAGAGTTTTTAGAATTATGGATTTAAGCTTTTTGTAAACAATATATTTAAGTTTTACTTGTCAAAAAAGAATATTTTAAGTTTTAGAAGTTCAAAAACAATGTTTGGAATGTACATATTCTTATTTTACCATCATGGAAGCATGGAATTTGAGATTTTGTTTGAAAATATTTTTGGTCGTTGCAGTAATCTCTTTAGGTTGCTGCCTCATAACAAAATCATTTATAATGTTAATTAATGTTGCTGAGAAGTTTCACATCTGATTCAGGTCCTGGTAGTAGCACTGGTTTTTGGGATGGATATTCCCAGTATATTAATACAGATGGCATGCATGTTGTATCACCGGTGAGGATAAAGGCCATACTTATATTATTCCTTAGATTAATATTTTAAACTAATATACTATAATATTTTTCCTTCTTATTTTAACCTGTTTTAGGTCATCTACAATGATAATCCATCTGTTGTGTTTCATTCTGGTTATGGCTTCAATCACGAAATGCCATATGGACAATATTCTCCTGTTGCTACACCTCTGTCATCTTTAATGGTGGATGGCCAGCTGTACTCCCCACAGCAAGTCCCATTTTCTCCCTCTTATTATGCACAAGCAACTGCTCCAAGTTTGCCTCATATGTCTTCAGCTATTTCAATTTCACCACCTGACTTGATGTTGCCAGAAAATAGTAGCATTGACACAATGCTTTTTGGGCCTGGATCAGGCTACTTGGCAAGTTTTGGACCATTTGGTGGAGGAAACCTTTCAGGGAATCTTGGTTCTAGTCCTCTTGCATCTCCAGCAGCTTATCCCCAACCAATGGGCATACTTGGATCATATGAGCACAATGTTGGTCAGGTCTGTTTTAATTGATTTTGAATAACATCATTCCTTTGCGGTCTTTGCACTTTGGCACTGAAGGGCCTACAGCATTTTTGTATCCTACACAAGGCTCCAAAATTACCTATTCCAAAATGAGGAACATAACACCGGCACAGGCTTGAACCTGTGACCTTGATCTCCACCCCTGCTTTAGTTTTGAAATTGTGTTGCAACAGTACAAAAACATCGGTTATTTCAGATGGAAAAATGTTTGGTTCACAAAGATCTCACAAAAGCAATCTCACAAACTAATGTGGTTTGTTGTGACATATTAGAGCTTATAATCTAATGTACCACAATAAGCCACCTCAGTTTGTGAGTCAACTTTTGTGTTGAACCTGTGACCTTGATTTCCACCCCGACTTTAGTTTTGAAATTGTGTTGCAACAGTACAAAAAATCGGTTGTTTCAAATGGAAAAATGCTTGGTTCCCAAAGAGATCTCACAAAAGCAATCTCACAAACTAATGTGGTTTGTTGTGACGCGTTAGATCTTTACAGTAAAAAGAGCTTACAATAATATACCACAGCAAGCCACATTAGTTTGTGAGTCTTTCTTTGTGGGATCTCTTTGTGAACCTAGCACTCCTCTTTTAGAGGTTACTTTTGACTAAGTTAATTCTTTTCGAAAGTGTTTTCTCACCTGTAATTATTAAAACAAATATAAAAAATCCTAAAATGAATATCTTCATTCAATATTTACCGATAAAAAAATGTTTACATTGCTTTATTTCTTTCGAGCATAAAGAGTTTCCTGAGGGTACCATATTTTTAGTAGTCATTGGATTATGAGGATACTTGCTGGAATCCACCCTAAACTATTGTACTTCCATTTGATGAAGAATTGGACTGAGCCTCTTTACATGCTTCTTCATGGATGGTCAAAAGTCGCAACGAAGTGCAGAACATTATTGGCTGTTTGTGACCTTTCTTTGTTTAGGGTAGCAAAGCATAATATCCCTGGGATCAATGGAAGTACATATCGCTACTTAGACTTTGAGTTCAGCCACACCAAAAGGAAAAAAAATGAATGTCCTTGTCTGCTTAGTTGCCACTTTGACTCTTGAGATGAATGCAGACATGTTCATTTAGTGCCTGACTTTTCCTATTATTCAATTTCAGATTTCCCAACAACAGAGACCAATGCATGGATATGGCTTAGTATCCAGTTCCTTTAGTGGATTTTACACCCATGGTAGTTCTAATCAGAGCTCTACCTTTGGTGGTGCTTCAATTTCTTATCCAGTCACTAATGATCGAAATCGTCTAACTCTTGACAAGGGAAGAAGAAGAGACAGGGACCGAGGCTCAGCTGGCATTTACAATGATTCACAGGATGTCTTCAATGACCGTAATCGTGGTCCAAGGGCTTCAAAGCTAAAGAGCAGGAGTGCCACTGAACAGGGCTCCTCGTCCGTCATTAGCAAAAATGTTTCACCTACTTCTAGAATTCATCTTGATTCATACAACCAGCTAGATTTCGTCACAGATTACGAGAATGGAAAATTTTTTATAATCAAATCTTTTAGTGAGGACAATGTTCATAAAAGTGTCAAATACAATGTTTGGGCCAGCACACCACATGGAAACAAGAAGCTAAATGCTGCTTATCATGAAGCAAAGGAGATGAAAGGCAACTGTCCAGTATTCCTATTGTTTTCAGTATGTTGCTTTAACAAACTTCAATTCTTTTTCTTTTGTTTTTCTTACTTGTTGGAATAACTTTGTTTAATCGGTCCTGTTTGGGACTATTGTTCATTTATTTTTCTTGGTTAAAGGCCATTTTTTTGCTTTTGTTGAACTATGTTTGTAGCTATGCTGGTTATTTCTCCTAGGCATTTTGCATTTATGAACCTCTTGATGTATAGACATCAAACCACCAGAACTCCAAGTCCTATAGCTGTGCCATATCATTAATCACTTGAGCAAGCAAGTGATTTCTTTCAACTGTGTTGATATGTGCATTATTATTTTGATCTAGCAAGCTGAGAATGCTGTACTCTATGGAGTTGTGGAAGTGTCTGCAATGCAATATCCTTCCTGTTCATTCTTTGGACATAGAAATAGTTAACAAAAAAACTGCTTTTAGGAAAATGCTTTCATAGCAGCAGATGAGATGTATTAGATATATCACTTCTAAGCTATTTGTGCTCATACTTCCATTTCCTGAAAAATCTTGGGTTCATGCTTTCCATGTTGAATGGATCTCAAACTCTTAAATTTGGAATTTTTTCTGATTGGCAATTTCATTCTTGTATATGACCTGGATTAATCTTAAATTCTGGCTTTTACTTGTCAAAAGAAAGCCTGGCCTAACTGGTTTTAGCATCAATGGCAACCCATTTAGGAAAAAATTATAGGTATTATAAGAAACTTGGCTGTTATTTTAGCTACATCAAAACTCGAGCAGCTTTGTCCAACCTTGAATTTATTGTACTTAATCAGTCAGTCTTATATCTTTCGGGCTAAAACTTTTGCAGGTTAATGGTAGTGGACAGTTCTGTGGGGTAGCTGAAATGGGCGGACCTGTAGATTTTGAGAAGGATGCAGATTACTGGCAGCAAGATAGATGGAGCGGGCAGTTTCCAGTTCTGTGGCACATCATCAAAGATGTCCCCAACGTTCGATTCCGACACATTCTACTTGAAAATAATGATAATAAGCCTGTTACTCACAGCCGAGATTCTCAGGAGGTAGAAGTTGATCTAATATATAGACACACACACAAAGAGGCGTATATATGAAAAAAGAATTACCTTAGTTGTTGTAGAAACTCAAAACAATTCTCAAGCTTATGATAGAGATGTTCAAATATGCCTAAACATTTTATAGCTGGTTACTAATTGCTGTATGCCCAGAGATACTCCATGCCTTGGCTGATGTTGGTTGCTCTAGCGCAATTATGTTTCTAAATAAAATTTCAACTTTCCATCTGCTGATAGATTTGTTGCTTCAGGCTTTGGTCTGAGGAAAGGCCAAATTCCAAGTCTTCAGATGGTGAGCTTAAGGGCTCTCACAATTTACCTAGTGGAGACAGAGAAACCATGGATTGAAGAGCATTATGGCATATAGTGGGGTACATGATAGTTGAACATATTAATGTGGTAGTTTGTAAAAGCATATCTGTTTTTTCATCAATGCTGTATCTGGCTGTGTGCTTATGTGCTGCCACAAATCAAAAGGTCAATGTTGCTGTCCTGGTCGTGTTAATTGCTCACACATACAAGTCATTTTAAAGAGTGAATCTATATTTGTGTTCATTTGGCCCTAATTATGGCCCTTACCTGCCCCTTTGATGCTTTCAAGAGGATATGAGATTAGGTTTTTTTCAGGTTGCACTTCTTCCCAAAACTTACCTTTCATCTGTAGTGATCCAATTGGTGTCGAACCATAGTCTTATGTTTTTCAATAATATTGTTGGTGTAATTCAGTCTGTTGGCTTTTACTTTTTTGTGTCTTGGCATGGAAAATCTTTGGCTCGGTTTTTGAATAGTAAAGTTACACATGCCTTACATTTTCTCTCTTGATGCTGAAATCTTTCCAGGTCAAACTGGAAGAGGGTATTGAGATGTTGAAAATTTTCAAGGATTACAACGCACAGACATCTATCTTAGATGATTTTGATTTTTATGATGAGCGAGAGAGAACCTTTACAGAAAGAAAGGCCAGACAAGCTTGTTCAACGGCAGATGTTCCAGATTCTGTTGCTGATGAGTCCGTTAAGGAAATATCTGATATTTTGGGTCAGGCACTTAAGCTGGAAGTGAGTAGTAATGAAGTACCGGCAACCGAACAAGGTGGTAGCTCAAGAGCAGAGGCTACAATCTCATTTTCCCATGATGCCATGAACCAAACATCTGATTGCTTGTCACGAGCATTACGGTTGGAAGAGAGTTGCAATGAAGCACAGGGATCTGAAACGGGTGGTGGACACGAGATTTGAGCCTGTCAATTAGATGACAGCAGTTGGTCTGACTGCTAGTTGCATTTAGTTGAAATTATTGCCGGCATCTTTAGCGCACACTCCTGTACCCTGGTTATTTATGAATTTTTGGCATGCTAACGGTCGAGGTCATATTGCCCGCATCTCGAATGGTTAGACAGCAAACTGACAATTTTCCTTTCTTTTGGGTAAATTGTGCAACGCAGTTAGGAGGTAATTCAGCATGCTCGGCCAGGAGAAAGGCTGTTTGATACCTGACACTTGTTTTCTTATGAACTCTCTCTAAATTGTTTCCTCTCAAGGTAGATGGTTATGGTGTTGTGGTTGTAATTTAGTGCATGATGTTCTCTGTATACTAGGGCTGATGCCTTTTCGGTTGTAACTTACACTCTCTTAGTGATTAGCTGTGGGCTGCTGGGTACTGGAAGCCGGAAGGATAGTCATGATAACCCTTTTTTGGGGAGGCAATTAATAAAGTATGCTCATTTTGAAGAAAGAAAATCGGCAGATCTTTTGCATTTAGCGACGTGGTATCCTTTTCGAGGGACGGTGTCGAGATTCACGCATATAATAAGTTCCATAATCCATTAGAACGAGCTTATCCTATGAGAAGGTAACAAACAGTTGGAGAAATTGAACCAACTTAATTATGTACGAATGACAATCACAAAACATTAGAAATGTCCACTACCGTCATTGGACTTGTGCAGTTTTTTCTCGCTCGTGGGGAAAAAAAATGAGTATCATAGCAAATACTGCAACAAACAAATAAATCTATCAAGGAACACCTAAACTCGTTCATTTTTATTCCCATTTAGTATTAGCTGTGGAAGGCTGTAAAAGAAGTATAGCGTTCCATCCCGTGAAAGGTTTCAATGCTCAATGTTTTTCTCTTGATGTTTTTGTAGCGTAATCTTCCATTATCTGCAGTTGCATACGGTCCCATTGTGTAATCTGTTCCGTTTCTACTTTTTTTCTACCCAAGACCTAGAAGAATATGCAATAAATAGAGCATTTGAACGTATAATTACTCAACTGCCTGCTGGCCAAGCTTTAACTGCCACTAAACTCGCTTGGACATACTCAAACCATAATAATAGCTCTATTCAGCTCTCTAGTTTAAAGAAGTAAACTGCCCTAGGTTTGGAGAAGTATGCACTTAAATCCGAGTCATCGGATTGTGGGGCAGTTATGTAAGCAGCAATATACAAGAGGAATCGAACTCGAAAGTCATTCTCCAAGTCCACGATACGTGTATGTGGAATGATACAAGCAAGTAGTTGACAGTGGTGAAGGAGAATTGTGTCCTTCCTATGCTCCAAGTCCAAGCGGAAGGTGGACTCACGCATTCTGTAACAAGCACATTGCTCCATACAGAAGACTGACACAGAACAGGCATTAATGAAGCACCATGTCCTGCGTGCCATCACAATCTAACGCTTTTTGAGTTGTAAAGCTCAACATATTTCCCAGCTGTGTTGTTCCAGCTATTGTCAACTTCCATTACTTTCTTTAAAATGCCATTCCATTCATCTGGTTCTGCATTCATCAAAATAAATGAAAATGTTGAGATAAAATGGAGTAATCTCAAGTAAAAATTGATTCAAGTTTTAAAAGCTTTGTAGTTTGCCCCAAGGTTTTGCATGAGAATTGTCTTTGACTCCTTTTGGAATTACCCTGAAATGAAATAGTTCTGTAGGCTATTTCACCCCTCATTTAATTCTTGAAAGATTTTAAACAAGATAACCTATACACCACTGAGGCGGTTGAATTTTGTGAGGTAGTGTGATGATAGAAGGCCTCTAGGGACTCTGGCGACAACTTAGAAACCTCAAGAAATAATAAAAAAAAAAAAAAAAAAATCCGTGGAGAATATTTATAAAACTTAATAGTTCAGTCAGTCTGGCCATGACCCATTCAAACAATTAGGCTATTGGTGCTCAAGGCCTAGCAGCATTAGCATTCCTCATTATAGGAGACAGTCCTGGGCAGTTCTTCAGTCTAGGCAATAGGCAGTTACAGAAATATCATCAGCCTAACTTAAGATTGAACCTACTCTCTCTGTAGTACGTAAATGCACGGTCTAGAGCACAGTTTAAGGATCCTTCATCAATTCCTTCAAAGACAAACCTGAAATGTGAACAATGGTACGTAAATAAACTTACGATATGAGTATAACAGTTTGTGACAACGTAATTCAAGACTGTATAACTAAGCACGTAAGGCTAAAAATCTCGCTTTGTAAACTGGAGCTATAGTGTGGAGACAACTCACTGTCAATTTATGCACAGTTGCACACATTAAAAGAGAAATCCTTTAATTTATTTGAATCATTCCAACCACTCAAGAGTTAGCCATATGAATTCTTCCTGTCTATTTTGTTCCCACAATGTCAGAGCATACAATTTTGCAGTCCTAAGGGATGATAAGAGGAGGAAGGACTGATAGTAAAGGTCTTGGGATGCCAAGCGCAACTGCACATATTTGAGTCTTAAAAATGACCCTTCATGCAAAAAAGCTAATGGGTAAGACTGTCCAAGCTACCTTTTCCAGAAATTTAGTGAGACCAGCTCTTGGATAGTGACAAATTACTAGATCACGATTCGTGCATACCACATTCAACAAGATATTGAAAAAACATGGAGGACTCAATGCAGCAAGTGGATGAAATTCACATCGTGGCTTAGGATATATCATTGAAATTTCCCAAGCATATTTTAAAGTGGTGCGCAGGACTCATATAAAAGCAAAATTTCTATATAAATATAAAGGATACAAGTAGAATAGGCCAAAGGTCTTTGGGTCAAATGGCATCTGACCTTCCATATGACGAGAAAATGATACACACACACATATGGGCGTGTATGTATTCACCTGTCAAAAATAAATAGATAGATACACACGTATAGAATACCCATTGGCTCTGTTGTGGTTTGACTGATCATCATCCATATCAAAAACTGTGTCTGCAAGACCACCAGTCTTTCTTACAACTGGGACCTGTGACAATCATTTTATCCAAATCAGATTTTCACTCATATTAGTCTTCCTTAACAACCTATGTTATGCATATAGAACATACGAACTTCCTCTCAACAGATGTTTTTTAAAAAACAAATAAAAAAAATATCGTAGCAAGCATATAGGCAGCATGTTATAAACTGATCGTGTTTAACCAGTGATGTACCGTTTCAAAATTCAACTAGCCATATGATGATTAACATCTCAATCTGATACCTTTTTTCCAAATTTTCACATAAGATCACCAAGTGAGAATTAAACACTGAACTTCAATTATTTTCACATGCTACTGGCCACAATAAATGAGATAGCAGAATCTAAGAAGTACATACTGCTCCGTAACGCATTCCAATCATTTGGGTGAGTCCACAAGGCTCATATATGGAAGGAACTAGCACCATGTCTGCTGCAGCATACAGCATGTGGGACAGCTCCTCACTGCGAAGAGAGAATATCAAAAACAAGAAACCCCAAGTCCAGTCAGTAACCAGAATAATACTGTACAAATTATTTCAGTATAGAAAGGGTAGTTTATATTGCTACGGAAGGAACTTCAGTGAGGACTAAGGCACTTCAGTAAAGAAAGGGTATTTATAGCTATTGTATGCTGTTGACACATGATTTACCTAAACATCAACAGGATCCGGATGCAAGGACCTTGGTTATGCTACCAAAAAAAAAAAAGTCCAAAAAAATGTCTGTCAGCTCATTGCACTCAAATGGAAAAAGATGGTCAGAAAGATTGAGAAGAAAACATAAGTTATTCCCCAAGCTCAACATTTCATAAATAATTAAACTTTTTTTTTTATAAGTAATTAAACTTCCTTCAACTAAATGCAAACTTACATAATGAGATTAGGACAGATCATGCTGATGTGAGTACACCAAATGGTGCTTATCATTAATGAAGTTAAGGTACAATTGAATGCAGGAAACATAGCCACTCCTAAGAGATGGGGGGTCCAAATGCCAAAGATCCAAACATACATGCTTCAGACACTTTTCAAACATACATCCAAATGAAATAATTTTGGTCTACAGCAGAAGACAGGACAGATGTAGCCTGGACACATTTTGGACATGGGCAGGACATGGCTTAAACACGGGTGGTACAATTTAAATTTTAGAAATTTGGTTATTTATTTATAGAGGCCTGACGACTTTGAAAAATAAATTAATAAATAGAGGATGAGACAACATATACCATGGTAAAAAGTGTTGAAATTCTTATGATGATCGAAATTCATTAAAAAAACAGTGTCAAACACTTTTACTATGATTTTTATTGTCTACATTAGATAAAAGTATTTGACCTCTCTTATGTTCTTTTAGTTTTGGGTTAATTACACTTTGTCCTCTCGAACTTTCATTCAATTCACAATATACCTCCGAAACTACTAATTGCATCAAAGTGGACACTCGAACTTTCAAAACATCTCAATCTCCTCCTTCCGTCTACCAGCAGCGTTAAATCTAACGGAAATTCACTGCATATGCTGCTCATGTGCATAACATTCACTACAAAGATGTAATTTTCATCTAATTTATTATCATTGACCATATATAATATATAAAATATATACTATCAATTAATAATAAATCATTAATCATTAAATAATTTTTTTTATTAATTTATATATGATTAATGAATATCAAATAATTTCATTGTGTACATAGATTATTCATACTTGCTTGCAACTTAGGTATAAAATAATTTTATATATGGTTAGTGATTAATGATTTATTATTAATTGATAGCATATATTATTCTAAATTTATTTGGTCAATGATAATAAATTTGATGAAAATTACATATTTGCAGTGAATTTCCGTTAGATTTAATGCTGCTGGTAGACAAAAGGGGGGGATTGAGAAGTTTTAAAAGTTCGAGAGTTCACTTTGATGCAATTAGTAGTTTTGGAGGCACATTGTGAATTGAGTGAAAGTTCAAAGGGAAAAAGTGTAATTAACCCTTTAGTTTTTTATGTCTTCCAATAAATAATGTGTAAATAAATTATATTCTCAATATATGTACCAGCTTCACTATTCTAAATACATATGCTAGCTTCCCCACCATGTCCCGATGACGTGTCTCATGCCCATGCAGTCTAAATTCAAGAATATATATATATATAGAGAGAGAGAGAGAGAGACTGTTACAGCCACAAAGAAATCCCACAAAAGTAAACCCACAACTAGTATAACTTCATATGATACGTTATATCTACTTTACAATAAAAGTAGCTTTATAATCTAATATACCAAATCAAACTACGTTAGTTTGTGAATGTACTTTTGTGGAATCTCTTTGTAGCTAAAACATTTCTCTCTCTCTCTCTCTCTCTCTCTCTCTCTCTCTCTCTCACACACACACACACACGCATATATATAAAAGATAAAAGCTAAAATTCATTACCAATTTTGCAAGACCTTCAAATTCTGTTTCAACTTGAACATTTGAGGCTTTCCCAAGTATGACCATCTGTCCACCCTAAAAGTGACTCCATTGAAAAAAAGGGAAATCAGTTGACATGCAGGTGTTTTTAACTCGAATTCCAGGTCTCAAATGCAAACTTTCACTTCTAAGTTTTCCTTGCATCAGTGCATTAATAGTAGTGGGCATTGGCCCATGCAATCTTGTTATTGTTTCATTTGCAGAATGGATAGATATTTTTTTTTTTATCAGTAAAAAGTAAGTTTCATTAATATGAATGAGAATAGGCATCGCCCATGTACACAGGAAGTATACAATAGAAAACACCTAAATACATTCTCAAAATACTAAATTAGAGACAAGAACTCATGTACACTATTTCAATTAAGCACAATGGCTGAAAACCATAGGAGTAAAATGGATAGATATTTAAGCACTATTTCCATAAACCGCAGAATGGATAGATATTGATGAGGCTTCCAGAAGAATATTTATATTCCCTTTCTGAGATAATAGACATTCTAGTTTCTACAAGCATTATGAAGTTTTTCTATTGTAAACCAGTCAGGCAGTTTTGCATTTACTGCATACCTTGTGAGCATATATTCAAGAATGCTCCTAAATAACTGTACAAAAACTTAAAGAAGCGACATAAAATTTGTGATAATATAATATAACAGGTATCCCTTTTTTTCCAAAAAATGAAGAAGAAGAAGAAGAGGACGGTATCCCATATCACAGGTATCCTTATTTCCACCATGTTTGACTCAGAGAGAGTAATACTCACAAGTTCTTCAATGCGCTTGATTGCATGAGAAATCAAATGAAGACCCTTCTGTGGGACTAGTCGAGTAATGCAGACAACTAAAGGTGCCTTGTATGTTATACGTGGCACATGGTTACCATCTTGAGTGCCTTCTGAAGCCAAACCAAGCCCCCTTTGAACATAGTATTTGCAAAACTTCTTTCCCTCAGGCTTTTGGTCTGCAAGGAAGAAATTCAGGGAATTTAAACAGAAAGCTAGAGCACCTTGGGAATTGAATTTAAGGATATATATGAGGATGTCAAAGTAAAGCTACTCACATCAGGAATAACAAGAGCAGGTATCTTGCATTTTTAGAAATACAATTATTTTCCTTTGCTAATGTGAAGTCAATCTAAAAAAAACTGTCTTGGCTTAATAAATTCGAATTCAGTATAGTTATCGAAACTTAATGTTACCATTAAACTTCACGGGCAAGAAGATGTCAGTAGCAGGGTTCCACATTGTAGTGTCTATCCCATTCAAAATACCAAAGTATCTACAAAATTATATGGCACAACATTGTCAGATATATTTTCTGTAACCATAAGTAATTACAATGTCATCCATAATCAGAGGATGACATGAAAGACACCATTTTTTTTGATAATTTACATGGACATGAAAGACACCATTAATTATTCATAAAGGAAGAACCATTCTGGGCGTTCCACATGGTACTCAAAATTTCATATTGGTCAGTAATTTGTCCATTCTGATATGTTTTGACATGAGAAAAGAATTCAGGGCTGCTGTTCTTATAGTTTATGAACACCACTAAAAACATCATATAGTATCCAATAATGCTTGGATAAAGATGTGCCGAATCCCCTATGTAAGTCTTGTTAATTCCAAAGAGTGTTCCCACTGTACAATCAAGAAAATGTTCCAAGCCTTATTTCAATCCTTTTTTTTTTTTTTTTTTTTTTGCTAAGCCAACCATATTTTCAATCACTACAAGGTACCAGTAGAATTGGAAAAACAGTTTACTCTTGAATGAACTGATCTTAATTATATAGGTGAACTACATGTAGATATGCCCTAACAAGATAGTTATGTGTGCTTATTCCAAGCACTACCTATTTGTTGTTAAGAACACAATGGAAATAAGTCAGTCTGAACAGTGGTTAAATATTGTGACCTCTCCCTTTTTCTTTTTCTTTTTTTGATAAGTATATTGTGAGCTCTCCCTTAACTGGGTTTACAAAATGCACCAAAAACACATTTTGTTCAACCTTCATAAGCCAAAAATACAATATTTTTTTTTTGTAGGCAAAATGGGTTGACACATTTAATCACACTCCCAAGAATCCCAACAGATTCACCTTCGGTAGGTATATAATATTTTTTTTTTATATAAGTAAGAAGAATTTTATTAATCCACCTTATTAGGCAAGGCCCAAGTACGCAGGAAGTATACAAGAGATGAACCTAATTACAAGCTATATCATACATATCATAGACCAAAAAGAATTAAAAAGCACTCAAGCTTAGCCAGAATTTCCAGTCATCCACTCAAAACAGCCTAAAGATCACTAAACCAATTTTACAAATTAAGACTGGCCGCTGTTTTTTGGTTATATAGTATGGCTAGTTTCTATATTCATGGCCATTCCATAAAACTTTATATTATACTACAACCATTCTTCAATCAAAGCCATTAAATTAGCATTTCACCATTTCATTATGCCATTTAGGATTTAAAGGATGGTCATTTGCACCCCTCTTCCTCATAGGGCTGAACAATCTTATCTTGCTACTTAATGTGACTTCCTCTAGTTATTGGGCTCTAGCATTGAACCCCTCATGGATGCAGGTTATTAATAGTAGGGTTATTCAATATACTTTGGCTAGGAAAAGATAGAAAATGCCGCCAAAGCTAGCAACCTTGAGTATTTCCTCTCGTCAACTTCAAGTTTTGTTAAGTTTTGTTGAACATATATAATGCACTTTAACAAAACCATTTACACTCCATTTCTTCACTTTTATATCTTCATATTAAACCTTACCTTTTATATCTTCATATTAAACCTTACTTTGGTGTCAGTAACTAAAACAAAGTCATCAACAAAAGTCATCAATTGCACGGAGGGGAACAGAAATATATGCATACTTATATATATGTATATTTATATATACATATATACACACATATATATAACAATCCAATGGATGGCCTCTAGAAAATGCCGATTTACATTTTTTTTTTTTTTTTGTAGTTCAATTTATGCTGGGTTCATGGCATTTTGAAGCAGGCCACTTGAATGATAACATATATGAAGATTTTTAGGCACCTGAAACAACTATTGGAAAAGGATCAAGTTTCCTGAAAAGGGAACTCTCTACTTTAAGACATCAAACCTTATTACCATGAAAATTTTATAGATTGAAAAATTGAGTTGTTAGCTATAATATGACTCTCAATGGCATTGGAGGTAGCCATTACAAAAACCAATATAAGGGGAGTATGGAGAATTTCAATTAAAAAATAAATGCCTAGAATGTTTTCAGTATGTGATAATTATAGGCTTTAGACATGCTGAGCACTTGAACTTATATAAACTACTTTTTAATCCACATCTTTAAAATTTCTTTTAGATAGCCATAAAATATATATACTAAAAGAAATTTCAAAGAAAAAAAACCGCAAAAAATATTCCTTAAGTACATGAGAGGTCTCTAACATACAGTTTCAAGCATTTACGACTTTCATTAACTCCAAGTGCAAAATATTAGATGGCTTGTCCTTAAGAGAAAGCTCTTTTTATCCTGTACTTCAGGAATTTAAACTTATAATGCAATTGATTGTGAAGGCATTTGTAAAACCCAGCTCCCCAAATTTAAAAATAAAATCACTTTTAGAAATTCTCGGGGAAACCGGAATACTACTACTGACCTCGACTTAAAAATATTTTCTTTTATTTTGAAGGAAGTGCTAGGTACAAAGATTCCTTATAATAAATAGAGTCGTTTTGTATTAAAATACTGAAATCATAAATGAGAGTGGGCGGAAGCATTTATTAAAATTTCTCAAAATCTGTGCCATAAAAATCATAACTTAAAATCTTTGTATATGATCTAGGTCACTGTCACGCCTCCTTGGACTAAGTCCCGTCTTACAACTCTATCTTCATAAATATTTTGACTTTGGATGGTTTAAAAACATAAAACAACTCAAATGAGCCGATGACTCGGTAAGAAACCAATCAAAATGTAAACATACTTAACATAAGGTTTTTCATAAAATATTTCATACTGAGAACTTAAAATCATGACTATTTATACAAATGCTATAACATGTATGATTTATCTTGGCTTATCTTACTTATCATACCGGTCCACATACTTAACTCTGTGTGCAAGGTTGTGCATCGGCCCCACATCCCGCGGCTGCAAAGAGAGCCACTAATCGTATTCTAGCATACTATGGTGGACCACGCTTAGGTCCGTGACTTACATGTCCACCCATAAATCACATTGATACTATGCGTCTGAATGGTCATCTGATTAACTGTTTTGAACTTATCTTACACTTGATCTTATGAAAGCTTACGTGTCTTGTGCAACATGAGATACATAATACATACATAACTATAATATGTGGAATGAAACATGATGAATGACGTAATTGCAAATATTATGACATGCGTGGTACATAAACACTGGCTTCCAAAAAATTGGCTTTAATAATAATATATATAACTAGCTAACGCATGCTAATCCTAATTTATAATCAAACTACTTACCTCGTAACGTTAATCCAATATTTCTGGTATGAAATCAATCATTTGAACTAGGAGAGAGAAAACGTGAGGATGTTGTGAGAGGAATAAGGCAGGCTATTGGCGTGGTGAACGTGGGACACGCACGGTGCTGGATT
This sequence comes from Cyclocarya paliurus, assembly GCA_029856935.1. NCBI lineage: Eukaryota > Viridiplantae > Streptophyta > Magnoliopsida > Fagales > Juglandaceae > Cyclocarya > Cyclocarya paliurus. The sequence goes on from CM056953.1 coordinate 194,128, forward strand.
GGGTATCTTGGGTTCGGCTGCTGGACTTACGAAGGTTTGTGGTTTTTTTCAAATAACACACGAAAGGAAGATATTTATAGAGAGAGGGTGCTGACAAGTTTGAGTTGGACTCGGTCGCGATCATTCAAGAAGAGAGTTTGAATTTATAAAATGATCTAGTAGTTCATTCAATGTAGGATTGGCAGTGATTGAAACTGCATAGGGGACTTCAATCAGTAATGATTATAAATTGAAATAAATTTCTAATGGCCGATTTTTAAATTCTAAAAGGAGTCTAATTTGTTCAATAAATAATAAATGGGATTTTAACCTAGTTATTGAGCCTAATTAAAACTCCTAATCAATCTCAATAATTTATTGCTCGTGGGCATATCCAATATGGCTCATTAAGTATAATTTAGGCCCAATAAAAATTATCAATATTCCAATCTTAGAACTGTTGAGCCGGGTTGTTACAGCATTACTTTCAAATATATTTTTTTATAGAAATAAACAAATAAGAAATCTCAAAACATCAAGCAGTCTACCATGAATTGGATAAACTCTGAAGCACTAATGACTTAAAACATGTAAAGTAGTCTACCTAGCTTACAAAGAAGTGAATAATTTTGAAATAGATCATAATCTGTATTATTTACTAAAACTTGAAACAAGTGGAGGAACAAACTTATCCCGATTCCTCACTAAGGTGCTTGCAAGCCATCCAGTGCATAAGGTTTCCTTGAGATATGTTGGAGAGACTGTTCTGCACAAGGATGGAAAATCATTTACTAGACAATGATATGGATAGTGGGTTGAGTTGAATACATGCATTTTTGCACACAAAACGAGTTGTCTCTGCAATTTCTACTATTCGTTAAAGTAAATCTACATTGTGCATGTCTTGTGTGTATTCCAAATGTCAGTGTATTCAGGATATTTTAATAGGATTTATCAATGAAGTTCTCTAAGCCATTCAGAAAAAAGTGATAGCCTTAACCACCTTCAAAGTCGAACCAACATTTTACAAATTGCTCACTATGATAGATATCCATCTTATTGATGCATTTATTCTTTCTTGTACCAAGTAGGACGATGCAATTAGACAGTTTTGGGAATGAGACAAGTATGTACAAATATGCACAAATGGTTACTGAACAATAAACAAATAAAATGGGAAGCAAACTTACACTACTGCATTGCTGTACACAATTCCACCTTTCAGTAAGCTCAGTCTCTCAGGATTGTGGCCAATAGTTCGATCATCAACTGCCTTCCAAGTAGAAAGATAAAAGCAATCCATTATTTTGGTCAATTAACACAAAGTGATTTGCACAGAGAGGCAAAGCTTAACAAAAGAATAGTAAGAATTACTAAACAATGATATGAGTTATGTTGAAGATTAGGATAATTAGTTTTTGTTTCTAATAAATTCAAATTAAGATTCGAATACGTTTGTTAGGGGAGTTTGTTAGTTGTTCCTATTTTTTTGCATTTCCTATTTTTGTGTAATCTGGTAGATTAGGATAGATTTATGTGGGAACTACTTTGGATATAAATACTTCCTGTAACTCCTATTAATTATTAAGAAAGTATCAATTTTTTCCTTCTCAAAAAATTTCATGGTATCAGAGCTTCGGCTCTTTATCATTAAGCTTTAATGACAAAATTGTCATGACCGGGGCAAGCAAGACTTCAACTACTGTAGTAAACAATGGTACAGATCTTTTTACATCACATTCTTCCTTTCAACTTACCATTCACAAATTGAATGGCAACGATTACCTGGAATGGGCCCAATCTGTGAAGCTAGCAATCGATGGTAGAGGCAAGCTCAGTCATTTAAATGGAGAAGTGAGCAAACCAGCAGCAGATGACCCTAATCTAAAAACATGGAGGTCAGAGAACTCGTTGGTAATTGCTTGGCTCATCAACTCAATGGAGCCAGCTATTGGGAAACAACATCTCTTTTTACCAACTATCAAAGATGTTTGGGAGGCTGTACGTGACATGTACTCAGACCTAGAGAACTCGTCACAAATTTTCGGTTTAAAATCTAAGTTGTGGCGATCAAGGCGAGGAGATCGGGAAGTCACGACATACTACAACCAGATGGTGACGTTATGGCAAGAGTTAGATCTGTGCTATGAAGATGAATGGGACTGCCCAAATAATAGTGTGAGGCACAGGAAAAGAGAGGAAAATAATCGAGTTTATGTGTTTCTCGCGAGACTCAATCATGACTTGGATGAGGTAAAAGGTCGGATCCTGGGCAAAAAACCCTCTACCATCCATCAAAGAAGTTTTTTCAGAAGTTAGGAGGGAGGAAGCTAGGCGAAAAGTGATGTTGACAGATCCAGAACCTAAGTCCAACCCAAAAATAGAAAGCTTGGCTCTTGTTTCTAGAGGATCTGATTCAGATGGAGACAAAAGGAAGAAACCATGGTGTGACCACTGCAAAAAACCATGGCATACGAAAGAGACATGCTGAAAAATCCATAGCAAGCCCCAGAATTTTAAGAAGAAGAATGGAGGTGATGGCAAGGCATCAGGTAATGGCAGAGCATTTCAGACCATGAGTGAAGACTCTCAGGGACAACAAATCAATTCATTGATGCCTTATTTCACAAAGGAACAATTAGGCCACCTATACAAACTCTTTCAATCTCCACAATCCTCAAATATTTCTTGTTCTTTAGCTCAACAGGGTAATTATCTCATTGCATCTCTCTCTAGTATAAAATGAGCAATGCTATGTACAATCCCCATTTGGGGACTGCAATGCAAGTCTAGGCAATTTTATCTTCAAAATTTTTTAACATTACAAAAATATCCCTCCTAAAATTATGTTTTTTCTCATTTAATAAGGGGCCTGCACATACAGTCCCCAAGTGGGGACTGCAAAAAGAATTTCTTGTGTAAAATCAAATGTCTTGTCCATGGATCATTGACTCTGGAGCCACTGATCACTTGACTAGTTCTTCAAAAATATTCTATTCCTATAAACCGTGTGCAGGAAACAAAAAGATCAAAATTGCAGACGGATCTCTTTCAGCTATAGCTAGAACAGGATCAATGTTCATTTCTCCTTCTCTCACACTTCATAATGTTCTCTATGTTCCCAATTTATCATGCAATTTATTATCCATAAGTAAAATAACTCATGATCATCAATGTCGAGCTAACTTTTATCCTTCTTATTGTGAGTTTCAGGAACTAACCTCGGGGAGGACGATTGGCAATGCTAGAGAGATCGGTGGACTTTATTTCTTTGAATATGGATCCGAATTGAGAAAACCTATACAAAGTACTTGTTTTGAATCTATTTGTGTTGCTAGTAGTTATTACGGGCAAGGTGTTTTCTTGTATACATTAGTGTACTTGGTTACTCCTT
>CM056953.1:802500-999349 GCA_029856935.1 Cyclocarya paliurus
GGAATCTAATGAAACTACTATCTATAAACTGTGAAATCTGCAGAATGGAGATTTGAGCGTCACTGAAATATAGCATATAATAACTTTCCAAACTAACAAATTTTCCACTTCGTGTCGTCAAGGGGTTCTACTGCGTGTAACTCACGCGCTGGAGAAGCTGAAACTTGGGCCTTGAAATTTCCGAGTATTTAAGCAGAAATGTTCAATAATTTGGAAAGGGATGGAAAATAGGACAAATGTTCATTTTTTTTTTTTTAGATTAAACGTTCAATTAATACATTATACATTTTATATCGTGTAAAATACATTTAATCTAAACCATCTAATTTTAAAAACAGTAATTAGGATCTTATCCAGTAATTTTCATGCTCTAATGTTTTACTTGTTAATAAGTTTTATTCTTTTCTTTTTAGAAAAATAATTTATTTAATCTTAAAGATATATAAAATGAATATTTTCAACATAGAAAAAGAAGTTTTACCAAACTAAACCACGTTTTATTTCCGGGGAAAAATCATCGTGATGTTGTGGTGTTGCTTTTGACTGGTGAGTGTTCTTGGAGTTTTATGCCGTCAGTCTCCAGAAAGAAAAGAAAGGAGGTCCTTTTCAAAATGATTTTGGGCAAAGAATTTCTTTTTTTTTTTGTTTGAAAATGAAACGCCAAACATGTTTTTTTTTTTTTTTAATAATATTTACAGGCATTTCTTGTTCGGTCGGCTTTAGCATTATTGAAAATGGTTGTTGGCATCGGAGACTCGATACCACAATAAAGGGGGAATTTAATTTGATTTTTTAATTTTTAATTTTTAATTTTGTTTTGGTGGATTCCGGAGAGCACGCGCAAGCGTGCTTCCTTCCCTGCTGATAATATACCAAAAATAAGATAGGAATGCTTGCTTTGCCGACTCTTTCTGCCTCTGAACTCTGAACTGATTCCTTTTTCAGTTTTGGGACTTTTAATAAGCTTCTGAGGGTCAAAAAGCCTTTTCCTTTTTATTAGGGCCTAATGCTACACCCAACCCCCAATAAAGAGGTTATTTGAAAACCCATTAATTTCCCTCCTATTTTTCCAAACCCAAACCCAAAACAACCCCTCCCAAAAACAAATACTGTTTAATTCTTGAAGCATTTTTATGAAAATTCTTTGCATAAGAACAAACATAGTAACTAGAGAAATGAATCTTTGTAAAAAAATAGATCCCACCTTGAAAAATTATAAAAAAATATTATTTTTTATTAGTAAAACTCATTTTTTTTATAAAAGAATTGTATCTAACATTATTAATGAAAGTTTTGTTCATTCTTTGCAAATTTTGTAAAAAACTTTCCGTGCATGTATCATGGCTCTTTTTTAAAAAGTAGAATCAACGTGAATTTAATTAAGGAAATTATTTATACAATTTTAAGTTTCTCATATTTATTTTTAAAAAAGTAAGATAAATTTGAAATTTAAATGAAAAAATTAATTTTTACTTTCTCCAAAGGGAATGCACAAGATTTATATTAGAAAATTGTATATAGTATTATTTATTTAATTATATTTAATATTCAAATTCAAACCATATTTAAATATTATCAGGTATGGGTGTTATGTTTATACGTGTCTAAATTTTTAAAAATATTTAAATAACAAAATTATAGAGAATCTATTAACATCATTAATGACAACTTTCCAATGAAACATCACAAAAATAGCTGTATTATTGGTTGTAGAGAGAAAGCCAATGACGTTCCGAATTTTTTTTTTTTTAAGGAAAAAAAAAAGAGTAGGTGATACAAGTACGATGATGACTTGGTAAAATTTAATAATAATAATAATAATAATAAATAAATAAATAAATAAAAAGGCAATGCGATGCACGAGAAGCTATAGCGAATGAGCATATAGTTGAATGGCCACTACATTTTTGGTGTGCCGCGACTGCGAATAAACTTATAGCACGTGGTTCTCAAACAAACACATCAATGGAAACTTGCGTCATCTATTAATTATGCTTACTTTCCCCCTTCTTCACTATTCATCGGCAGTCTTAGTTTCGTTTGGATTAAAAAATAAAAATATGAATTAAGATAAAAATTAAATAAAATATTATTATAATATTATTTTTAATATTATTATTATTTTATGATTTGAAAAAATTAAATTATTTATTATATTTTGTATAAAAATTTAAAAAAATTATAATAATAAAATGAAATGAGTTAAAATTACTTTTCAATCCAAACGATGCCTTAACTTTTATCTTAATTTCATTATCCTACCAACACTAATTTCTAGTTTCTTCTTTATTTTGATTCAAAAGGAGAATAGAAAAGGGTCCTCAGCATTCATCACCAATACACGTTTCTTTAAAATTTGATTTTTATCATTTTTATATGTGTCATTAAATGATTAAAAAAATATTTATAATTTAATTAATTAATTATTTACCAATGATTTGATGCTGTATTTAGAAAAAATAAAAAAAATAAAAAGACGATGAAAACGTCTGTATTTACACCATGCACCATAATGGTCCAAAGTCCAAAGAAGCCACCAAAAGATTTATCTTGTTAAAAATCAAAAGCATAATCATCATCAACAAACCCATTAACATCAAGAAGGGGTACTTTCAAAACTTGCATGATAATCAGAAAATTATCAACACCAACATATAGTATACTTTGTATCCTATAATATATATATATTATATATTATATCTAGAAGATTCAGGCTGGGTGGAAAATCTTGAGATTCCTTTTTCCTTTTGGAGTCACATGGCTGGCTAGCTTTCTCTTTGGCATGATTTAAGGTGATCAGCATGGACTGCTAAAATAGGGTTTTTTTTTTGGGGGGAGGGGTGGAAGAACAGGGTACCCTCCCTCAGCCCTCAACTTTAAGTTGATAGAAATGCTGATGCGTGCTAATTAACATGTTGTCTACTTGTCTCCCACCGGGGATATATATATAAATATATGCATGCATTTCCACAATTTTGTAACATTAATTGGAGTGGATTCCTACTATATATATATCCTGTAATCTTGTTCCACTCAAACATGCATGGCTGTCCATTTTTTTGTGCCAGACTCATGAGTTAAGCCTACAGCGTATTGATGATGATCAATCCCTACCAATAATTGCAGACGTACGTGAAGCTAAGGTCAACTCAATAATTGCCAAGTATAAGTAGACGCGATTGATAGAAAATTCTTTTTATGGTACAAGTATTTGATGTTTTATTAATTATCTCTCTCTTTATATTAAGAGACCATTTCATTCGATAAATAATTAGAGACAAGCTGGCTTATACGTACCAAGATATAAGTGTGAGTGCGGGATTAAATTGGGCCTACCCATGACTATGGGTTAGCTAGAATAAATCGATCTTATATTACGTGATAAATGTTTGCCAAGCAGGCTGAGTTAGTGTGATGAATGTAATTGCCTCGCAATAATGATGCAAGTGTCCGATTGGTCGTGCGTTTCTTAGAGAAACTCATAAATAGGCTTTAAAAATGAAACATGTGCAAGCGAATAATTGGTCATGTAGGCCACGCTGCTTAGTAGAATAACTCTATATATATAATGTTGTCATGTATGGGTAGAGTACATCATATATATATAATGCCAATCTTGTAAAATCCACGAATGAAGAAAGATAATACAAGATACATTACCGATTATTATAATATAAATTAAACAATTAAAATCATTTCTTATCTGTTTGAGACAATTTTTTAAAATTTGGTATAAAATCACACACATAAAAACATCCGAAGAATTCAGAGGTTCACGAGTAATAAAGCTCAACTACTTTTCTCCCAGTCGAGATCAATAAGCATCAATGTCCCATGCATTCGAAGCTGCCCAAAAAAAAAAATTATATTAGTCCAAATTAATAGTAAATAAATTAATTAATTATACAAATAAATTAGGAGAATATATAAAAGTAAGAAACAAAACCGGTGGTTATTTAAGGAAAAAACTAGAGTTTTGCAATATATATTACCTTGTCTTGAGATGGTCCAGTCCTTATCCTGCCCGAGGGCCCAAAAGAAATATCCTCTTAACTGCCAAGACCGTGCGACCCGGATCTTCAACCTTATTGACAGGACATCATCATACCCGATCCAAGAGTCTCCGACATAGGAATAATACGACACCGTTTCGCTGTCAAATTTAACCGTTGGATTGTTCCACCTATTGAAATCAAATATTTGATCATAATTCAAGATACCACCTCCAAGCCCGGGGCCTAACGCGGGTGCTCCAATCCCATTAGTGTCCGGATCCTGGAGTGTCCATGTTCGCCCGTATAATGGTAGACCCATAACTAGCTGATTGGGCGAAACGCCAGATTGAATCCATGACCTGATTCCATAACTTGTGCTAAGATTAGTATTAGGATCAAACAGTGCTGAGTGCTCCCCAGTGAAATTTTCCCATTTCCCATGATAATCAAAGCACATTGGACTAACCCAATCCACATATCTACTTATAGCATAAGTTGGATATGACCGAGGCACGTCAAAGGTAAACTTCGAAGCATAGTATACTGCAGAAGTTAAAAGTAAACGTGACTTTCCACAAGTTCTAGCTTCATCAACTAGGGTTTCTCGCCATTGCTTGTATAGCAAGGCAAGATTTGACATGTCCTCCTCATTAGCCGGGAATTCCCAATCAAGATCAACACCGTGGAACCCATATTTTCGAGCAACTTCAATGGTGGAATCGATAAAAGTTTTGCGTGTTGCCCAACTGCTTGCCATTCTAGAGAATACAGTTGGGTCATTACCGCCTCCTCCTATGGATAGTAAGGTTATGACGGGTGGGTTTTTGGTCCCAAGTGCACCCATGAACTCGGGGATCTTTACTTGGTCAAATTGGGTAACATTGAGTTTATATGTAATGGTGTCGGGCAAAAGGAATGCATAGTAAAGGTGGGTGAAGTATGAGGTATCAATGGCGGATGCTGGAAATGCATCGAAAGATGGCCAATAGGCAGCTTTGATTATTGGAGATGAGCGAGGATGATGATATGGGTATGGTACTGCTGGTACTGGTTCTGATGCTGCTGGCTCCGAAGGTGTATAAGAATTTGGAGGAGGTGGGTTAAAATCTGGAGTTGGTGCAAGTGGCCGGTAGGGCATGGGTGGGGAAGAAGAAGGAGACATTGGAAGACTTGGGGGCATTGCCACAGAGGTTGCATCACCATCTCCGACATTAATTGTGTAGAAGATTACAAGAGTTAGAAGTGGTATGAATCCTAAGTTAGCCATATCTTGGGATTTAGATCTAAGAGAAAATGAAATATTGGGTAAGGTATAACAAATTGAGATCGTGTATATATACATGTTGCTTCGGGTGTACATATAATATGTAAACAGACGCTAATCGGGAACATAGGTGGCATCGAAAATACATGTTGCATAGCTAGGCTGTTGCATGTGTTTGGAGGGTAGTGTTTAAGTGTTCTCCTGTGGACACTTGAACACATGATGAATTACATGGAAGTAACGAATTAGGTGGAGACAAAGGACCGACTTGCTTAGAATATAACTCCAAATATAAACAATGATGTTTGCAGACAAACGGCCTATTGTCTTGTGTCTACGAAAGTGCATCTTTCGAGGAGAGGAACAAGAATTGAACAAAGTTTCCACTTGAAACGAATTGGATCTTTCACTTAAGACCTTGTTTTCATCAATTAATAATTAAGAATGCCAGACTGGTACAGTACTACGTGGAGGGCGGGGAATAGTCTAATAGGCCAAACACAAACCCACGAACAAAAAGTTCTTACAGTTGATAATATGGTGCAGGCTGGCACCAAGTAATTTGACCTCTCTTCAAGTGTATCATGGGGTAGATTTATTATTAATTCTCCAGTGTTACAGACCTGACCAATGATTTAACAATTAGTTACTTGAGAGGTAAAGTGATCGAGCAAATAGGCTGAGTACTTCTGATTGAAAGATCATGTACTAATTTAGGAGTACTTCTTTTAGAAAAAGATAGATATATAGCATGATTGCATACTATACACCTTATCTTCGGGAATCATGCATACGTAAATTTAACATTTTCTTGAAAGATTTTTGTAAAGCTTTTTAGAAAAGTTTACAGATGATCATGAGTTTATGAGATTTTGTGAAAGCGATGAGATTTATTAAAATGTTCTCATGTTTAGATTGAAAAAACTTTCAGAAATATTTTTATTAACGTTTGAAAAAAGTGGGTCATGGCCGATTCGATGAATATATATGTTTAGAAAGAAAAATTTAATGATCAAGGGAGCGTTTAATTAAAGTTGTTTTTGCTCTGAAATGGTTTGATAATAGAGACTATTTATTGCAGCATCTAAATCTCTTAATTTTAGCAATTTCAACAATTTAGACATTTGACAATTACACAATTTCTGTATAGCTAATTTGCCTCTCTTTCCATGTAAAAATCATCCACTCATGTTTATATATTTGTATACGAGATCGGTGAGAAATATAAGATATTACTCTACCAAATTTATTTTGAAATTAACATGCTATCAACAACTATCGATCCTGGCATACCTTTGCACAACATCCATGGCTTCCTCTTTCGATGCTTCCCAACTTTTCTCTCCATATCTCCTTCATCCCTCTGATTCTCCTAGTCTCGTCCTTGTCTCCGACCTTCTCACTTGAGATAATTTTTCCAAATGACAACGTGCACTTCGCTGAGCCCTCAATGCCAAAAACAAACTCTGTTTTGTTGATGGCACCCTCAAAGCACCAGCCACCAATTCCACCAATGTATGTCCAATGGAGCAGGACCAAAGACATGGTCCTCACTTGGATTCTAAACACCATACTTCCCTAGCCAATTCTATGGACTACCATGATGACCCTCGAGATGTATGTATCGACCTTGAGTCTCGATTTTGTCATGGCAACAACGCCCATCTCTTCCATCTCATACGAGAAATATCCAATCTCCACCAAAATCAACTCTCCATCCCTGATTACTATAACAACATCAAGCAATTATGGGATGAACTTGGCAACTTCCAACCCCCCATTGATGTCGGCATCTTGGAGAAGAGGGTCGAGGACAAACGTGTGTTCTAGTTTCTACTGGGACTCAACGACTCGTTCGTTGCTCTTCGAACCCAAATCCTTGCCAATGACCCCCTCTCACCTCTAAACAAAGTCTTCTCCATCATCTTCCAAGAGGAACAACAATGTTTCCTACAAGTTCCCCAATTTCCATCAAAGAACCTTGCCCCTACTACTTGATTTTCCCATACAGATCGGCCACGTCTCGAATGCATTGAATGTGGCAAAGACAATCACCTTCTTCATCGCTGCTGGCTCCTCATTGGCTACCCTCTCGGTTGTGAACCATGTAACAACCGCAAGCCCTAGTTTCTTGGTAAGCCACCTGCTGTTGCCAACCTTGCTGGATCCACCTCAAGCCCGATCCTAGGCCTCTAACTGGAAAGCTACCAGCAACTCATGAACCTGCTTTGTCCCTCTTCTCTGGCAGCTAATTTCTTGGGTAACTCCTCAACGATGCCTTGTTCTTTTGACTCACAGATGGACTGGATCATTTACAGTGGCGTTAGTGATCATTATATGAGCCACTGTCGATCTTTTTTTTGAGCCTCTGATGGCCACCCATGGCTCGTACGATTTGGTTACCCATGAGAGAAGTTGTTCCCCTTGAAGGCATAGGCTCAGTCCACTTATTCAAAACCCTCACCCTTCCAAATGTCATTTATGTCCCTGCCTTTTGTTATAATCTCCTTTATGTCCCTCAACTCACAAATCATTTATCTTGTGTAGCAATTTTCTCATCTTCTAATTATTTTTTCCAGGACCTTCAGTTGAAGAGGTTGATTGGAGCGGGTGAAACTTGCAATGAGCTCTATATCTTTCAGCCCCAAAAGTCCGTAGCTTTCTCAATTCACCATCTTGATAATAAGACACTATGACATCAACGTCTAGGTCATCCTTCCAGTTTTACTATTCTTAATGTTTTTTATAGTCCATGTACTCTTTCTCATTGTGATATTTGTGCTCATTCTAAGCACACCTGCTTACATTTTCCAATTCATGCTAATAAAAGTATGATTCCTTTTAATTGCCTTTTTTGTGATATTTGGGGTGGTTACTCTATCACTTCCATTTGTGGCGCACATTATTTTTTTACTATTGTTGATATTTTTCACGCACCACATGTATTTATTTAATGTGTTTTAAATAAAAAACGTTTAGTCATTTGATGCATTTCTTCGCTATTATTAAAAATCAATTTAACTCCACGGTTAAATTTATCTGAACCAACAATGACCAAGATTTTCTTTCTCATAACCTTTAAACCTTTTTTCATGATTATGGCTTCATTCATGAGCGTACTTGTATTGAAAATCCTTAGAAAATTGGTGTTGTAGAGCATAAACATCAGCACCTTCTGAATGTTGCTCAGAGCCTTCGATTTTAGGGACATTTACCCCTTAAATTTTGGGGAGAATGCGTTCTCACTACTGCATACCTCATCAATAGGACTCCTAGTCGCTCCCTCAATAATCGAACTCCTTTTCAACTTCTTCTCAACTCTCCACCCGCCTATACCCATTTACGTGTGTTGGGTTGCCTTTAGTATACTCAGACTCTTACCGCTCATCGCGATAAATTTTCACCCAGAGCATCCCACTGTATCTTTCTCGGTTACCCTAGCAACCGTAAAGCTTATAAGTTACTTAACCTTGACACCGACACTATTTTCTATTCACGTGATGTCATCTTACATGAAGACCAATTTCTTTTTCAATATCTTGTGCCTTCACAAACACATAGTTCCATCATTCTTCACTTACTTATTCCAGAATCCATTCCTCCTTCCATCCCCTCCTCGGCCTTACCTTCCAATCCTGCACCCACGACCATTATTTCTTCTCATTCCTGCCTCAACATTACTCGTCTGACATACCTTTTTGATTATGTTTGTCCAACCATACCCATGGAGTATATTGCTTCTTCAACTGTTGCACAGTCATCAGGTACTTCTCACCCCTTATCTACTTTTTTGTCATATTCTCATTTTTCTCCTGCTCATTATTCATTCTTAACTGCCCTTACTGCATCTGTTGAACCTATCTGTTACTCAGAAGCCACTCGCCACTCTCACTAGCGTGAAGCTATGGCTTCTGAATTTCGTGCACTTGAAGACAATTTCACTTGGACACTAAAACCTCTTCCTCCTGGCAAATTGATTTTCAAGACCAAACTCCGAGCAGATGGTACTATTGAGCGCTATAAGGCTTGGCTCGTGGCTAAAGGCTACATCAAGTGGAAGGCATAAACTATCATGAAACTTTTGCTTCAATAGCCAAGATGACCACAGTCCGATGTGTTCTAGCCGTTGCCACAACAGAAAATTCGATTATTCACCAAATGAACATTCACAATGCTTTCTTGCATGGCGAACTTGATAAGGAAGTTTACATGATCCCACCACCCGACTATTGTATTAAGGGGGAGACACGTGTATGTCGCCTCCGAAAATCACTTTATGACCTCAAGCAAGCCTTCGGGAATTGATTTTTTAAACTAACCTATGTTCTTCTTACTACAAGGTTTCATTCAATCTCAGGTTGATCACTCTCTATTTACCTTGATCACTACTACCAGTCTCACAATTGTTCTCGTTTATGTTGATGAAATCTTGGTTGTCGGCAATGATCTTTCTTAGGTCACGTACTTCAAGTCTGTTATTTCCACTCACTTCAAAACCAAGGATTTTGGACCTCTCAAATATTTTCTTGGACTTGAAGTTGCTCGATCCCCTACAGGCATTTTTCTTAATCAGCAAAAATATGCCCTGGACATTCTTGCTGATAGTGGGCAGCTTGACTCTCGTTCTGCTCCCTTTCATATGGAACTGAACCTGAAGTTCAACGACACTGATGGTGACATTCTTCCTAACCCCGCGCCATACCAATGGTTAGTTGGGTGCCTAATTTATCTCACCATCACCAGACCTCATATCGTTTTTGCGATGAATATTCTCAGTCAATTCATGCATACTCTCTAGATTCCTCACATGACAGCTACCACCTGTGTTTTTCACTACATTAAAGGCACTCCAAGCCAAGACATTTTTTTTTCCTCTAATGATCTTCATGTTAGTGTTTACATAGATTCTGATTGGACTAGCTGCCCCACCAATCGGCACTTTACCACTGGTTTCTTCATCGCACTTGGTTCTAGCCCTATTTCTTGGCGCACTAAGAAACATACTACAGTTGCCCGCTCCTCTACAGAAGCCGAATACCGCATTATGACCATCATTGCATGTGAACTAGTCTGGTTATAGCAACTTCTACATGACCTCAGCATCTCACACACAGCTCTCGTGACCCTCTATTGTGACAATCAGTCTACCCTCTACATTGCTCACAATCTTGTTTTCCATGAGTGTACCAAATTTATTGAGATCGATTGTCACATTATTCATGATAAACTTTGTTCTGGTCTCTTCACCACCGCTCATCTTCCCTCTTCCAAGCAGATCGCCTATATTTTTACCAAAGTCTTGGGTTTTGATCTCTTTCATCATTTCTCTCGCAAGTTGGGCATTAAGGATCTTCATGCGCCAACTTGAGGGGGAGTATTACAGCACCTAAACCCTTAATTTTAGCAATCACACCAATTTAGTCATTTGACAGTTGCACAATTTCTGTATAGCTAATTTGCCTCTCTTTCCATGTATAAATCGTCCACTCATGTTTATATATTTGTATACGAGATTAATGAGAAATACAAGATATTATTCTACCAATTTATTTTCTTAACACTATTTAGTGAAAAGACCCTAGCTAGCTAAACCGAATCATCAGGAAGAAATGAATCCTAATTTGTATTTAGTGATGGTCCCAAATTTGTCTCACTTCAGAGCTATAGAAATGTATCTCTGATATCATGTGAAAAACATAGTCAAAAAAGAGTCTATCAAGAGAGAAGAGATAAAATAAAGAAAATGACTGAAAATCATTATTGAAATCATATATATATATAGAAAATCATTATTGAAGTCATATATATATATATATATATATATATATATATATCTTTTTGTACTATAGTACATGAGTTGAGGTATTTATATATAAGATTTGATACTCACCATCCCTACATAGGGTTGTATAGAAACCAAAGGGATCGATTGTCGTTGATGCGGATCGACCGCCGGAGTTCGGAACCAGCAAAAAATCAATCTGTCAATAGTATAAAAATAAGGAAACTAACGCTGGCTAGTTCGGTTTTGGTTTGAACCAAACTCAAACCGCTGAATCGGCTAATTATATATATAATATTTTTTATATTATACGTACATAAAACAATGTCATTTCACTTAAGTAAGTGAAACAACGTCGTTTTAGTTATGAGTGTTATAAAAAATAATTAGATGAAGCCGCATTGTTTGGCTTTTATACAAACGGCGCCATTTCATCATAGGATTAATAACCCTTCATTCTTCTTCTTCCCTCTAATTCTCTCCTTTGTAGGTTCACTTCTTCCCACCGATGGCATAGTTCGTCGCTCCCCTCCTCCTTCACAGAGATGCTGATGGCAGACCAACGAATCGTACCGATTCATGCCGAGATTGAGGCTAGTGGTTTTCTCTCCCCGAATCAGCCGGTTTGGTCGATTCTAAGCCTTTCCAAAACTCGTCGGTGAGGCATCGATTTTGCACCGAAACCGCACCAACCACGTCGGTTTTCAACCCTACTACATATATACCACACTTTTTTTTTTTATTCCTAAACTAATTGATTTCTTCTAATTTTCATGCATACACTACATATTTAGTAAGAGAAAAAAAAAAGTATGTATGGTGTGTCGTGTGAGGATGATGAGTAGAACTTTTTTTATATACAATGCTATGATGAGTTTAAGTGCTATGTTAATAAACTAACCTATTCTAACTAATCTGTAACCAATTATATATAGCTAACAGTATTTAATTACAATTCTAATAGGTACTAATATTGCAATGGCTCAATTTGATACGTTTATTTCATAAATATTACCTATATTTTTTGGGGTTCTAGAACATGCAGGTTACAATAATAATAATAATAATAATAATAATAATAATAATAATAATATTTTTGGAGACCTCTCAAGCTTGGACTCTCTCGCTTAGTCCTTTGCCCTCACCTGTAATATTTTAGATGTGATAATTATACAAAGACAGATTATATGATGATCACGCGCGACACAGTTTCATGTCAAATGCTCATGATCATCTTGTTTCCATCGAAACGGCCTAAGCAATATTCTTATCAAACCTAGCTAGGTACGTTGTTTCAAATAAACACTTAATTGCTTTTTACCATAAAGCTAATAATTTTACTAAATATTTTATTCTTCTAAATATTTTATTCTTTTACTCACATGAAAAAGAAAAGAACTCTGGTGTTTATCAATACATTATAACCTGATCATTACAATACTTGCAAGAACTAAGAAGTTTCGAGTTCCATATGTCTGATCTCTCTTTAATCAGGTAGCAACTGTACGTAAATATGATCTTTATAAATCATACAAAAAAGAAACATGGAAGGTTGTTGTACAAAAAGACAGTATATGAAAGAAATGACAGTGAGATCAGGATAGTGACAAAGATAAGATCGTAGATAAAGAGTTTACCCAACTCCATAGTCAAATACATATTGCATCGTGCCCATCTTGGCCTTGTCATGTTGAGTTGTCATGATGAGAGAGAGAGAGAGGTGTGTTTATATAAGAAGCTGATGATTTTAATTAGTACGAAGAGGCCGGTAGCATTAATTTGTCTTCTTTTGAATAGTTTAGATATTTTTATACAGGAAAGTGATGGTATTTGTCGATTTCTTTTTCTAGCCTTTGAAATGGAAATTATCTACCGCCTTTATGGGGACAGACAAATCTGGCAAAGAGATTTGGTTCTCTTTTTTATAAGAAAAGCAAAGGGTACTAAATGAAGTCAGATATGATATTGATCATGAGTGTTTGCAATTGTATTGCCTAAGCCTATGAAAGTGAAATGCAAAAGTCCACTCCGATGCATATCTTTTTTTCTGGCCAACTTTTATATGTGGGGTTAAAGAAGTTGGCTCAATCGAAATATAAAAAAAAGTCGAAATATTATTTGTAATTATATATTATTAGCTAGAGATTGCTATATATGTATGTGTATCCCAAGGGTTAACTTTTGAGATTATATCTTGTTACAATATTAATAATGCAGCATAATATATATATATAGCACCATCATGGCAAAAGAGGCCGGGCTCTTCATCAGCCTCCCCCTTTGTACTTGTCGGCCATTTGTCGCTCCCCACTAATCATGGCATATCACAAAATAATTACCATAATCAAAATATTTATATAAATTAGTTTCTCTAGCTAGCTCGCTCCTCAAACAAAAAGAGATATAGTAATTAGGAGATAGAAGATCAATTTGGTTAATCAAGATTTCAGAGATTAAAATAAGATGACAATTTTTCAAATGTTGATCTATTTAATATTGTAGCTAATTGATCACTTAGTTATAATTAATTAAAATAATTAATATTAAATTATTAATGTCGATTTCATGTCGAGTCCACGCTTAAATGTAATGATTATTTTTCAAACAAAATTAACAATATTCAACTTAAAATTATATGACAGTTATCTAAAAGATTCGCGTTGGAAATATTCATGCATTACGTTTATTGCATTATTTTTGGTTTCGTATGAATTACGGTAATTAGAAAGAGCAAGCAAGCTAGCTATAGCATGCTTTGAGCCTTTTTGTGGTGCTTTTATAAACAGATAAAGAACGGGGGGGGAGATAGGCATGAAGCAGTGTTAAGGGCCAAGGCGCATGGCATTCTTCTTCTTTTATCTTAACGGAAAAACCACATTTTTCTCGTGTAATTGTATAGAATTAAATCAACTATCCCAAGTATTGAATTTGCAGCCTTTTGATTAGTTGATCTGATGCGATAATATTAAGGATAGTTTGGCCTACATCGAATGATTTTTTCAGGTGAAATGGAACAAAAGTGGCCGAAGTTAATCCAGTATCTCGCTCAACTCTGCACAAGATAAATAGTATCAATGATTGCTTGTTCGGCCACATTTATTTTTAGAAGGGAAACATCCAGGGAAAGTTATCCCCCACAAAAATGGGCAGAGGGACAGATGCATTCATAAGATGCAACCAGGGTCACGGTGCAGAGAAAAGTTGTTCGGGCTACATATATACACACGCATGGTTGCTTGTCCCCTCATGATCATCAAGGTACTTTGAGCAGTTCTACATGATATATATATATATATAGCTTCGCTGAAAGAGAATTTGTTTCAGCAAAATCGAAAGAAATTTATACATATTTTTAGATGGCCCAAGAGTCTCATTAATCGAACTTAAATGGCACTTTAAGCAGTTCTTGACAGGATATTTTCTAAGTCGATCAAAGTGTCGTGAATTAAGCGTGTGGGAACAAGTAAACCTACCATCATACGGCTCAGCTTTTACTATTTTAAACTCTTTTAGAACAGTACTGTATGTTCGTTGGATATATAGCACAAGGCATTTTACTTGTCCCATGAATGACTTTTTATAATCTCTTTTTCATAAACCGCCAAGAAAAAGAGGTATCCTCCAATGGAAACAACAAGGAATGAGCCATGTAATAGTATCTTCTCTGCTAATCAAGAGGCTTATCCATGTCCAAATACACCACAGCAAAACCCAGAAGAAAACAAGCACCTGGGAGTTACAGAAGAGGATGAAGGTCATGAAAAGGAGACGACAAAGCTAGATATCTTCTTAGATCTGAATGTCTGTAGTCATGAGGAGCAGTCCGATCGTGGGTTTGACGCAGAGCTCAATCTCATTGATTGCTTGGACGTGGGTTCATCTCAGATTCCATCATCAGAAACTAATGATCCCCATGATGATCAGGCTTCTTATGCCGAGCCACGAGTTTTCTCTTGCAACTATTGCAAAAGAAAATTCTATAGTTCACAAGCACTGGGAGGCCACCAAAATGCCCACAAAAGAGAGAGGACTCTAGCAAAAAGAGGACAAAAGATAGCAGCACACATATTGGCCTCTGCAGAAGCTTTTGGGCATTCCCTCCATCAGCACCAGCACCAGCACTACCCAAGCATGGCTTCTCTTCCTCTTCATGGTGCTAATTATAATAACAGATCGCTTGGAATTCAGGCGCATTCTATGATCCAAAAGCCTTCTCACAAATCATCTTCAGGTGGGTTCTGGGAACCTCAGGGCTGGTCAAGACCCCTCATTGACCAGCAACCAGCAGTTGGGAATTTTCACACAGCAGTAGGATCGCTTTCGCGAGGCAGCGTTGGCAAATTTGGCTTGCTAGCAAGAACGATGAATGGTTCTCCAGCCTGTGATGATGAATTTAGTGGATTTTGGTCTGCCGACAGTACTGCTCTTTACAGGACTAATCAAGAGGAGATGAAGAAGCTTGACTTGTCTCTCAAGCTTTAAGATGCACGCTTCGTCTTTCTTTTTTCTTTTTTTGATCTTCAATCTTGTTCCTAGTCAAAAGTTTGTCCAAATTTGTCTACTTTCGGTATTAAATTGTATATTTTTGTATTACAAACCCTTGTGGATTCATGTAGTTGAGAGTTGGATCAATTGACTTCGTTTTCTGGTTGGATGAGAATACATCGTTGTCAGTTAAGATTGGATCATCATGATCTGCCTCTGTACATGATGGACTTATGGGTGGAGCTTGGATCAAAAGAAATTGAAATAATTGGGGCTAAGATTATGTTTGGAAGGTAAGATGAGAATTTTGTGTTTTGTTTTAAAGTTTAAAATATTATTTTTTAGTTTTGAGATTTGAAAAAGTTAAATTGAAATTTGAAAAAGTTGTATTGGGATTTGAAAAAGTTGAATTATTTATTATATTTTATATAGGAATTTGAAAATGTTGTAATGATGAGATGAGATGAGATGAGAATTTTATTGAAGATGAAACTTCCAAACATAATCTAAAATTTGTAGAAAGAGTGATCATTTTTCAGAAATTTCCACATTCAACAATTTCAATTGAAAATTGAGCTCGTATAGCCCAACCATAATGCACCAAATGTTGAGCTGTAACCATTAAAACTTGCACGCCAAGCTCTCCTCCAAAAAGCCTTGGCGGCAGTCTCATCTTAGGATTGAATCAAAATCCAATATGGGTTTACTCAATTGGAAAATATTTTAGTTATAAATAGATTATACAAAAGCAAATTTATAAAATGATGTGAGTTGATGTGGTACAGATTGTAAAGTTACTTTAATATAAAATAAATCTAACGAATTCTATTAAGTCACGTCAATTTGTGGGTTTATTTTATATAATCAATTTGTATCTATAACAATTCTCTTACTCAATTAATATGATTGTTTATTGAAGTGATTAGAACCCAAATCCAATATGAAGATGATAACAACATTTTAGAATACCCAAAACGCAGGGTCAAGAAACATCACTTTGGTTAATTACGAAGCATGGATTAGAAGGAGGCCAATGAGAAAGAGATTACGTGGAGTTCCCACTCCAGTTTTTTGTTTTTTAAAAGCTTAGCTTTAGGTAACGTCAAAAGGCCAAAAACAAAAGGATTACACGGAATACATGAAGATATGAACCAAAAAGTACAAAAAAAGCATCACGATGAGTTGGATAAGCTTAGGAACATAATTTAGATGAAGATATAAATAGTTTTCTTTTCTTGTTCACACTTGCAAAGTTAGATAAAGACGTGTTCCACTATTTTAATCTTCAAACCAAGTGGATATGTAGAGTATGTTTGTCCTGTAATGAGGGGCGTGTACTTTGTCACTTTCATTAAGTACCTCAAAAAAATCTATGAAAGATTTACTTGTATTCTTATCTTATATATATAAGCTAGTCTACATCGCATCACATTTTTCATGACAATAATACATATGTATGTATATATATATATATATATATTATAGGTGAGGAGCATATATATATATATATATATATATATGTTATTGATGAAAATAAGAACCATTGGGAATAATTGAACCCAATCCACCCCTTCTTCACTTGTTTAAAATAAATAAACAAAATTAAAAAAAAAATACAATAAAGAAGATAGGTAAAGGGTGAAATAAAGCAGACATCCTAATGCATGCTAGGTTCCTTGAAGACAAATTAGGTAGGTCTTGATCTTAAGATGCAATCATTAATCCAAAATATCATTAGTACCCGTGATCTATTTGGCTCCAAACAAGAATCAAGAGGAAAACGTATTGCTTCTAATGAGGAGATTCGTGCCAGAGTGCCCATCACTTTTACATTAAGAACCATCTCACCAAATGATTCCCTAATCAGTTTATATGATTTTATCCAGTTGGCTGCATGCGTGCAAGTCTTGGTGGGAAAATACAAACGAATGAAGATTTCTAAGTTATTTTTAAGGAAAATGGTAGTTTGCCCACTGGATTTGGCATTTTATTTATTTTTTATTTTTTTTAAAATTAGTGAATTTCTATATATTTTTTTATAAAAAAACAAATGAACTAGCGGTCACGCCCAACGATGAATGATAAGCACCCTTATTTTAATCTTCAATATCAGGAAACTTTCATAAGCATGGAACTAACCATGTGTGATGTGTGTAAGCATATTCCCACCTAAAATCAGGTCCAATGTAAGGCCTAGCCAGTCTTAGATCCCACTTGACTAGTTGGTAGAAATCTGACTAATATATCAACGCGTAAAATAACTTTTATAAGACTTTTATAGAGTCTGAAATATTTATTGTATAATAGCAGCCTAGCCTGACAAAAACATTACCAAAGTAGAGAAAATACTACAACTCAGTTTGTTATTTGGATATCAATGCTTCCTTAAGAAGCTTGTTAAATCATACTAAATCGATTTAGTAGAGCGAGGGCATAAGCCCAAGTTTTACTATTACTAATTGATTTGGGCCCAACCAAACCATTCACAGATCATTCGTTTTTTTAAGACAAGAGCCCATTCCCATATCATTTACTATAAAAACTATATTGAAAGAATGAAATAGATGTAACACGTGAATGTCATAAATATTTATTAAAATATAAAATTAATATTAATATATGCAGAGAAGAATCATCTATCTTCTGATAACCATAGGTAACTTTGTGGTCTAAAATTTAGACGAAGCGTTGACGAGAGAGATGGAAATTGTTGTAGTTTCTCTTCTATTTTGTTTTTGTTTTTGGGCCCAAAAGAATAAGCATAAATTAATAATATATAAGACCGTTTGCGCGTGGGGCAGCCCACACCATGCTGCTCCGCATGCGTCTCTGCCCCCGGCCTGGACCCATCTTCTTAATCATGTCCTTTCCTTTCCTCCTTGATTCTTCTGGACTAATTATATTATTATTATTTATCTTAAAATAAATAAGACAATCTGATTCGTTGGAACCACTCAACTCATATATTTCTTTTTTAGAAAATAAAAAATAATCAAACCTTTGACTACACTCCATCCATTACTTTATTGGATTCTTTTTTTGTTCCCAATTTAGTGGTGAGTCCAAGGTCTAGAGCTATTGGAATCATCTTCTTTTTTCTTTTCTTTTTTTAAAAAAAATAAAGAAATATCTACTCCAAATCTTATATTTATGACTTTGATTTTAATGCAACCTAAACGATGCATGCCCACATTAATTACCATTGTGATTTTGTTTTGATTTTTTTTTTTGCAAAAAAAAAGAGATTGCAAAAAAAAGAGAGAAGAATATTGATATCTTGTAATTGTATTCAATAATTCATACAGCAGAAGTACAGAACCCCACCATGACCAAGTGAAGTAGCAGTTAACTTAAATAACAAGCGGTGGGAAAGTATTTCTGCCTGCCAAATGATTTACAAGTACTTTTTTTTTTTTAAATAATAAATTTAACATATTATATAAATTTATTTTTAAAAATTTTCTGCGTTACTACTTCTCAACAGCTATTCTTTCTACGGCATAATCCCATCAATTTTAACTAATTATTTATTGTAAAAATCATACCAAATAATATAATAAATTAGACATTAAAATATTCGATTAAAGTCTTAGAAATAATGAAATGTTATTTCAATTTTTCAGCAGGCAGACATTTGAGAGGGAGGGATAAAAAATCATTAGCAATTCATTTCTTTATTAAATTCTTGAATTTTTGAATGAGAAATATAATTTTTTGAAAACTGTTATTTATACAAAAAGATTATACAAAATAAACTTATAAACTGATATATTTTCATGGAATTCGTTATATTTGTTTTATAATAAAAATAATTTTACTATCTGACATCCCACATTAAGAGTACGTTTAGTTGTCAAATCCATCTCAACTCATCATTATAATTTTTTAAAATTTTAATATAAAATATAATAAACAATTCAATTTTTTTAAATTTTTAAATAATAATAATATAAAAATATAATATTTTAATAATATTTTATTATCTTAACTTAACTCAATTCAACAAACACAGTCTAAATCATATCGGTTATAAATTTATTTTTATGAAATTATTTTATATTTTCGTAATTTTTTTGAGCAGTGAGAATCGATAAATTTACTTATATAAGTCAATAAATAAATAAATAAATTACGCAGAGTCAGCAGGGAGTGGAGCATTTGATGGAAAAGCACGCATTAAAGGCACTTTCGGGTTCGGGTGCAGAAGAGCACAAGTTAGAAGATTCTTCTTCCCAGGAAAAAAAGTAATAAATAAAGCTCACCTAGAAATTCCGACGACTACCCAAAATTCCTTGTTTGTACCCCCTCGAATTCCTCGAAATTATTGTCTAAACCCCAAAATCCTGTTTTTCCTTCCCGGTTTCTTTGAGTTCCCGGAAGCGACAGTATCGAGGGTGAAGAATGTTGTGTAGAATGGTATCGCTGGCGAAGAAGAAGAAGAAAGGAACAGTGCCTGTTTATCTCAATGTTTACGATCTGACGCCGATTAATGGCTATGCGTACTGGCTCGGCCTTGGGGTCTACCATTCCGGCGTGCAAGGTGAGTTTTTTTTTTTTATATCATGGGCTATTATATTTATCTGTTTATTTTCCTTTTTTAAATCATAGGTTGTTTATTTATTTTTAACGTTTTTGAGGGTTTTCCGTGCTAAGATAGTGAAGGAAGATGAATGAGATAAACGAAAAGTTGGGTTTTAACGGCTAATTGAACTTGGGGCTGTCATAAGATGCCTATTATTCCATGTTTCGTTGAATTTTTCTTCTTGGGTTCAAGTTCAGATCTGTAGTCTGTTTGTTTAGGAGCTGAGTGATGGAAACCCAGATTATTTTTTTTTCTTTTGGATGCTTAGAAATTGATGAATTTACCATGGAGATTTTTATTAATATGCGTCTTTATTTTTTATTTTATTTTATTTTTGTGGGATCGGGTAAGGAGTGATGTATTCCAAAGAAAAGTAATTGTGTTGTATGCATGATTATTTCTTTGTTTGGAAAGTGAGGAAAA
This sequence comes from Cyclocarya paliurus, assembly GCA_029856935.1. Classification (NCBI taxonomy): domain Eukaryota; kingdom Viridiplantae; phylum Streptophyta; class Magnoliopsida; order Fagales; family Juglandaceae; genus Cyclocarya; species Cyclocarya paliurus. The sequence continues at coordinate 823,032 of CM056953.1, forward strand.
GAAAAACTTTAATTAACTAAATATATCTAACTATGTGGCTTTATTTGGGTTGGCTCGAGTTTCTTAATATTCCAGCAAACAAGAAAATTATGGTCGAAACTATTTTGTGACCCTTAATTTTCGGCAGCCAAATAAATGATAAGCGAGGGAATTAAATTCTGTAGTAGATATGCTTATTTGTTAACTCCATCAAATCCTAAGCAGTTCTAGATTTTTACTTTTTCGATGGTTGTGGGATTTTCTTGTTAATTTTGGTACAGTTCATGATGTTGAATACGCATTTGGAGCACACGATCATGGAACTTCAGGGGTTTTTGAAGTGGAACCAAAGCGTTGTCCTGGTTTCACATTCAGGAAATCGATATTGATAGGAAGAACTGATCTAGGTCCCAAGGAGGTCCGTGCCTTTATGGAGAAATTAGCTGAAGGGTACTGTGGAAACACTTACCATCTTATCACAAAAAACTGTAACCATTTCTGCAATGACGTTTGTACCAGATTGACAGGAAAACCCATTCCTAGGTGGGTCAACAGACTCGCTCGACTTGGTAAGAAACTGACCATAAGATTGCATTTTTGTACATTTCTGTTGCCGTTTGTATGTATGAACCATTTACTTACTTGTGAGAACATTGTATAATGTTTTTTTTCCTTTTAAATCTAGAACTTTAACAATGTAGATTTTCTGTTGACAAAGGTGGCAAAACACCACATTTTTCACCAGAATTGACGCCATTGCTCAAACTCCACCTTTCTGCAACTGCAGTTAGTGTTGCAACTGCCAAGGTGGCAAAGTCATTGATGCAACAATTGGAATAGACCCTTTGAAGTATTACTGCTGCTTGCGCAACAAAAGACCTTCAAATTCATAAAAACAGCTTTCTTCCTTTTTAACGTGAAGTCACCCATAAGTTACCATGAGTACGAGATTAGTGGTTCCCCCTTACCCACAGATATCATAACCAATTCTAGCACGCATTTTATCATTATGTTCCATTGTGTATTCTTTTTATATTGTGTTCTTCAACATCCCAATTTGAGCTCTTGCTACCAAAGCTGTTTTCAGGAATGAATAAGCAGCTATTTTTAATTGACAGATACTAGAGATTAGGAAACAAGATTCAAACGGCATCATGAAATGAGCTCTTGCCTATTGTGTTTTCTTCTGGTTTTATTTCTGAAAATTGTATACAGTTAATTTCACTCTGCTGAATTCAATTGTTTGAATCATTTTGTTTCGTACCTGCTCTATTTAGCCAATCCATTGCTGTTTTATGTAGATTTTCTCTCACATTAATAATGAAAAGCGTGAACCAGAAATTTAGTTCGATATACTGGGGAAAAGACACTTTTTGAGAACCACTTTTACGAACATCTGCAGCTATAGTTCTCCGTTTACTAACTTAAGCAAAAAGAAGATACGACATAGTTTTATAATAATCATGGTTTCTTTTTTAATGAATTACAGGGTCTCTCTGCAATTGTGTCCTTCCGGCAGGTGTCAGTGAAACAAAAGTTCGGCAAGTTAAATCGGGAGATAGGGTTTATGAAGGAGAGAAGAAGAAATTCCGGAGCCATTCAAGTAGGTTTGCATCTTCTGCTAATCCTCCACCTCCTTCAATAAGAAGTGCCAGACAAAGCCATTATATCCCTCCATCTTCCTCTTTGATTCATTCTTCTTCAATTTCAACCTTGACTTTATAGCTTTAATGGCATTCTGATCTTGATACTTACTAGGGTTCTCTAGAGTTGACCAAAAAAGATAGGGAAAATAGCAAATTACTGTCTTTCATATTAATTTCACTGATCTTGTCTTATGGTTCGGAAAAAAATCGCTGCTTGGGAACATTGCGGCGTTCTGCTCTGTAAAATCCTCTATTTTTACTTCAATGGAAATAGGCCTTTACAATTCTCTGTTTTTTACTTGTGGAATTACATCTTGCAATTCTCTCTTTGTTAATTAGTTGTGGTTACATACGTTGAACTGGCGAGAGATGTAGTTTATTGAGAGAGAAGAGAGTCCTCATTTTCAATTCAAGTTAGGTGGGGGAGGAGGGGACCCTAGTCGCTTTATCATTATGGATTGTAAGGAGACATTTTATTTATTTTGAGTGTGGGGTACTTGTGATCATGTATAATTAGTGGGGCATTTGCAATCAAAATGTTTCCCTTGTCGGCATACCTTGGGGGTAATTATGGAGCTAGGCATTAGAAGATAAGGTTGGCAGGTTCACCTAGAGCTAGGGTGCTTCAAATGGCAATGCAAACTAGTGGGGTTGGTGGTCCATGGATGGATCATTTTATAGGTTATGACTTGTGATCTTTAGCTTGTCTGAAGATTATGTATTTTCAAAGAGTTCTGTTATTTACAAATCGTTGTATAAACACATCGTTTATGGTATGATCTATTCATAAAAAATGTAAAACACTAATTGTTGTTTATGTTGTTAGTTGATACGTTTTCGCACCAGTCTATAAATATAAGAGAAATGCTACTATGCCACCTAAATAGTAGTGTTAGTTGATACGTCGCATCACATTCTGGCTTATTAAAAAAATTAAAAATGCAAATAGAGTGTATTTAGAATTTTAGTTATTCTTCTTTTTGTATTTTCGAGCGTCATTTTGTTTTGAATATATACTTTTTTTTAATAAGTGAATTGACACTACATTATAATATCACGATGGACGAAGTGAATGATTCAAATTAGGAGAATAGTAGCCTTACTCTAAATAAAAATATCAGCATGCTCGAACGATCAAGTCTTACCCAATGCAATGCTTCAAATATCCGAGTAAAACAGAGTTGGGCTTTGTTATTGAGACTCTAACCAATGGTAATTGGACACTTCTGAATGTTAAAACAAAGAGCCCCTGAGGAACGAGACGCGGGCTCGAAACGACTTCCATCATCCAAGACTCTCTGACCTAAACCTGCGATCTTGGTTCGCCAAATCGGCCCATCTGTCTTCATATTTATCTTGTAGTCGTACGGGCTTAGACACTTTTTGAGTACTATTTAGAACAACAAAATCTGTGGGGGCTTAGCTCCCCGCCTTCCGTGGTTTTGGTGGTTACAAAGAGAGAAATGAGAAACCATGTCAAATTTCTCCAAATATTTTCAAAGAATAAGAGAAAGTTGAGTAAAAATGGTTGAGAGTCTTGAGAAAGGAAGTCTATCGGAGTCCTCCCTCCATCATCAACACCTTTTTCCAAGCACATCTTTAAAGAATTTCCCCTTTATTTTTTTTCTTGATTGTAAATCGAAGATCTTTTCTCATCTCATTTCAATTCAATTATCAACCCAAATGGACTACCTTTTCTTTTTCAATTTTGTTTTAGTCATATATTCATAAGTTTGTGTGTAGAATTGACACGATGTGGTTTGTAAAATTTGAATTTATACTTTATTTTTTTTTATAAATTAAATATTGTCACATTAACAACATATAGAATGTGTTCAATAGATATTTTTTGGGGGGTTGGCTTAGCTAAGTAATTAATTAATAAAATATTGCATGCATGTTGACAGCTAATTGATAATGACATCCATTATACTACTCCATGCAAATTTAAACCAGCAGTTGGCAGCTAGCGTGGATGGCTTGGGTTAACGTGGGGAACGAATCTAGTACTATTATGTATTAGTTCGGCTTTTTCTTCCTCGCACCTTATAGACTAAGAGTATTGGTATTGGATTAGTCAAATACTTTTTCATCTTCAAATTTAGCCAATATCATCCATATTTGCTCCACATTGAATTAGCTAAATTGTTTTCATCCAAACTATGAGTAATAGTAAATCTATTCTTCTTTTCAAATATGAAAAGAACTATAGAAAGTTTAAAAGTGCTTTTTAAGATTATTATATTATAAATATGATATTTTTATTCATATAAGATTTTATCATCTATATTCATATGAGATTATTATATTATAGATTATTGGATTGTGAAAATGAAAATGAATATGATTATTGGAGGTTATTGAAGATTATGAAAATAAAATAAAAATTAATTAAAAAAATATAATTAATAAAAAATAATAATATTTTATTATTATAGAGAATAGAATGACTAATCCAATGTAGACTTCAAGTTTTGAATGATTAGCTAAAAGTGAAAAAGTTACATATTAGTCAAAATTTGAAGAATAAAATAGTCAATCCAATGCTAATGCTCTAAGGTTGTGTTTGATAATGAGATGATCTCAAATATTTTGTGAATAGTAATAAAAAAATTGATAAATATTAAATAATAATAAATAAATACTCTACTATTATTTATTATTTTATTATTTCTCTACTGTCCAAACTAGTATTAAGAAAAGGACTTCCTATCTTTCTTTAAAATTATTTTAAGTATAATATTGGGCTAAAATCCAGGCTTTTATCGTGCGTGATCCATCGGTTTCTAATACGTGTGGATGATTTTTTAAGGAGTTTCTAAAAAAACCTAGCAAGTTTCTTTAAGGTCAAGAAAAAGAAACGCAAGTTAGTCGAAGTCATAATTGTCGGCTGTAGCACATTATCAACCACGCAAAACCCACTCCTAAGAAACGGATGGTTTCTTATAAAAATAATATCTGCAGTTAGAATTTGCAAGTGATGCATATTTATTTTTTTAAAAATAAATAAATATAAAATTTATTTAAAAAATTACATTTTTTAGTAATAAATTATACTCTTTAAAAAGTGTGCCACTTGCTTCATCCACTAAATTTGATAAAAGTTAGAAATTGAATAAAATATTATTTAAAAATAATTATTTAATATTAATTTTATTTTTTTATTTATTATCTTTTGTGTAAAAATTTAAAAAAATTATAATGATTAAATTAAATAAAATCAGATGAAACAGTTTGTGTCGTGTAACATCCGAAATTCATTTCTTAAAAGTGTTCCTAATTGATTTCTTTAAAAAAATAATAATAAATGTGAGATATAATTGGTCATATAATCGTGGTTAGATAGATTTTTTTATTGCAATATTTTTAAATAACGGTACAAGAGGATTAGCTCAACTCAATTTTTTTTTATAAACGAGTAATTAAGGAATTACGGATGGAACTTTCAATATTGACTATTCACGGGAGTGACCGAGTTGTCCACAGACAAAGGTAAGCAGACGGCAGAGTACGAGAGTGGTGTCAGCGGTCAAACAATGAACGGCTGAAGCACTGAACATCTACGAGTTGCATTCCCTTTTTCTTTTATCTCCAACGTCTATACACCAATTTGGCCATTACACATCTCTTTTCGTGCCGTTTCCTATCAGGTACTAAACCTTTTTTCGTACCTTCCAACAATGGTGATAGCCCACAGTACTTGCGTCCAAAAAAAGTTGCTTTCATTGATCCAAGGCATGCTTAACAAAAGTAGCGGTTGAGATGGATTACAGTAGGTTCTGGGTCCTACATAATTATTGCACAAAAACAACTTAGGAAGCCAAGTTATCTCCTTGACAAATGACCCACCTCACATGGGTTTGTCCTATGGTCGGAAGCTTTGTGGAATTCACGCCTACTATTCTAAATCTAATCAAGGTCGAACAGCTCAGACCACACCAAGAAGCAACAAAGATTCAAGAATAGGAGCGAAAGAGAGAAAAAGAAAGAGAATAGCTTTCTTCTTTTCTTCTTCTTTTTTTTTTTTTTAGTCATCAACGAAGCCAGGAGGAAGCTTCAACTATATAGAGCTAAAAACAGAAGCTTCATCAATCTGTTTGACAGCTTTTAATTACACCAAAATTATAGCAAAAATGTGCATTCCAGTACGTCACTACATTGAATCTCAAACGAGTAGAAAGAATCTATGTTCTGATTTTGTGAAAGAGAAGTTGGAAGTTGTTAGATCTAGCTATGTATGTATAATCAAGTTTGAATCACCTTCAATTTTGTTCACTACTTACTTCTTTTGCCGTTTGCGTCAAAACAAATGGGTTAATGAGAGCTAAAAGATCAATCAAGCATTGCCAGATTATTGTAATAGATACCTCTTCGCAATCTTCACCTCTTCCAAGCATAAACAACCAAAGAAAACCCAGATGGACCACCTAACTCAGTCTCCTCCGCGTTAGCCCACTCCATAACCGAACTTCCTCCCGATGATCCCGCCGACGAAGACATTGACGTCGACGAGAAGCTCTTCCTCATCTTCCTCCACTCAACCCTACTCAACCCATAACCCCAGCTCTGTTGCGCCCACAACGCCATCCCATTCTTCTCATTCAAAGAATTCGCCTCCTTGTCTTTTTCTTCTCGTTCTTGTTCTTCTTCAAACCTGAACATGAAAACAGCACGCCCATCTTCATTGTCTTTCTCGAACAACCAGTTGTAGACGTCCCACGAGATATGTACGGGCACTCCATCGACTTCAATTCTCTCATTTCCTCTGAATTTCCACTTTAGGCGCTTTATCTGCAAGACCTTTTTGTTATCCACGCTGAAACAGAGTCTGGTATCATCGTCGTAGCCACAGTCTATTTTTATATCCCTCATTCTGCCTCCAAATCTTGCTCTCGTGGTGTATATTTTGTTGGCAACGACATGCTCTCTTTTCAAGACGAGAACTTGGGCACTGTTAGGCTTTCGGGCTTTGGTTTTGGCGTAGGCTTCTTTGGTGCAGTCGCCAACAAGGAGGGTCATTTCATTCTCAACAACTACGGCGATGTAAAATCCGGAACGGGGTTCGGGTCCGGACCCGAACTTGGATTTGGTCAGGTCCCAAAAGATTTGGGTGTTGGAGTTGAGCTTCTTGGTCCCATGCTTTTTCCAGAAGATGAAAGGTTTGAGGTGGAGATGGAAAGAGAATTGGGAAGGAAGAGAAGGATCAGGAGAGTCAAAAGGGTGATGATGGTGGTGGAGGAGATCGAGATGGAGAGAGTGGCCAAGGAGGGAGCGAGACCAAGTGAGGGAGAAGAGGCCGAGGGGAGTGTGGTAGAGGCCGCAGGTAGCGAGGTTAGGATTTCCGGCGGAGACGGGCGGAGAGCGCTGATTGTCCTTATTAATGGCTGATGGGCGGAAGCAAGAGGGTAAGGAGGAGGAGGAGCTGCGAGACATTCTTGTTCTGTTTTTTTAGGTTCTATGATCTGGGAAGTGAGTCACTTGCGTTTTGTTCTGTTTTGTGGGCTTAGGAACGTCAAGGATATTGAGTGTTCCTCTATATATATATGTCTGAAATGTATAATAGGAAAACGAGAGAAATACAACACTTTTTAATTGGAGAACTTATTTCCCTCCTGTATACCATTCCCATGAGAAATTGACAACTAATTACAGATGTGTATATAATATTTGAATCTAAAAAGAAAAGTCAAGGAAAAAAAAAGAGGCGTTGAATATTGAATGTTTGAATAGTAAACTTGTATTGTATCGGGCCGTTTGAAATTTGAATGAGCATATCAGGAAAAGCCTAAGTCCACTCAGAGCGCGTCAACATAGATCAGGAAGCAGTCTTCTCTTATTTTGTTTGATCTGATTTCTATGTATCTATCATCACCAGGTATGTTCCCTTTATCATCGCTGCACTTACTCCGTAAGTTCTTGTTATATATAAATATATATATATATATATATATTATGATCGTGACCTTTTTATTTATAAGTATACCTTTAGACTGGTCGGTCTAATAATCCTCAAATAACAGCCCTTCAATGAGTTGTTGACAAGTAGACTGTCCATTCTAATTTTGATGCGCATGCACCTCATGTGAAAACTTGCACCCACGAACTCATCCTCTCCCCTCTCTCCCCGTCTCATCCTCTCGCAGCAAAACCCATTGCCCACCCCTCTCCCCCGCCTCATCCTCTCGCATGAAAGCCGCCGCTACCGCCAGCCCTACGTCAAAACCCACGGAACCCGCCGAAATCTTCTCCCCCTCTTCCCCCTCTCCCCCATCTCTCATCCTCTCGCATTAAACCCACCCTCCTCCGAGACTAGACCTAACCCTCCTCACTCGATCGAAGCCACCGCCGCCGCCGCCACCGAGTATTTGTTGAAGTCGTGACACTCAGAGGACGAGATAGCACCGACGTGGTCCCTCTCTAGTATGCCCTAATTCGTCTATGGTAGCACGAATTCGCTGATGCAATATGTATTGTTTCTGGGTTTTTCTTCTGAGTTTGAGTTTAATTCTTGGTTTTTCTTGAATGGGGTGCTCTGACGGCGACGACAACACATGGCCGCCATGGCTGAAGCCTCTACTCAGTGAGAATTTCTTTGTTCAATGCAAGTTACACGCAGATTCCAACAGACTGAATGCAATGTGTATTGTTTGGATTGCAAGAACAAATTGATTTTGGTTTGATTGTGGGTTGATCTTGGAGAGGAAATGGAAATGATCGACGGAGATGAGGAGATTGGCGACAAAGATGGGCGATGGCGTAGATGATGGCTGGATTCTGTGAATAGAGTTGCTTGTGATTCTGTGTGGTGTGGTCTAAAGGGTTTAATGTGTTTTTGTCTACATGTCACCATGTGATTAGAGGACTGCTATTCTCAGCTTAATAGCCGGACCGCTCCACAGTGTTTCTCTTTATTTATTCCAGATCATAAGTCAGTCCTATAATATCCTTGCACTAACTTGACGAATAAAATGCGCTTAATTATTAATTAAGACAGGTTTTTTTTCTCTAAAAAAAGTTAGTTTTTTTTATAATTATTTTTCATTTTCTAATTACCCTCGGGTGGCCGAGGACTTGAACTTCTTATATTTGTTTGATCATAGTTACTTAAAAGTCATAAATTATTGATAATTAAGACGGCCCCTTTAATAATAATTTTAAACAAATCAACGTTAATATATACTATTCCTCACAAGAAATCGATCATATATGTCACCCTGCAAGTTGCAAATCAAGCAGATTCGATGACTCTAGCTAGGTAGCTATACATTTATGACCAGCTGGTCATATTAATTTTTTTTCTAACAAACTAATCGTACTTTTGACCGCCCATTACCATTTGCTACGTGAAAATAACAGGAAACCGCCCGATTCATGACAACTTGCAGCATGTCCGGCGACGACCTGGCGTACATCGTGCATATATATAGGAGTTTACTTTGTTATAAATTAATTTTCAGGATTCAAATGAAAATAACATTGTCGATGAACTAACAGGCAGCCATGCCCTGGCTGGTCTTTAGTAATATGTCATCGCTGACCGTGTGTATATAGTAGTACTGGTCCGTATGCCGGAGACAAGCATTATTATTCCTAGCACTATCTATATATAATATGCTTTGTGTGGTGTCTCCTCTGGCTTCAATTCATCACATGCATGAAAGACAGCGCTTGGTTTTGCATTTAATATTCCAGCTGGTGGGTGCGTGCATGCGAGACAGATTGGCTTCTTCGGTCGGCCAATTACTTGATTAATGCATGTATATACTTTTGTACCATATTGGACTTAAGTTCATTCTCCGGTACTTCTTCTCGCCCTTGGAATAAAGGGAAAATCTATTCTTAGTTCGGTTTGATTTAAACACACCACACAAAGGCTGATTTGACAGATTGATCTAATTCAAGTCCGGTCTACTAAAATAATTCTCTCGTCAGCCTCTCCCTCCTGAATTTGAATCCGTTTTCCTTTCTAAACCCTCGAAATCTCATGTTCGTCGTGTGCCTCTCCCTCCCTCCAAATCTCACCAAATTGAACGTGGATGCAAGCTAAACGTGGATGCAAGCTGAATTCAGTGGGTCAGTCATGGCTAGGCTGGTTGGTCGGTCGTTCTCGTCGGTGGTCCTAGACAATGGTGGACATGAAGAGGGTGGCGGAGGAAGAAGAGGGGGGGAGGGAAAAAAATTCAAAAGAACTAAGCCTCTCGGGGAGTGGTGGCGCTAGGCAGACGGAGGAGCGTAGCTCAGTTTGCTGGACAGAGAGACGGCGTCGCCGGGTGGCATTAAGCAGAGGAAGGTGATGCGACTCGAGCGAGAGAGAGGTATTTTGCGGGACTATGAAATTTGAATGGACGAATAAAGTTTTGGAAAAGAGAAAATCAACTAAGAATCAAAAAGCACGTTTTGTCTAAACAGCAATCACGTAGGGTGTGCAATGTGCGCACCGCTACCGTGACTGCTCTTTAGAATAACTCTACTACTATTTAGGTATTTCTTAACATCTAAAACGTGTGTTTAATTTTTATTTTTTATTTTTTTTTAAAGAAGAAAGCTACATCACTAGTTTCGTGTGATGTATGTGGAAAGGAGGTAGATGAGTAGAAATACTCTAGAATAAATCATGTCCTTGCATGCATGGGTAAGTATCATAATGTTTGTGAAACTTGCAGGAAGGCAAAAACGTAATTTCCTCAAAATTGAATTAATTAAGGTTCTATTATCTATTTGGTCCGCTCGCAATGTTGGCCTGGTAATATCATTAGCAACAATAGACAGCAATAACCGTTGTGAACAATTTTAATCATGTTTTTGCAACAAAACAAAAAGGGTAACATAATCGATCCGCTGTGAACCATTTAGTGATGCTTTTGCATAACTTTATGAAATACACGATAACATGGAGATCAAGCAGAAAGGGAAAGAAATTATGACTGGGCATGCAAATGATGGCTCGATGTTTTTTCCCATATAATATATATATATATATATATATTTTTTCATTTTCTGTTTTGTGTTTGGAGTTTATGAAAAAATACATACATCGAACCTAAGTGAAGCATCAAACGAGTCTCCTAGCTATCTGCAATAGCCTTCATGCATGGTAGCGCGGTTTGGGATGCAGATCAGGAAGCATAATAGAGAAAGTTGTTTAATTTGAAGTTATATTTAGTGTTAATTAATGTTGTGGATATATAAAGTACTTATACGTACTTAAAAACATAATTTTGTATGGTCAATCACACGTGGATATAATAATTATAAAAGAAGTGTTATAAGCATAAAAAGATTTTATGTCAATAAATTTACAAATTGATATCGACGGAGAGATTTTCTCTCCTGGAATCCGCCACCGCATCCCTGAGACGCCTTAGGCAACTGAAAAACACAGTCCTCTCTCTCGCTGTGAGGGCTCGCGCGAGGGACGTGACATGGACAGGCCCGGTAGTGCATGAGGATCTCTTTACTTTGGGCCAGTTAATTAAATAATATCAACGTCAATATTTGGACTTAGCGATCATAGGTCCTCAAATGTACTTGTGGCCTCTTTCCGCAGATTGAGGCTATTGATCAGTTGAGTTCTAAGTCCAAGAAACTTGTCCACTACAAACACAAATTGGGTACGTACCTCGGTTATTTTGTGACCCAAAAACCAGCACAAATTGATGTCTTTGACAAGGGCCGGCATTTGATTAAGAGTCCTGCTAGAGCCACCGCCGGTGGCTGGAGTTACCCCTTCCTCCATATGTGTTTTCTCATGTGTTTTTTTTATTTGTTTTTTATATAGATTTTTTTAATATTTTAAAAAAATAAAATAAATTTATAATATTATTAAAAAAATACTTCTTTAATCATAAAGTAAAAAAAAAATCATTAAAAAATACTTCCTTAATCATGAAGTAAAACAAAAAAATAAAAATTTATTTTTTTGTTTTACTTCATGATTAAGGAAGTATTTTTTAATGATATTATGAATTTTTTTATTTATTTAAAATATTGAAAATTATTAAAAGAACCTATATAAAAAATAAAAAAAAGAGTAAAAAAAAAAACATAAAAAAATACATGTAGAGTCCAGCGGGATTATTCTTTGAGTAAACACACAAAGATTGTAAGATCGATCCACAGTCCATGCACGTACGTACCAGTCAAACAGTGGCAGAACCGGACATTTTTCTGTAGGACATGCAACATTTATGTCAAAAAAATTTTAAAAAAAAATCTTAAGTTTCATTCCATAGTAAATTATAAGATTATAACTCTATATAAAAGTTACATCTTGGAAAAATTATCTAATTTAAAGAGAGCTTTCATTTCAAAGAAAAATATTTATAATTTATCATATACATTTAAAAATAAAATTCTAAAAAACACAACTTAGCATTCCTTTAGATTTCTTATGAAAATGTTTCATTGAATAATATTCATCCAGTATCATTTTTGTGATGATGTTTTCAGAGATTTGGCTCTCAATAAAAACTAACATGTCATGAATTTTCATAAACTTATATTTCATTATAATATGTAAGCTAGTTAATACAAATTTCATATATATAAAAATTTGGACATTTTGGCGACACGTTAAGTATATAATGCTAGCTACAATTGAAATCTCAAATAAACTTTTCTTGCTTAATGAAATTTAAAGGATAAAATTTTACAACTATTTTTTCATACAAAATGTCAACCTTAAATTCTTCTTCTAATGTTTATTTCATATTAATAAGATTATTTTTCTCATAAATTTAGCTTTAGTTTTAAGATTCCTTTTTTTTTTTAAAGAATTTACCCATAAAATTGAAAGAATTGTTGGGGGCAAATAATTTAATTTTGAACAGACCACATCATAGTAAATACAGGATATATAGAAATTAAATAAAATTTTGATTTATATAATAGAAAATTAAAGAGAGACATTTCTATATATATATATATATATATACATGAGAGTTTAGAAATTTTTGAAGAGTGCATGAGGGTTATAATTTTTTTTTTTTTTTTTTTAAGAGGCCAATTTCTATCATGTATACAGAATTTTGAGAGAGAAAAAAGAGGGGATATTTTCGATTATAAAAAATTAGCTATTTTTGGGCCCCTAGCTATAACGTGGCTCCGCCATTGCAGTCAAGGTATATATTGACATGTGCGATCCACTGCCAGAAAATCGATTTTGGTCTAGTGATTTTTAAAAAAGTAATATTAGGTACAAGTCTTAAATAGATAAGTTTAAATATTTTGTAAAAAATGAGTCTCATTAATAAATAATATTTTTTCTACACTTTTTTAAGATAGGGTACATCTACTTTTTTGTAAGGACTTACATGAGACTTGTCTATTTATAATTTGTACAAATTATTTCTCTTTTTAATATCATTTTTTAAAATAGAGAAATGATATTTGCAGTTAAAGAGTACTCAAACGTCACGCATTCATTTTAAAAATAAATAAATAAATATGAGATCTACATAAAATTAATTAATTTTTTAATAGTAGACCTCACTATTTTTCAAAAAAAAATACGCAGCACAACCCATAAAATATCTAACATTATTCCTTCAAATATGATAGAAAATAAAATATAATAGATCAAAATAAGATAGAGATGAGGGAATGATGGAAGGAGATTTTGAGAGCTGTATCTTTTTTATTTCCAAGTGTTATTGAATACAAGACATTGTTATCTATTTATAAAAAAAAATAACATTAGGATAAGATAAAGTAAATATCTTAATCGTTATGAAAATCATACAAAATATATAGGTAGAATAAAATGAAAGATATAATTGTTGGGATTTGACCATCCGAGATCAATATTCCTAATTAAACTTGATGGATCTTTTCTTTTGCAGAGGTCGATATTTCTGATCACCTTTGGACCAATTATATATATTTGCTTCAACAACATGATGAGAGATGTTAAGAGATTGATCAGCATAAAGGAATGATGGAAAAACTGTCTACGTGCACAATGTTTTGATGCTCAAACTTGGTGCAGAAGATAAGATCATGAGTACCACACCAAAAATGAAAATCAGGACCACAGTGTCCCCACAATTTTTAACCATTTTGTTATCTGGTTCTTGCACCTGATTGTATATTGCGAAGCCGCCCATGATGTTCATGAATACTATGCATGATTAATGTTACCAGAGTCTCGCACTAAGCTTGTACTGACCCATCTAATTCGGTACCTACTTTTGTGCTGTGTCAATGCTTTTAATTTTGGTGCATGCATGTATTATAGACGCGGTCTGAGGCTGAGGGACCAGGTGCACACAGTCCCCATGCACATACAATTACCATGTTATATATTGCGTGCTGTTTACGATCCTAATCTATCTTGAAGAGTGCATGCATGTGATACAACAGTACTACTGCCGTGGCTAGTAAATGCTAAAACTGCATGCACTGAAAATTACATCGAAGAAAAAGGTTACGTACGTAGTCGATATTGTCATGATATATATTTGTGTAAGCTGATCATGTTTTGGCGGTCTGTGTAATTATTCTTTTTCCTGGTCCAGCTCTAGAAAATTAGAAACAATCCTTAATCGATCTCATAAATCACGCATCTATAAATAGTACTAAAACCTTAAATATTCTCAAATTATAAATTTGCTTATAAAGTACTACTTAATAATTATTTATTGGCTGGGGATATTGTTCATGCATGCATGGCTGTTATGGGGTCCCATCTCTGCTTTGTCTCTTTGGCATTGATAAGATCATGAAGGGGGTGGTTAGGGTCATGTACACGAGCATGTTCATCCATGTGAAGGGATGGCAAATGAGAATAAAGACATAGCAATATATTTGTAGCCTAACCCGCCCTAATCAGATAGAAATAATCTGGTTCAGGTCTTGTCTATGTTTTCCATTAATGCGAAATATGTCATTTCCACTGAAAAATAGTAAGAAATATATATAAGATAATTAAATTTTGTGCTTCAAATCAGGTTGAAAGTATTTTGGCTTTTCAGAGATAGATCAGTAGGCCACCAACATTATCTTTCACTCCCAAACAAAGCTCTTTGCCTTTTGGATTTTTGCATGACTCGGTTGATTGGCAAGGCATCTAAAACAAATAAAATAAAAAGTATGCCCCACTAAGAAGAATAATATGCGCAACATTTATGATTAATAGTTCATGGAAAGCTAGAGACCATATGATTCTTTCTTACACGGTATTTTCTCGTGAGATTCCATACAACCATGATAGGATACACAATGATTGGTTTTGACTGCTTTTTAAAAACCTTTGGAAGATCTACCCTTTGACTCAGAGATCCTCCATAAATGTTCTTTCATTGTAATTCTGTAACAATTTCGTTGAAAAGTTTTCATCGTAGTTTGATTATCACTATTGCTTTATCGCCTACAATTTGCGAAATCAGTTCAACAACTTGGTACGTAAAACTTCACATTTCATTTACAGGAAACCCAATTCTTTCTTTCTTCTCTGTTTTTTTTTTTTTAAAGAGTTCTGCAGGGTATCGCTAGCACAAAATATTTCTATCTTTGAATAGAGTTGTTGGTCGCTGGCCCTGTAATTGGTGAACTAGATATTTTCCCAGTACTGAGATGAGAAAAAGAGGTCGATCAGGTGAAATTTCATGTGTCCCCAAAGTCACATGGTTCAAACTATTAATGATGGTGAACTCAATAACATGCCATGATTTCAAACACCTTTGCTGAATCAAAAGTAGTACAGCATAATGAGAATAAACAACTTTAGTTTTTTATGGTTGTGGGGAACAAAATCAATTCCCAAACAGGCAAACAATCATGAAGTTTCATTGCCAAAGATGGGACACGCCCTAAATACCAAAAGTAAACATATATTTTTAAAATGGGAAAAAAGATTGTAAAGTTTAAAGAATGAAATAAAATATTCTTGGTAGGTTCGAGATGAGATGGCATGCAATAACTAAAGCAAAGCTCTTGAACTAGTTTGCAGGGAAAGAAATTATACTGCTATCAAATCTAACGGCCATCGGAATCAAAAGCTTGTTGATGCTATATGCATGTTTCCGAATATTATCTCTTATGTGAAAATTTCAAATTTTTAGACAGATAAAATAGATTTGAACCATTTTAGGCTGTATATATATATATATATACACATATTTGATTGCAATTTTCAATATACGTACTATCTAAATTTTTTCCGGCCATTTCTCATGCCTACAAGCTGCTGCGCATCAGAATTGTGGGGGTCCAAGCTGCACCTCATGACTAGTTTGCAATCAAGGTATAGTAGGTGCAAACTGCCAGTTTGTCTTTAACTCGATTAGATCCAGACGTGGAGATGAGAATGACAGAAAAATGATTAGAAAATGAATTCTATGTTAAAAATCACAATCAAATAAAAGCATTCCCTAAAAAGAGAATCGAAACCCAAAAAAAAAAAAATACAACCAACAAAAAAAAAGATCTAGTAAAGACAGGAAAAAGTAGTTGCATATCATCTAGCTAGCTAGTAGCTACATAACGCATCATCATGATGTGAAAACGAGCAATTTGCTTTTGTTAAGCACATGAAATTCAATATTATTCATGAAGTAATTACATGGCCAAAGCAAGTATTAGCATGCAACATATCTCGGTCATGATCGGCTACTTGTAAATTATCAAAGAGATCTTCAGAGAGAGGAGCGAGAGAGAGAGATAAAATCAGTGGAAAACCACTCAAAACAAATTTCAGGGTCCCTTGTCTCTATAGCGGCAATCCCAAGCAAAAGCCTTCCCCACGTTGAAAACCCTTTTTTGAGTTTTAAGTTTTTAACCCAACAATTCATAAAGGTGATCCTCTATTGCCAAGAAAAAACCAGAAAATGTCCTCTATTTTCTAAACACAGCACCAGCCAGCAGTAAGTGGAAACATATCTTTCCTGGCAGACAAAGCAATATATTAATGGTTGCACAGATCAATGGAAATGAAAATGTAACTTCCTTTTCCATTATCCTCTTTTTCAGTCCAATATGATGAGTTCATTCACTTTTAAACCCGTTTGTTATGTGTCTATTTTATGCAGTAGATATTCGTATATTTTATATATAAATATATATATACATATATATATATATATAATCTTGGATATCCAGTCTAATAGCCGGAATTTTACGAACTACTATACCATTTCGATTTTATTACCCTGTTTCGTGGAAGCTTCAAACCTGCACCAATCCCCTGCTCAACAAAAAAAGCCTCAGTCCTTGTTTTTGCCTGCAAACCTTTTTCAGTGCAAGCTTCCACTGTTCTTGATCATTTATCTGATAGTGGAAGGAATTCTAGGCTAATGCGCTCCACAGTATTTAACTCATCTCCCAGAAGGGAAAAGAAAAATAAATAGTGCACGCCCTTCTGTCAGTTCATTCGACAGTACGAGTGATGATTCTTCTTGACTGCATTCATTCGGCAAAGAGGATTGAAACTGTTGGATTTCCGAGAAAAGTGCTACTCTTCCTCTCATCAATCCTGACTAGCTAATGAGAACACTTGAGTGACAAACTACTTCGGTAGTGGCTCATTTCTTTGGTTCGAATTTAGAGATGGTTTGGCCTGAAGGAAATATCAGAATATAAGGGTCATACTTTTAAGCACGTTTTGGAGTGAACCTATTTATTACCTACCATTTCATTCCTTTCACGTGAAATTTGGGAAAACCTTAAAAGAAAGACATCAATACATTATAACACTATTGACTGTCCAAATAGCGATGACATCTTCGATTGATCAGTCACTTCGAAGCTAGTTCTAGGACCTAGCGATCAAGGATCTAAAACATGGCAAGAGGGTCTCGAAAGGGCTAAGAAAATGGACTAAATTAGCAAAATGAATGGCATTCGCAGAGAAGAAATACAGGATGAATTGGAGGAGGTTTAAGATCAGGTCCTGGCCTAAGTTACAGAGCGTGAGGGTGTACAACAGAGCAAAGCTCTATAGACCCGTAATGAACCAACTCTTGAATCATCTGTTCGATGTGATCATCTTCGAGAGGATTAAACTGCAGCTGCGTGCTTTCCACTTGAACATTCTTGACAACCCAATGGGCTTCCGTTTCTTGCTGAGCAGCAGCCAGAGTCTTATCCGGCAGTCGAGTACCCATTTCAATGGGGCTTCTAGCAGTGCAGCTGGTTGTGTTAGCAAGCGGCAATACTGCCTTTCGTGGCTCCTGTCTTGATGATTTTGTCATTTGGAGTGAAGTCATGTAGCACCTATGCAGTTTAGCTGTCAAAGTGGCCGAGAGAAGCTTTGAAGACGATGAGTGAGGTGCTGCATTTGGGTTGTAGGAGAAGTTAGTCCTAGCTCTTGGACCGCACATTAGCCTTGCGGCTTCGTCATAAGCCCGTGCGGCGTCTTCCGCGGTTTCAAATGTTCCTAGCCAAATTCTAGTCTTCCTGCACAAACGAAAACTTTTTGTGTCAGCATGCACCCACCCGTAACGTGTCGGAATTACCATGCGTAGGTTATGATAGTTGATACTTGTGAGATTAACTTACAGTAGAGGGTGGCGAATCTCTGAGACCCAAGAGCCCCAATGCCTTTGGCGAACTCCTCGATATCGCTGTTGTGGCCTGGCCATGTCTTCAAAAGGTGAAACGTTTTGATAGAAATGTGTTTGTGAGTGTCGTGCGGCCTGAAGGAGAAAAATGGAGGCAGAGAGTGGTCCTAATTAAAATGAGAGGACGAGGCGAAGAGAGGCCTTTATGTAGGTAGGATTCTTTGAACTACTTAAATGGACACAAATTTTATGAGATGTTGAACTTCTTTGAAAGAAAATCAGGCCATTAATCAGACTTTTTTTTAAACCTTCTGGCAACCAATTAGTAATTAGAGAACTTTGAATCATCGATCCCTTCTTTTATTTTTTCGCTATTTGTCGTTAAATAAATATATCTATGTTACTATATTTTTACAATTTATTTTCTAACCTAGCTAACAGTATATATGATTGAGACACTTCATAAAAGATAATTATTTTTTGTTTAAATTTCAAGTAATTATTAGGAGATGGGATTTTACCGGCTCTAATTTAATTCATGTGAGTAAAAATATATGATACCAGCTTTTGTCAAGCAAATGTCAACAAAACAGAGGTTATAATCTCATCGATCGATCGATCTCCTGATGATTTATGAGCGGTATGTAAGTAAAGATAAATATATTTCACAGGATCATGAGGCTCTTTTAACTTCTTGGATCTATATGGTCTATTAACGTCGTGTTTCGTGCGCCTTTGAGCCGGGTTCTAGAAACTCGAATTTTCGGACTTTCACCTCCACACTTGAGCAAACAAGGAGAGGGGCTTTGGTGGTGGCCAATGAGTCTCTAATGCTAAAGTCAATATATCTCTTTAGTAGTTTGTGTATGAGTTTAGAAGAATCAGATAGAGTTCTTCGTACCTAGAAATCGGTTTTTATACTAAGTTTCTGGTGGAGATCACCCATCCCTGACTCCAAGGAACTTATGTCATTTCTATTGTTCTTTGTCAGAATCTTTTAATACGGCATGGCTTATAGGACAATGTTATTAAATGCGGTGTAGAGTCTGGGGAGTGGCACTATTAATGCGGTGTGACTCCTTGACTCACTTTATCTAACAGGTGTTTCCCGTCAAGCCCTTTCATACTTGCTATCAGAAAATCAAGAGTTTTTTGCAAGTCCTACCTGCCTGTTTGTGCAGTTTCTCGAGGACAGGATGTCAATGGGGTGGTGTCAGGACAACAAGCTCCATCTTCTCCTATTGTCCGCTTTTTCCATGTATGAGTTGCTTCGAGAGTAGATTTTACTCACGGACCAAATACTCTGCAAAGGCCTACTAATTTTTTTTAGTGAGGGGAGGTCGTTGGGCTTGACTGAACTTGGGGAAACCGGTGTGTACGTATGCAGCTTGGGGTGGATATGGATAGGTTACTGTTTTAATTAATGTTTCAATAACTCTTTATCTTCTTCTTTTTTTCTCCTGGAGTTTTACTAGTACTATTTATTTTCACAAAAAAGAAATTCTTATGATCATTTGTTTGCAGAGATCAGAACAAAAGGCCTAGCTAGCTCCCTCGGTTTTGTCCGTCTCTCTGTATGCCATATCTTCTTCTCTGTATATATTCAAGTAACTCATGTAGGCTTTGATCTTCACAACTTCGATCGCACGTACGTAATATTCTTGGTAAGATCGTAGAGATCGATCGATCGAGAATGAGACAGATGTTTATCCAGTTAATTAAGCTGATCTTGCATGCTTCTTTCCAAAAGCTATGCTATATATGTATATATATATATATATATATATACATGCACTGCACATGCTACACATGATGCAGTTGGAGGATACATAGAACCATAACTATTTATATCAAAGTAATGTATTTATTAGTACCTGCATTTCCACATGGTTCAACGTTGGCCTCAGTTTCTCCGTATAAAAAAAGAAAAGAAAGAAGATCAAGAAGAAGAAGAAACAAGCAGATATTAATTCCTTCAAGTTTGAGTAGTCGATTTTTATAAAACCACAAGAGTTAGCCTTTACAACTGTCACTTTAGCGGTCAAATCTTAAATAAAAAGTCACTTAATTATAACGTATTTTGAAGAGGCTATAGCCACAAAAGAATTATATAAAAATAATTTCAAATTGACGTGTTTTTATATGATATTCTGTAATGACTCATATTTACTTTATAATAAAAGTAATTTTATAATCTAACAAATCACATCAAGCTACATTAATTTATAAAATTATTTTTATCTAATCACTTTGTGGCTAGATCAATATTTCTCTATTTCGGATGTCCGAGTCTAAACTATAAAATAAGTGGTGGTTTGGATGGGTGAAATCTAATTTTCCCTAAAACCAATTATATATTCAAGACGACTCTAATTAAATAGATGCATCGAATTTTCCCTCGAGTCTTGACCCAACTTTACGTTTTTATAATTTGTATAGTCTGAGATCGAGGGATATTAATTAAGTTATAGAAAATCGAGCTGTTAGTTTGATTAGGTTGATATGCATTTTTCATCCATGCATGATGTGGCGAGATATGATTGAATGGAAATCTGTATCAAGCATGCATATACATATAGACAGACAAGAGATATGACCTATTGAGAGGCTAAATATTGTCTGTATCATTTCATTTGTAAAAGATCACAGTTTCCCCGTGATTAACGCTGGATGTGGAGGGAATATCCTTTCCTTTTTGAGCAAAACTGGTCTGGGTCTCGTCATGTCAATGTCACAATATTGTCATGACGTGGGTTCCTACTTCCTACAGCACCATTAACATGGATACCACGAAAAGTTGAAATCAAAAAGGCCATGACCAGCATGGGAGATATCATCAGTCCCAGTAACTTCGTTAAACTTCAGGACATTTAATTCCTATTACTCACATTTTCAAATGCATAAAGGCCATATATAAGAGAAAGGGATCGAGATAATTAGAGATATCTATATATATATATATATATATATATAGGTAAACAGCTTGATGTCAATATATGGGAGGCAGCATATTGAATGGGAGTCGATCCACTTCCTATGAAGTGGCATGCATGGGGTCCGATCGACCACTTTTTTGCCCTTAACAAAATTTCAGATCACATGAGTACTATAAAAGAAATTTGAATTAAAAAAAAAATGTAATTCTTGCATGCACTTGGGTTCTAGATCGAGTACTATAATACTGATCAAATCATCAAAACTAAAGCGGAAGCTTATATCATATCTTAATCATTACATATTTGATGCTGCATATATGGCATCATTCAAATGCATGGGGGCCTGAAGAAAACTATGAATAGGATCATAGAACTATTCATGGGTCCAAGAGAGATCAGGTTGATGAAACTTGGTTAAATTAGCTCAATGAATCACATTAGCAGTGAAGATACATGTACGTATACCAGAGACTTGAAGGAAGAAGGGTGTTTGAGATCGATGTTTGTGGATATGGCTAACAGGCATTAACGATCCTGAGGTGGTACTACAGAGCAAAGCTCAATGGAGCCATAGTCAAGAAGTTCTTCGATCATTTGCTCTATATGAGCGTCTTCAAGAGGCTTGAACTGCGCCAGTTCGCTACTTTCCACTTTGACTTTCTTCATGACCCAACTTGGCTCTAGTTCTAGTACTTCGGCCGCAGGTCTCTTTTCCGCTAACCGCATACCCATTTCGATGGTTTTTCCGGCAATGCCGTTGGTGGCAAAGACATGTGGTGATGATGCTTTTAGAGGCTGTTGTGCTATTGGTTTTGTCATTTGGAGCGATGCCATATAGCACTTATGTAGTTTTGCTGTCAAAGTTGCAGAGAGAAGCTTCGATGTAGATGACTGGGGTGCATTTGGGTTGTAAGGGAAGTTCGTTCTAGCCCTTGGGCCGCACATAAGCCTTGCCGCTTCGTCGTATGCTCGTGCCGCGTCTTCGGCCGTTTCGAATGTTCCCAGCCAAATTCTAGTCTTCCTGCACAAACGAAACGTTTCGTTTAGTACTCAGGGCAAGGAACACATAAACGCGCATGCGTGAAGAACGTTATACATAGGTTTCGCACTGTGGTAAACGTACAATATAGGGTGGCGAATTTCGGAGACCCAAGAGCCCCAGTGCCTCTGCCGAACGCCCCGGAATCGCTGCTGCGGTCTGGCCATGTGGAAGAAGAAGAGACGTTTCTTTGAGAAGCTGTTTGTGGAAATGCCTGAACGAGGCAGGAGAGTGGTGCCAACGAGCGAGTGGGGAGAAAGGGGGTTTTTGTAGCTGCATTTGTTGACAACATATAGGCAACTGGTGGGAGCTCTTTTTCTATGACTTCACTGGCAACCAATTTATGGAATTGGGTCCCGCTGGGGAGCTTTTCAGGATGGTGCAACTTCTTTTCTTTGTATTTATTTGTTACCGGTAGGTTTATGTTGCAAGTGACGATTATATAATAAATAAGTGAAGCAAAATTTCAAACTGTCCAAATTCAATTCACATGAATAATAAGAAAGTAGCTATATATATTATATCCAAAAGCATCAGAATACTGTTCTCTTGCCTTTTGTCCATTCTTTCTTCAAGAAAATCTAAGGTCATAGTCTCATAGATTCTTCTCATCATGTGATTATGTTCTTGAGTTTAGAATATGACTCAATCAACTATATATCAACTACATGTTCTGTATACTTAAAAATTCAAAATAAATTAGTCCAGTGGTTCTGATCAATGAAACATCATTGAGCGTATCTTCTTCTTCTCACAATATTCATCATGAATTAATTCTTATAACCACCAAAATTGGGATTATATGATGGTCCATAGGGAGATCGAGGTGATCTATGCAATTAATTGGGCTCAAATATGAATGTCAATTTTCTGTGGGGCACATAGATTAAAAAATTCTTGGACCATAATAATTACCATAACCATCCAAATCATTTGCTCAAATCTTGTTCTCGATTATCGGATCAATTTGCAATCAAAGCAACAACAATTTCATGTACGTCTTGTTTCATTTTGATAGTTTTTAATTAATTGATGATGAGAACAGATTTAACGAAGTTGAAAAGTATAGGGATGATGCAACGGATCGAGTACAATGGATCTCTGTGCACGGAAAGGTGGGCTGCTCAAGCGGTATTGGTTTCGCAGCTTTCAATTTCATGCAACAGATAAAAAAAAATAGCAGTGAGCTCATATATATATCAAGCACCGAGGGAGTTCTCGTCTGCATTGTAGATTTTGCTGGTATTTGGTCATGCATCTCCCATGGCATCAGCAAGCAGGGTGCTGCAAACTGGAAACTTGAGCATAGCACATGCTTCATAACAGAACGGGACAAAAGCAGTCCAAGTTTTTAGATTGCTACGAGGCACCTTCATTTCTGTTCACCCACATGCCAAGAATGATCCCCCAGAGAGAGAGAGAGAGAGAGAGTCAAATTTCTATAAAATTAATTGGGTTTTTTTTTTTTTTTGCACGCAATTATATGGTGTGTAGGTCTGTCAAGCAGCTATTTCTGACTGTACCTGCTCCTGATCCTGACCATGCATATATGACTCCCATCGCAAATACTTGAATCCTCGACCTTTCTCCTTTTCTTCCGAAAAAAGAGAAGGAAAAGGATATTCTTATATTAACATTAACATAATCTTAAACAAGGTTCCAGGTAATCCACATAACAGAATATGAATAACTGGTAATGGGAAGTAACTTTTGCTACAGATAATTACCTGGTAAAACATGAAACATAAACAGAGAGAAATTACACCGTCTCATTTTTGGATTACAGCTAACCAGGTAGCCAGCCTGAATCAACTGAAAGGTCAAAAGGATATAGTCTAATGTCTAGGACCCACATAACACAAACGCGTGAAGTGGGTCCCAAAATCTAACATGGGTGATGATAGCAAGTTGTCCCTTATGTGGTGCAAATGTTCGGAACCTCCCCACGGTTTCAACCCCACGGCACTGTCCAGTCCATGTCAAGTCTATCTCTCTCTCTCTCTCTCTCTCTGACGATCACATGCAAACACGATCCATTGACCTGAAAGAATACTGAACAGGTTTGAAATTGTGTTTGGGATACGGACACTGAGATATCTTATTCTCTGTCGATGGAAGACATTTTTGCAACTCTTCTTTAGTTTTTACCATATTGCTACTCAGCTTGCATACATACATGTAGTGATGTAGACACTTTTTGTCACCGAAACGCTTCTTTTCACACTACTCCGGGAATCCCTTTTTTCAGGAGATCATGCAAGTAGACACGAAAATTTTCCAGAATTAGTCTCTATATCTTCTGGTCTGCAATATATATAATATGCTTGTATAGCCAGGAATTCCGGGAAAACATAGAATAAAGTTTACTCCTCTCTGATCTCTTTCTCTCTCCTTTTATTTATTTCTGTTTAATTTCTTATGATTATAAGGACTAGTCAATGAGAGTAGATAGCAATTCAAAGACGTTGATCTTTTGCTATAAAACGCGGTTTGGTTGCTAAACAAGAAAGAGGTGAACCTGCTGGGTGAAGTACACGGATAGAAATGTCCGTGTCTTCCAAGTCCCAGCCCGCAGTACATGGGATATTGCCCAGGCTAGCTCTTCGATCCATTGAATTTTGAACAACATCCCACGATCGCTACCTCATTAGCTTGGCATGAAAAGGATATATATTCATGTCTCCAAATTACTCCATGTGCATGTTCCTCTTTTCTCTCCAAGTAAAACGTAAAACTAGAGTACAACAAAGAAAACTGAAATTTCCGGAGAGAAATTAGGAAAAGAGGAAAATGCATGAAACGCAGATTACGGGATTACATTTTTTTAGGGAAAATCCAACTTTTACCCACAAGATCGACCACAAACGTACTTGGATATATATAATATATATGGATATCCATAATTGACCCCCCCCCCCCCACAAAAGTTGGTCAAGTTCAACATGTTTATTATACTAATGAGGGGTGAGAATTGCTTTGGGGAAGAATTAAGGGAACCATGCATTCATGCATGTGGTCCAATTGCTCAGACATTAATGAGCCATGGAAAATTTTGCAGTGACTTTGACATGATATGCATCTCGATTATAATTAATTATATGTAAGTACTATTACTGCCACAGAACTGACTGAAAATAGCATTAATACTTCGGTGACATGTTCAGAATCTGATACAGATGATCTTTTTTCAGCACCGAAAAAAAAATATATACGAAGGTAGGCTCGTGTTTATAGAAGAATCAAGAAGCACTCAATCTGAGACGTGTTTTTTTATTTGGTCAAACATATTGAAGAACGCGGGGGTATGGGCTAGGCCCATATTTGAATCAAATATATCCACTGTCCAAGGCCCAATACCAAAACAACGAAAAGAAAAAAGTAATCAAACAAAAAAAGGAACGTGAAACCAACAAAAAGGCTTGTATCACAAATGAACCAATAAAGGGTAAAGTTTTAGATTGGGCCCGCTAGAAATCTTGTCCCAACCCATCTATCAGATTGTCCCAACTCTTTTTTCGCCTACATGTTGAAAAAAAAAAACTCCTCTCCTTCAACTAAATCGTATTTTCGAGTCGTGTTCGTGTCGTGAAGTCATAAATATTTGATTATATAGATCAATTTGAATCCAAACTATTAAGTTAAGCGTATAAAACTTTTAAACCTTAACATAACCCATTTAGATAACGGATCGTGTCGTATCGTGTTACCCGTTTTGACTCGTTTAATAATTAACAAAAAATATATTAACACGACATGATTTATTTAAACCCTTTTATTTTATATAAATAGGTTGAACTTAAACGCATAACTCATTTGACCCGATTAACATAAGTTCGTATAAAAATTTAAATCTATATTTATTAATAACCTTAATATATTAAAATATATATTAATATTTTTTAAATTTTAAAATAGAATAAAACCAATAATACAAATCATACAATAACAAATACGAGCATAATTCTAAAATTACAATAAAAATAATAAAAGCATAAACATATTGAGAAATACAAATATTACAACTTAACGATAAATTTTAATTTTGAAATAAATTTTAAATGAGTCAAAACTGATTGATTTCGTGTTAAGCAGATTAACTCGCTATTAATCCGTTTATAAATCACATCTTAATGGGTCAACTCCTTTTGATCCGAACCCATTAACATCGAATCTAAATCTATTAATTTTATATTATATTCGTGTTGAATTCACGGTCGCGTCACATATTAACACTCCTACTTAATGCCAGGAATCTTTCTTATTCGGTTGTACGGATGTTGGTACTGCAATGTTGATGATCCGTTACCAGCTTACAACGTTGTTACTCGTTAATTCTTAAAAAAAAAAAAAGTACAACGATGTACGACTCATAATGACTACCTTACCTCTGGGCCCTGGACGTGTATGTAAGAGAATGACACCCAAGTACATTTCCTTTTTCGATTCAGGCTCCGTTGTTTCCAATGCAAAATTAACTAAAGCTTTTACTTCGTGCACTAAGTGTGAGTTCTATTCGCATTTATACTTTTAATTCAACGATTTCACTTCACTAATTAATCAACCTAATTTGTACCATAGTTTCATCGTTTTTGTAGTTGTCGGGTTCGACCGAGTTTTCAGTAATACAAGTTGATTTTACTGATTTCGGTAACTCTCATATTGCTTTCGGTCTGACCTTCTGCTCTTACAATTATTGATTCAAATGGCTTCGACAATGCTTTCCCTAGCTTCAGCCTATCCATCTACGTCATTCTCGGTGCGCGAGTATCTCAAGGTACTGCTTCTTTTCATTTCTGATTCCAATTTCATTTACATCTTGTTTCTTTTGAAGGGAGGTTTCTGCTAGGTTGCCGAAAAATATAGGAAAATAAAACGAATTGGAATTTTGGTTTTCAAGTTTCTCTTCTTCTTCTTTTCCATTTTTATGATCCGGACATGTTGTTAGGAAACTAAAACGAATCAGAACTCTGGTTCCTTTCTTTTTTTTCATTTTTAGGATCCATAGAAAAGCAGCACTGGACGATTGTTTATTTAAACCAGGATATAGAGGTCATTGTTGGATATTAAGGAAGGAGTTTTCTCTTCTTTTCTTATGTTTTCTCGGAAACCAATCGTACTTCTTATGTAGTACTTCATCATTAACATGTTCTAATTTGAACAGGAGAAGTTGAAGTTTGGAAGTACTAGCTTGAGCTTCCACAACGAGAAAGGCAAAGTCTTTATTAACACAAAGGTATATACCGCAGTGGCCTACTCTGGCTATGTAGGGATGGATTAATTTGTCCTCAACAGGACTAATGGCCTTCCCGGGTTTCCCTTAATATTAAGCGACCATCACGTTGATTTAAGATTTATATAATTTATGATCATCACGGTATTCGCATTGAATCTCTCTCCCTCTCCCTTGCCTAGTTGATATAAGTTGATCGGTGGCTTTGATCTCTTCATAGGTGTTGTGTTTTGTTACTAGTTGATAGACTGTTCATGTCTCACTTTGTTACCGAATCGATGCATTCACTTTCTGACTGCCTATTGGTTTTCACGAGGCTATAACTAGACTCTCAGTTAGGAGGACTATAGGAGTATATTTATATGTATGGTTGTTGTTTTTTTTTTGCTAGAATGTTTGCTTCTTGTTATTCATATCTGATTTCTAATCACTTCTGATGTGCAGTCTTTTGGTCGAATATATATGGTGGCTACCACTAATGTTTCTCATTTTGAAGGTGTCACAATGGCTCCTCCCGATATTCTTGGGGTTTTTGAAGCTTTTAAGGCAGACACACACGAAAGCAAGCTCAACCTTGGAGTTGGAGCCTATCGAACGGAAGAGCTACAACCTTATATACTAAATGTTGTCAAGAAGGTCCGACTCAATTCTATCATATATATGTCATAAGTTAAAATTTCATTAGTATACACAATTTTACCATTAACATTACATGCTAGCAGTTTTTAACTTCTTACTGCAAAAGCTGAGAACTGATTCTTTGACAAGGAAATTGAGTTTATATTAATCATACTGAAACGTTTTCTTTCCTAGGCGGAGAATCTGATGGTCGAAAGGGGAGAAAACAAAGAGGTATCTCTATTTGCTCAGATGTATGGTTGACCTAGAGTCATTATTCATGCTTCAAATCACTTACTAAATTTTGATGATTATCCTCAGTAGCTCCCAATCGAAGGTTTGGCTGCATTCAATAAGGTGATTGCTGAGTTATTATTTGGAGTAGACAACCCCGTAATAAAACAACAGAGAATACGTGGGAATTCAAATGCCTCAAGTTTTTCAAAGACTGATATTGTTTCTTTCTTCTTTTTTATCTATATATAAAAAAATACCCTTACATTATTCCTTCCAGGTTGCTACTGTTCAAGGTCTTTCAGGAACTGGTTCTCTTCGATTAGCTGCTACTTTAATTAACCAATATTTTCTTGGGGCTAAAGTTCTAATATCAATTCCCACTTGCGGTATGTATTGCCATTCACTTGAACTGAAATTGTTCTTAACAATAGATACTGGATTTTCACAGCCAACAAAATTGTTAGCTGGTAATCACAAGAATATTTTCAACGATTCTAGAGTTCCATGGTCTGAATACCAATACTATGATCCAAAAAAGTTGGTTTGGACTTTGATAGGATGGTAGCCGATATAAAGGCTCCAACTTGGTGTAATTGTGCTTTTTATGTTTTTTTTTTTCAAATTTTATTTGGTGCTACCAGCTTTCATCTTAATATCAATGTTTCAATTCAATGTTGGTTCTTTGCACTTTCAGCCGAAATATCCATTTAATTGTAATTTTTTTCATAATCAAAGAACATCGTACACTTACTATGTGAAAATTCTTTAGTAATTTAGACATATAGACTGGTAAAGCTTTGTACTTATGATTTATTTTCCATAAAATTCTCAATTGACTTCTATAAACCCATTTACCAATAATTAATCTGTTCTTTATTCAAGCTGCCCTTGAAGGGTCTTTTGTGTTACTTCATGGTTGTGCTCACAACCCAACTGGCATTGATCCAACCCCTGAATAGTGGGAAAAGATTGTTGATATCATTCAAGAGAAGAACCATATACCATTTTTTGACGTTGCATACCAGGTATGATTGCAGAATTCGTTTATATTTGTCTAAATTGTGATTTTTGATACCCAGGTTTTTGGAAAAAATGAAGTTTTTAAAATTTTGTTGATATATATTGAAACGCTTTGTCTTCCAGAGAATCATGTAGACTTTTTGCAATTGAGAATTATCTGCATAGTGTGTTCAAATCTGTACGTATAAATGCTTTAGGGATTTGCTAGTGGAAGCCTTGATATAGATGCAGCATCTATGAGATTATTTACTGCACAAGGTTTGGAGCTTCTGGTTGCCCAATCATATAGTAAAAATCTGGGCCTTTATGTAGAAAGGATCAGAGCAATCAATGTTGTCTGCATATCAGCAGATGCTACAGCAAGGTATGGTGAACCCAATATCCTATGATCTGCTCATTTTCTGGTTTATGGTTAAATCATCATTCCCACAAAATATGTTCATGGTGAGATGAAAAAACTAACAACCCTATCAAAGGTCACCTATTAAATAAGTTTCTGTGTCTGCAACTGCACATGCATTCAGGCATTGTCTATGCATCTCCATTTGGATATTTGATATCAGTGTCAAAAAACATGAATCCCCCCCTAACCGGCATCAATGTCCTGAATCTAAGGGAAACAGAGTTGAATAATGCTATTGGCATTAATGTGATTTGAGCCTAAAATCTCCCCAAAATCTGCAAGTGGAGGCATTTACTGAGTTTGTGCATGCATTTGAAAGACGAAATAGAAAGTAATGAAGCATTGGGGGAAGGTTTCATCAATGATCTTAGCACACTCGTCCCTCAACATTCATGAACTAAATATTTGGTGGGCAGTTGTCATGGCAAGAGTGTCTTTCACACCATCAGTTTCCCCCTTGTGTGTTTCTTAAAATAGTTAGGCATGATCAACCCAGAAGCTCTAGAAGTATAGATATTATTGAAACAGAAAGTATTCCCTGAGGTTCACTTGATGGGTGGATTTTTATATATTTTCAGGGTGAAGAGCCAATTGAAAAGGCTTGCTCGACCAATGTATTCCAATCCTCCTATTCATAGGGCCATGATTGTTGCCAATGTTGTTGGGAACCCAGCTCTCTTCAATGAATGGAAAGCAGAAATGGAAATCATGGCTGGAAGGATAAAGAACGTGCGACAGAAACTATATGATAGCCTCTCTGCAAAAGATAAGAGTGGGAAGGATTGGTCATTTATACTTGAGCAAATTGGCATGTTCTCATTCACGGGCCTGAACAAAGATCAGGTAATTGCCTCTTCTCAACTCCCATAAGAACATCCAAGTTTTATGCCATAAGCTTTTGTTTCCCTGATTGTTTCTTTTCTTTTTTGACATTGTAAAAACTCAAGAATAAAGGAGTAATTTCTACTCTCATATATTTCAATGGCTGTATACATTTCGTATATATATACAAAGGAGAATCACAAGAGAATCCCAACTAATTCTGACACTTGTACAAACATGTGGTGTGCTCTGCAGTGCACTATCATTTGCAGCAAAGTTTGTTACAACAAATGCCAGAAATTTACAGATAACCAAGATGATTACAAGCGTGCCCGTAGGTCACGTATTAATAACTATTCTACGTTATTCCAGAGGAGTCCAAGGTAGTGGCAGTAGTGGTGGAGCTGCTGTCCTTTACAGGTGATATGGAGATGCAGCATGATGTGGAGACGTCTGGTGGAGCTGCTGGAGCACTCTTCAATTTGGGAAGTAGAGTAGTTGGTTCAATACGCCCCCTCGAGCCTAAGGGAGTATCTACCACAGTAAGGCTCGTCCTTAGGAAATGAAAATGAGTTGAGACTAGTGGTTTGGTTAGAATGTCAGCCAGTTGATCCTTTGATGGTAGAAAGGCTACTTGAAGAGCTTTGGCAGTGACTCTATCACGCACAAAATGGAAATCAATTTCCATGTGTTTTGTGCGTGAGTGTAGAACAAGATTCATGGAGAGGTAAGTGGCCCCGAGATTGTCGCACCAAAGGAGGGGTGGTTTGGGAAGGAAAATGTGCAACTCTTTGAGAAGAGACTGAATCCACAGTAATTCAGCAGTGGTGTTTGCAACGGCTTTGTATTCAGCCTCTGTACTCGAACGAGCAACGGTTCGTTGCTTACGAGAGCTCCAAGATACTAGATTTTTGCCAAGAAAAATGCAAAACCCACCGGTGGAATGGTGGTCATCGGGGCAACCTGCCCAATCAGCATCCAAAAAGGCTTGGAGTTGAAGAGAGGCTAACTTAGAGATAAAAAGACCAAAATTTAATGTTTGTTTGAGGTATCGAAGCAGTCGCTTTACTGCTTGCCAGTGAGGATTTTTGGGGTTGTGCATAAATTAAGAGAGTTTATTTACAGCAAAGGCAATATCAGGCCTTGTGAGGGACAAGTACTGGAGGCTGTCGACACAACTCCTATAGAGAGTTGGATCAAAAAAAGATGGAGTATCAGACAGAGAGAGTTTCATGGAGGCTGCCATCGGAGAGGTGACTCCTTTGGCTGACAACATGTTGGTTCGGGAGAGAATGTCCCAAACATATTTTGGCTGAGAAATTAAGATGCCATCAGAAAGATATGAAATTTCTATGCCTAAGAAGAAAGACAGTTTTCCCAAATCTTTAATGGGAAACGCAGAGGCAAGATAACTAACTAGATGATCAATTTGTGAGACATGAGACCCAGTGACAATAATGTCATCCACATAAACAAGGACATAAATCAAAACAGAGTTAGAAGAATAAATAAACAGGGATGGATCAGATGTAGACGGGAGAAAACCATACACACAGAGGTGGGAACTGAGTTGTGCAAACCACGCACGGGGAGCTTGCTTGAGGCCATAGATGGCCTTTTGCAAGCGACAGACATGATGTGGATGCTCAGGGTGCACAAAACTAATCAATTGGACCATATACATGGTTTCATGGAGGTCACCATGGAGGAAAGTGTTCTCGATGTCGAGTTGACGGAGTGGCCAGCCATGAAAGACAGCAAAGGACAGGACAAGTCGGATTGTAGTGGGCTTGACTACCGGACTGAAGGTCTCGGAGTAATCAAGTCCTTCTTGTTGATGAAAACCCTTCGCTACGAGGCGGGCTTTCCTTCGTTCGAAAGTCCCATCTGCACGAAGCTTGGTTCGGAAGACCCATCTGCAGCCAACTATGTTAGAAGGGAGAGGAGGGGGAACAAGGGTCCAAGTGTTATTTTTTAGGAGAGCATGGAACTCATTTTTCATGGCTTCACACCATTCAGCAAATCGGGAAGCAACGGTGTATGAGGTTGGTTCATCAGGTGTTTCAATACAGGTGGTGAGACAGTGTCGTGATTGAGGATAGGGAATGAGATCATCGAAAGGCTGTTTTGGTCGAGAGGAATTGGTTTTCGATCGGATTATGATGGGAGATCTAGGAGGATTTGAGGAAGGGAAGGATGATGGGTTGAAAGAGGGGGGATTCGGAGGAAGTGATTGAGTCGAAGGAATATCAGAGTGTAAGGGAGAAGAAGAAGAAGAAGAAGAAGAGAGTGGGCCGGATATATGGAGAAGGCTGATGGAAGGAGATGGGCTGAACGATGGGTTAGGAGATGAAGGGCCCACAGTCGTAGAAATGGAAATTGGTAAAATAGTGTGTGTGGAATGAAGATCTCAATTCGGAGCAGGAACAGAATTTGAAAAGGCAACGTATGGAAAAGATTTTTCATTGAAGATGACATCACGAGAAATATACAGCCTATTGGATGGAAGATGAAGACATTTGTAACCTTTGTGTTTAGAACTGTATCCAAGGAAAAGACAGGATAAGGAGCGAAAATGAATTTTATGATTGTTATAGGGCCGAAGGTTGGGCCAACATTCAGACCCAAAAACTTTGAGAAATGAATAATCGGGGTCCTTCTTGTGAAGAATAAAATAAGGGGATTTGTTTTTCAGAGAAGGAGATGGAAGAAAATTAATGAGGTATGATGCTGTTTGAAAGGCATCAGCCCAAAATTTGTAGGGAAGTGATGCAGTGGCTAGAAGGGCAAGACCCGTTTCAACAATGTGGCGGTGTTTTCGTTCAACCACACCATTTTGTTGGTGGGTTTGGGGACAAGATAGATGGTGTGAAATGCCTTGAGAGTTGAGAATACGAGTTAAGGGTCGAAATTCACCGCTCCAATCACTTTGAACATTTTTAATTTTAGTATTAAGTAAGCGTTCAACATGAGATTGAAAAAGAAGAAAAGTGGAAGTAGCATCTCCTTTTGAAGCAAGTGGATAAAACCAAGTATATCTACTAAAATCATCAACAAAAGAAATATAGTAACTGAAACCGTCCCTTGATAGATAGGGAGATGGACCCCAAACATCAACAAAAATTAAATTCAAAGGCCTTAAAGACCGATTAACAAAAGTTTTAAATGGAATCTGCCGACACTTGGCAAGAGGGCAACTTGAACAAAAAAAATCCGGTTGGGATGGAAGAGAAGGCAGACACTTTGTGCGCAATATGTGAGAGACAAGCCGAAGAGTAGGGTGGCCTAGTCGTTGATGCCATTGAGCTACGGATGTCCGTTCACCAACGAGAGCAACATGATCAGACGATGGTGAAGCGGATGGAGGAAGCAGGTATAGGCCATTACGGGTTGGTCCTTGGAGAAGTGGAGTGCCCGTCCGTTTGTCCTTCACAAAGAAAGTAGAGTCATGAAATTCGAAGAAAACAGAGTTATCATGACAAAATTGTTGAACCGACACAAGATTTTTTGTTATATGAGGTACACGAAGTAATTTACGCAGTAAAAATTTAGAGGAAGAGGAGGAGAATTGAGAGTCACCAATGTGTGTGATAGGAAAAGAAGTTTCGTTGCCAACACGAATTTGTTCAGGGCCTGAATATGGCTCAGCTAAGAGATTCAAGTTCTGAAGGTCAGATGTTAGATGATTTGTGGTTGCAGAATCTGGGTACCATGAATGATCTGAGAGAGAAGGAGAGCTGGTGTAGTGCGCAGAGAGGGAGCGAGGTGGATCAAACTGGTAGGCTTGATCAAAACGATGGTAGCACTGAAATGCTACATGGCCTACCTTGTTGCAAACTTGACAAGTTGGTCTGTTTGAAGACTGAGTTGAATGTTGAGGAGCTGAGGGGACTCTGCCACCACGAGAACGCCCACCACCACGTTGGTTTTGTCGACCACCACAATAGAAGGTGCGGCCGCCACAATGGATGTTTGAAGAAGGAGTTGTGGTGGTGACAAGGGCAGAAGGGGTTGGGAGCAGACCATGTTGTAGAGAGTTGAGGGTGAGACGACTTTCAAAGGTGAGGAGATGATTAAATAATTCTGCAAAGTTGATGGGGGTAGAGTGAGTGGTGATAGAAACAACAAAGGATTAGTATTCTGAGTTGAGACCATTTAGGAGGTAGGAGACAACCTCAGAATCACGTAGAGGCTCTCCAGCCGAAGTCATTGTGTCGGAGAGAAGTCGCACTTTGTGATAATAATCTGTAACTGAGAGGGAACCTTTTTCAAGATTGGTGAGTTGATGACGGATTTGGAAAATTTTTGCTTGAGATTGAGAAGTGAACATGGTGTCAAGAGTGACCCATAGTTCATGGGAGGTTCGGGATGCAATAGCCTGGGCAAGAATGGGTTCAGTTAAGGAGGAGAGAAGTGCACTGAGCAGGAGATGGTCAGTACGACGCCATTGAAGATAGCCTGGGTTGGGTTGAGGTATTGACGGTCCAGATTGGGAAGGGGAAGAGGTTGGAAGCATGGGAGGTGGTGGAGGAGTTGAGCCATCAATGAACTGGAAAAGTTCTTGGCCATGGAGATAAGGGATGATCTGGGCGCGCCAAAGAAGATAATTATCTGAGCCCAGCTTGACTGAAACAATATGAGAGAAGTTGCTTGGAAGTTGGAAGGTGGTGGAGGAGGAAAAAAAATTTTCAGAGAGGGAGGAGTTTTCACTGGCCATGAGAAAGAGACGTTAGTCGATATCAGCTCTGGTACCATGTAAAAACTCAAGAATAAAGGAGTAATTTCTGCTCTCATTTATTTCAATGGCTGTATACATTTCGTATATATATACAAAGGAGAATCACAAGAGAATCCCAACTGATTCTGACACTTGTACAAACATGTGGTGTGCTCTGCAGCGCACTATCATTTGTAGCAGAGTTTGTTACAACAAATGCCAGAAATTTACAGACAACCAAGATGATTACAAGCGTGCCCGTAGGTCACGTATTAACAGCTATCTACGTTATTCCAGAGGAGTCCAAGGTAGTGTCAGTAGTGGTGGAGCTGCTGTCCTTTACAGGTGATGTGGAGATGCAGCATGATGTGGAGACATCTGGTGGAGCTACTGGAGCACTCTTCAATTTGGGAAGTAGAGTAGTTGGTTCAATAGACATAGTGGATTCTCTGGTCTTATTTTTTTATCAGGGTAATGCTATATACAATCTTAGAGCATGCATACGTACTCCTTTTAAAAAAAGTAGAGGTCAACATTAAAAATAATTTTTTCATGTGGATTACAGATTTACTCCTTTTTTTCAAGAGGAGTTCGCAAAAACTGCATACTCTAAGATTGTAAATATCATTTCTTTTTTTATTAATAATAACTAGTCAAATCTAATACAATTGTATATATTTCCCAAATTATGGGTATATACCTCTTCAACTTCTTTATATGCATTGCTTAATACCTCACCCCGCATCAAGGTCAATTGATTTTTTATTTTCTTTTTAGACCAAAAGCTTTTGTTTCATTTTCATTGAGTACTAGCTTCCCTGTTAATTGTCATGTATATTTTCGTAATTTATGACCGTGGTCAACTATTCACACATACCTGAAACCAGTTACAATATCCAAATACCTTGAAACTCTGTGTGGTTACCCTGAAAGTGCAGTTTGCAATACAATGGTACACTGAACTGTTTCTTGGTTTTATAATGTTGCATCTTCTTGTTGTGTGATCAGAGTGACAATATGACGACCAAGTGGAATGTATTCATGACAAAGGATGGAAGGATATTCTTGGCTGGATTATCTTTTGGCCAAAAGTGAGTACCTTGCGGATGCCATCATTGATTCATTCCACAATGTCCGTTGAAATTAATGGATACAGAGTTACATTTTTGGAGTACAATATGCGAACTAGTTACTGAGTATGAATTATAACCACACATGTTGATATTTGAAGTTCAAATTGAGGCCATTCCATAGTTGATCATTTCTAAATTCAAAAATTTATAAGCATTACTTACAATGACTCTGTGTAAGGGTGCATAACTGGTGTTGCGTAAAACTGAAGTATCATCTGGTCTTGTTTCTTGGATGATATGTGGTTCTTATGCAAAATATGCGTGCACAGGCATGCCTTTGCACGCGTCCACATGCAGAGAGTTTAAGAAGTGAAAGGCTCACTCTGAGTTAGGACAAGTTTAAGGAGTAAATGATATGAGATTTTTGTAAATAGCAGTAAGATAGTTTGTGAATAGTAATGTGATAGTTTGAGTTAATGTTTTTATGGGTTTTGGGAAAGGAAAAAGAAATTTTTGAATAAAAAATATTATAAAATTAAAATATTGTTAGAATATCATTTTTAAATATTATTTTTGTTTAAAAATTTGAAAAAGTTGAATTATTTTTTATTTTTTGTTTGAAAGTTTGAAAAAGTAGTAATGATTAATTTGAAAATATTTGTGTTTATGTAATGTTTGGAAATGAGATAGAATAAGATGAGATGAGAATTTTGAGATGAAATATTTTTTCAAACAAGCTCTTAGTCAGGGTTTATGTGTTCCGACAACGTTTTAGGCCAGGTAGCTCACACTTTGACACCGTCGCAAGTTTTAGACTACCAATGGAAAGGAGAGGATAAAGCTATATACAGTCTTGGAGCGTGCAAATTTAATGCATTTTTTTTAAATAAAGTTTATTATTATAAAAATAATTTTTTTATGTAGATCTCATATTTATCTATTTTTTCTAAAGATAATGCGTATGACCATCCTAAAATTGTAAATAACGTTTTTATTTAGATTATATTAGAGAGCAAAAGAATTGAGAGTGGAGAGTCCCCTGCCATTGTACACTTTCATGGTACAATAAATCTTCCCAACCTCCCAACACTCCACACTCTATCTTTTTTTAAAAAAAAATTTTAATTTTTTTTATTAAATAATTTTTATATGAATAATGAATAAAAAATTTGAAATAGTTTTAAAAAAAAAATTCAAAAAAAAAAATTTTAAAAAATATTAAAAAATATGAAGTGTGAAGTATGAATAAATAGTAAGAAGTTGTGTAGCAAAACCCTTCATGGTATGATCGCAACAAGTAGAGTTTTTTTTCTCTCTCTCTATCTCTTTTGTTGTTATTCTTTCGTTTGTCGCGACTCGCTTTGCATTGAGGCCGTACAGTTAACTTCCATCCAAAACATCTGGCCCTTTTTTTAACTTTACGGTCGGCTGAAAGGGGTTGAATATCGTGCCGCATTGCTGCATTTTGGATGTCTTCCGATTATGGTACCCTACTTTGTTAGTTTTTTGGACTCTTTTCAGTACATTCCGGAAAGGGTGAAGAATAGAATCATCAGCCAAACTATTCAACGTTCTCCTAGAGAGGACCAATTATATGCACTGGTAATTTTCAGGAAACTGCTTCAATTTACAAAATATGAAAAACCATTTAATTCTCGATCTCTGACAAAACCATCATGTGTATGTATGTATCTATCTATATATCTATATATATATGCGTGTAAAGGAGAGCAAGGTAATCTATGTGGATCTTTAATTTACGCAACCCTAGTAATAACGAAGTGGCAACGCTCTGTATCAGTGACCAGAAGGAAGTGTGGAACCATCTGGTGGCGTTGCTTGTGCAACTCTGAGAGTGCCTCCAAGCTCAACGGGAACCAGAGGAATGAGAGAATGCAAGACATCTGTTATTAATGGGCGGTAGCTTGGTTCTGGTTGCACACATAGCACAGCTACAGCAGCAACCTGCACAATCATTTCATAATATTGGGCGCAATCAGTTCAAAAAATAGGATGAATTTCTAAGACCCAAATACGGGGGGGCTGCGATCTGCCACACAACCATTAAAACCAGACCAACCCAAAAGTTTTTTATGGTTAATCAGCTATTGATTTGAAGGATCCCAAGTTGCACCCATTACAAAAACTAAAAATGGGTAAACAATGTTGAATTACAAGAGTAAAGGTAGGGAATAATCACTTCACAAACCTGGCATAAGTGTTTAAGATCCATTGTGTCTTTTATCGCAGGATCCACAATGTTTGGGAGTTTAGATCTGTCTGTGAGCTGGGGCATGGCCTGCATCCATAAATGGCTATTGTATTAAGTTCTGAAGTTCAAATATTTTTTAATGGGATACACGTAAGAACTGTTTTAAGATTGAGGCATTACCCATGTGACCATAGATTGACACTGAGCTGGAGCCAGTTTTTCCACAGGCCTTCTTCCCAATAGAAGCTCCAGAAGCACGACTCCAAAGGCATATACATCACTTTTATCCGTCAATTTACCTGGAAGATTAAAAATACTTGTTTTCATACAAGAATCCTAAGATGCAAAATCTAGATCAGACTTAGAACGCACTTAAAGTCATTAATGAAATAGTTTTCAGGGTTGTCTAGATAATGATTGATCCAGATGCACTAAAGTGGTAGTACACGTGCATGTGCTCAAGATAGCGTTAATCAACAGACATAATAATGAGTTTAAACGTATATCAAAATCAGCACCGTCTCACAACATTATTGCAGCGTCAGAGGCCCAAAACAATAGTCATATTACATTATGGAAGAGAATTTAAACATATATATATATATATGGAGATATGGCAACGTGTCATATATACTAGAAGAATACAGTGAGCAATAATTGTAATTTTAGTAGGCATACCATCTAAAAGATACTCTGGAGCCACGTAACCCATGGTGCCTGAAAGCTTGATGTTGTTCTTGTTTTGGGCTGCATCGGTTACAGCAAGACCAAAATCCGAAAGCTGATTCCAGACAATGCGTGTGTGTCAGACAGTCAGAGAGGGAGAGAGAGAGAGAGAGTTAAATGGAAGATAATAAAAATGTATAATGGCAATATATTAAGACAAATTTCAGCAATTTTATAAAAGAAATCCAAGACTCGAACGATTTTCTCAAATATATTTTACCTTAGCATTGAAGTTGGAGTCCAGAAGTATATTAGATGATTTCAGATCTCTATGGATCACTGATGGGTCGCAGTGCTCATGCAGATATTCTAATCCTCTGGTCAATATTTCCAACATGTTAACATTGAAGTCTCAATAAAATGATTAAAAGAAAAAAACTCAGTTAAACAAGCTCACCTTGCTGCATCAAGGGCAATTTTCATCCGCCTATGCCAAGTTAATGCCGAACCACGAGAAGGTCCTATTCATATCAATTAAATTTGGAAAATAAAGAAATTAGCATTATTAAATTCAAATTCTTTTTTAAACTTCCATCTTCAGATAGTCAAAGCGAAGAAGAAGATTTAGATGCTTTACCATGCAATTGAATTTCCAAAGACCCATTTTGCATCAATTCATAGACAATAAATCTAGTCTTGCAATGAATGCAGCAACCCAGTAGAGAAATTATATTTGGATGTTGAGTTTTGCTTAACAAATCAACCTCATTCTGCAAATCCAGATGATAATTTAAGATCGGAAGAATAGGGTCATAACAAATTCAAAGAGAAATGAATCCATATGGTTTAAAAACAAAAGTTACCTCGAATTCCCTCTCGACGTCCTGAGTTTCACAGTTAAGTTTCTTCACTGCAACATTCAAGTTGTCATCCAATTGAGCCTTGTAAACGCATCCAGATCCGCCCTCTCCCAAGACATTACTATCTCGAAAATAGTCGGTTGCTTTTTCAAGTTGCTTGTAGTCAATCATTGGAACAGATCCTTTCTTACCAACCACTTTTATGGAGTTGAATTTAGTAAAAAAGGGAGCTAAAGCAAGTCCCTTCTCAGCATCTTCGTATCCAAAACAAACCCAACCACACAGAACGCACGAAACAAAGAATCTCAGAACAAATATTATAGAAGCACGATATGAAGAGTCTCGGAGCACTATCATAAGTGATTCAAATTCACCAAAACCCAATGATGGTTAAGTTGGGAAAGAAATTAGTTTTTGTCGCGTAAGGATGTACCTGAATTCAGAACACTTTTTCCGTGGGATTTGTGAGAAAACTTCCTACGATAAATCCACAAACATAACAAAGACAAAATGGTTGCAGCAAGGGTAGTGCAGGCAACAACGAGTACTATTAGCATTTTCTTGTGTGTATGCGAATGAGACTCTTCGATTCCCACTTGGATTCCTGGTTCGCATGAGGATTATAGATATATAGAAGTTAGCTCTAGCAAATCGGGCAAGAAAATCCACATCAATTATACGATTACCAAGTTTAGAGATACAATCAAAAAGGGCAAGAAAATCCACATC
This sequence comes from Cyclocarya paliurus, assembly GCA_029856935.1. NCBI lineage: Eukaryota > Viridiplantae > Streptophyta > Magnoliopsida > Fagales > Juglandaceae > Cyclocarya > Cyclocarya paliurus. Next base: position 863,715 of record CM056953.1, read on the forward strand.
AGAAAATAATTGATTAATCTTAACAATAAATGAATAGAATCGACAAAAAAATATATATTATACGACAGCATCAGAGATACTGTAATTTTGTCATTGTTTTCTAATTTGAATTTTCGAACTGAATTGGCCCACTACCCAACTAAAAACAAGTACCTGGACTCATGAATAGCACAACATTAGAGTACCTGGGGAGAAGGCCGACATTGATGTGGAAATCGGAGAAACAGGCGAGACCACTGGCGAGGAAACAGAAGCTACTGGCGTGGCACCAACCCCAATGGCTTTATGAAGACGGAGAAACAGCAAAACAAAGAAAAGAAGAAGCTTCATTGTTGGCTGTTCCAATGTCAAGTTTTCGTTAAGAAAAACTCTATACGGAGATGGAGATATGCAAAAGACGGGTCTTGCGGTGCGAAAAAGGACAAGACAGAGCAGGCTACGAAGGCTATGGAATATGGATGGATGCTTAGTTTTGTTTTAAATTATTTTGTAATATTTTTCCTTCTTTCCTTTTCTCCAGGAACAGTCGATGTCCGTCTCTTGTCTATCGGCATCTGCGATCCCAAGAGGAAAGGCAATTTATATGGGAAGTAGGGACAAGTGCAGTAAAATCATGTGGGCAGTCATGAAAGCAGAGTTGGTCCAAAAATATAAATCCAAAAAGCTGCAAATGCCTGTTTATGCTCTTCTTATAGGCCTCACTCTTGCCCATATACAGTCAACCACTATTCGACATTTTGAATTTCCAATAATAACAACATACCTTACACCACGTACCAAAATTTAAATTTTTTTAATAATAATTACATTTAAACTTTATATTATTTAGTGCAAATTTCTATCCAAAATATTATAAAATACTTTATTAATCATTAAATTTTAAAAAAACCCAAGAAAAACCCCAAGAAGACTATCATTTTCCTAAAATTTTACATATTACTTGAGAAAAATTCTCTTCAAACCACGTAAAGGATTTATGACAGAAAATACTAATGCTGATCCCTTTTGTCCTTTTTACTTTACAGTGAGCAAAAAATGGACTTATCGCGTGTTAGGTGAGAGGACGCTATAAAACAGTTATCCCACGGGCATTATATATAAGAAAAATTACATTATTTATTATTTATTCTATTTAAACATACATAATTTTTTTTTAAAGATTATTGATATTTCTTTCTACGAGGTCCCATGTCAGCACATCACTGGCTAATGAAAAATGATATTTTTGTAATATTAAAATGTATAAATTTTGTGTATTTTAAAAAAAAAAAATTAGTACATGTGAAAAAATTATTTTTAATATGTTAATAATAAATCTCATGTTTTAAAATTAAGTACGCGAGACGTCCACGATATAAGATTACAGTTTAATTAATATTAATCTTGTTCATGACGAGGTATCCAAAATCAGGGGGGGCCCACAGGTATTATACCATAATCAACGTTAAGGTCAAAGAGCCAAGGGTCGCTAGAGTGTCATCATCAGGGCATTATGATGAGTTTATATGCAGAAAATGACATTTATTATAAGCCAAAGTTACGTACTCATATCCCCGAAATTGCTCTACTTTTAATTATTATAATTGTTTAGGATATTATATATATACATATTAGTATATTTTTTTAAAGAAATGTGGAGAAGCAATTATTTAGCTCTTTAGATTATCAATATATGCCAAGGTCTTTAGGTGATGTTAAGGTCTGGTCTACAAATAAAAGAAGTAAGTTCAAACTTTCCAATATCCTTGTATTAAAAGAAAAGTTGTCAATGTATGACACAATGATATATTCTCTTCATGTATTTCTTAATCTATGCCACAGAAATTATCTTAAATCCTTATTTATGAAATATTATTTCTATTATTATTATTATTATTATTATTTTTTCTCCGATATATAAGGAATTATAAATTGTGAATTCCTAAACATGCGGGCTACCATGCTTTTATAGGCTGATTGCATCATTTGATTGATTCTTTAAGCTTTGTTTAAGATGTTTACAGCTGTTTATGTTGGGAAGTAGTTCCTGATCCTAGTTGATAAACGTCATATCTTCCTAAATCATTGATCAATCTCGCAATTAAAGCCGTGTGATTCGTGAGAGCCCATTACATTCCCCTTTACAAATGTCTACTCATTTATTACGCCTGGAATTATATATAATCATTTTGAAGATTGTATTTCTTATACGGAGAGTGAATATATATAATAAGTTATTCTATTTATAAATCGGTGTAAAAAATACATAATTTACACTATAGATATAGCACGATTTAATTTACAAAATTTAAATTTGTAATTTTTTTTTATTACAAATCAAATATTGTCACAAATCATGTACATAATGCGTGCATGGCTCTAATGCAAAATTTGTCGAGTTATTATATTTTCAAGTATGCATGTAACGGATGTTATTCACATAATTTAAATGAAATTTTTTTATTTGTAATATTTAAATTTTAAAATTTAAAATTTATATTTCAGATCAAATTATGCAATGTAAGCATCTACTATGTATGCTCTATATACTGGTTTGAAAATATAAATTTTCAAAGTCTGTCTAATAATGTCCATAATCAATGGTTAGACCACCAAACGTTTTTAAAACCATTTGCACCCACACTTGGAACATTATATTCCCAAAAAGAACATTGCAAGTTGCAACAAGCGAATGCAATTACTAACTAGGAGGTGGTTTCTTGCACTTTATTGGAAAATTTCGAGAGGAAAAAATAGTTATGTTAGGTAGCAATTCTTTAGAGAGATGATGGGTATAAAATTATCACAAAGAGAGTAGAGTGGTTAGAACAGCTTAGACTTTGAGGCCAGTTTGTCTGGAATATGATAGACCCATTATCTGAGTTTTGGATGAAAGCTAAAGCCCGCAAGTTTAGACAATGGGCCCACGCGGGTCGGCTTACATCATAGTCGAACAACTAATCACAACAACATTAATATGGAGGCGCAAAAATAATGAAAAAAAACAAAAGAACATCATTTTTTTTTTATCCAATCATATTCATACATATGGTCTGGTCTGCAATTTCGGCCATTAGAGGTAGTGGATCCCAGCATAGGCCACAGTTTTGGGCCATTTAGACTTGGCTGTAGTATACATTTTGGGTGGGTACACCCACCGCTGGAGCTACCGTTTGGTACATTTAAAAGTTTTTTTTTTGTTTTTTTTCCATGATTTTTTAAATATTTTTTTAAAAAATATTCACAATATTATTAAAAATTATTTTCTTAATCACTAAATAAATAAAAAAATCTTAAAAAAATAGAGCGAGAGCCCCCAGAGGATGCCTAGCTTTTTCCATACATTTTACCACGCTAATGATTTATTAAAAGGTCCCAAAAAATAAATTGCAAAGAAAAAAGGAAAAAAAATGTAAATGACAATCGACTGGATGGTTTAGCCATCAAGTGAAACTGGGCTCTTCCTCAAAAAAACAAAAAAAGAAAAGAAACTGGGCTCGTGGCCTCTCGGCCGTTAGCTTTGAACTTTTATTGAAGCCCATAACTCAACCCGTTTTTTCTTTTGTATATATTATTTTATTTTTCTTATGTTTTTCTTTTAAAATTATATTCTCAAGATGATGGAAGACTTAATAAATTTTTTACATGATATAATTTAAATTGAAATATAAATTTTAAATTTTAATATTTTAAATTAAATCTTAAATTATTTAGATGTTATATTCTACACACCAACTTAAAAATATAATAACTATGTAATATATTTTAAAGTTGCTAAGTGAATTATGTCCATGGTAGTTTTCTTTTTAAATAAATTCGTTATTTTGAAGTAGAATTCTATTTATAAATCATTATTTCTTGTAAATTTATCATAAGATTACATAATCTCTGTTTTTGTGAATTAAATTAGAAAATAGAAATTTAGTTTTTTATTTTCTTTTTTCAAGAAAGTGAAAAACTTTTAAAAGTTCTAATACAACCATCAGTTGACGCGTGCCAGCTAAGTTATGCAAAAGGTTTGTCAAACAGTGAAAGGCAAAAGACGGTACGGCCGAACCTCCCAAATGGAAGTCGCTATTGACGGCTACGTTATCCCACTCGGAGAAAGACACGTGTTCCTGTTATTCGCTCACAGATGTCGGCTACTATATCTGCCCCTCGGTTCGGGATTAACTACAACACGTACCCTCGAGGCATTGGATGTTGACTGAGACGGATGAAACTTCCTCCTCCTCTTGAATGCGTGTTTTTCCAATCACAGACCACGGTCGACGGTCAACTTTTTCAATCGTGTCGGCCTATCGCATTGAACGAGATGGCAAAGATTTATAACCTTGTTTGTTTTTAAAATCAAAATTTTAAATTTTAAAATTTTTTTATCTTATTATTATAATTTTTTTAATTTTTTAAATAAAATAAAATAAATAATTTAATTTTTAAAATTTTAAAATAAATATAATATTAAAAAATATTTTCTAATAATATTTTATTTAATTTTTCAACTTTAATCTTATTTCATCTCATCTCATCTCTGAAAACAAACGAGACAATGTACATAAATTAGAGGAAGAAAGGGCTGATAATAATGTGAAGGATCTTTTACTATCATATTTTTTGAACAAATAATTGCAATAATCAATTATAGTATAAATTTGGAGGAGTAATTAGTTTATATGAATGTAATTTTTTTATTGAATGTATTATTATGTGGAACGTACAAAATTAGTTATAAAAACAAAAGGCTGATATTCATCTTTATAACTATAAATATAATTTATCATTCTATTAATACATATTGGTGTTTTTTTCTATTATAGACACTATCATCCCTACTCGCACTTGATAACACAATATAATGTAAATAATTGCTATTTAAAATTTAAATAATAAGTATTGTTACACATACATATAATTTTATACATAATATTATATAAATTACGCGACAATTTGATTTTATTGGTATTTTATTTTTTTTACTATTTTCACTTATTGTAACTATAAAATAGTATTTTCCTTAAACAATCGATACAATAAAATGTTTAAAATGTGCCACGGCTCAAAATATGATTCGAGATAATGAGTATAGTTTTATTTTTTATTTTGACATAGTCGAAATGGTCAGAACGATTATGACTAAACTAATGGAAAGTTTAACGCACAGCATATGATTGCTTCTTCAAAGACGCGATGGCAACTTGGTAATTGTGTGGAAGAGAAAGGGACAATAACGAAACACGAAGATAATTATGCCAGCGTAAGGCTCGCACCCACGTCAGATACGAGTATTTCACAGCAGTGTTAGGTTTGGCCCTTTACTTCCTATCAAACAAACAAACAAAAACAAAAAAGGTGTGGCCCTTCTACTCCTTTACAGCAAACGCGCCTCAAGTGCGTGACAATATATATTTATATATATACTTATAGGCTGTAGCACAATTATTATCCGTATTTAAAGCTATTGAAAATGCAAGAATTTAAGCTTGATTGGATATTGAAATAAAATAAAATGATATAAAGAAATTTATGAATAATAATAAAATATTTTATAAATATTAATAAAATATTCTGAGTTAATATATTTTATGAGATTTTAAAAAAGAAAAAAAATTTGAATAAAAAAATTGTAAAGTTAATATATTATTATAATATTATTTTTATTTTACAATATGAAAAAGTTGAATTATTTTTTATATTTTATTTGAAACTTTTGAAAAATTATAATGAGCAGGTAATTATTATATAAAAAAATTAAATATTTAAAAATTAAAAAATATTTTTATTTGAGTAATGTTTGAATGTTGAGATGAGACCGGCCCTTAATATTTTTTTTAGAGTTATTTTATTTTTAAGTCATCTATATCACTTAAATTGTAGAAAAAGTATACTCTCATTCTTATATTACACACATATTTTTATTTTTATATTTTTTTTTATGTGTGGTGTAAAGATAATAAGTATAATAATTCTAAATTGTAAGACTTAATTGGTAAGATTCAAATTTTAAAATTTCTCTAATTATATCATGTAAGTATTTTATTAAGTGTGTTATCCATGCCAGTTTATAAACAGAATTTCTATTATTTTAGCCTATAAAAACATTTTTTTGTTTTTTGCAATTCCTTTAACACAGAAAGTTTGCACAGATTTAAAATATTTTCACAATTCAAAATAAAATCATTCTCAAATTTTTTTAAAGAAATGAGATGTCGGCCCAAATCTACTAAATTAGCTTCACTGTTAAGGAAGGATCAAAGTATTATGTGCTGTTATTTAAAACCAGGTGCCTAAAATTAAATAATACACTTCATTATTTATTTTCAAAATTTTAAAATTAAATAAAAAAATTACACTTATTATCTAACTCCTTGATTTTTGAAAGAAAACTTTATAGAATATATTACAAATAAGAAAAATATTATTTATCATCTTCACACCATATATTAATATGTGATTTATTATTTATATTTTTTATTTTAATATATGTATTTACGTATCAATATATCTGTATTTAAATAAAATAATAAAAAACAAATTTTATATTAATATGTAATGTAAAAAAAGATAAATAAAATTTAAATAAATCTTTAGACGGCATAGGGAACGAGAAGATAAGATAAAATTATCGGAGATTAGATGGGGCGTGTGACACACGGGGTACCTGTTGAGAGTGGTTTTACTGATTAAGCATCCATGGAACTGGCCATAGTCCTTTTTTGGCCTTCAGGACAGGACACACACATTTCCCTTACCCTTATAAGTAACCGCTGCTCCTCTGACCTAACACATTGGGTTTCATCTGCAAAAGCATTTCTTCTCTTCTCCCCTCTTCTGTCTTTCTCTGGAAATAGATAATTTCCCCTCTTGAATTCCCTTCGATAGAAAGATAAAATTTTCCGTCGTTCTACAAATTTTCTCTCTTGAAATTTCGGATTGGTTTTTCCCTGTGTACGAAATTTCTTTCCTTTTATAAGAACCTGCCCTTCTGTTATCTGTATCTTCAATTTCATATCTGCTTTCAGTATAATGGGTGGTGTGGCTGTTCTAAACCCTCAAGATTGTCTAGAGCAGCCTTTCTCTCGGAAGACCCTAATCTCTCCGACTCACATGAAGAAGTCACGAAACCCTAACCCTAACCGGGCTAACCGCATACAACCCGACCGTAGGAAAAAGAGCCCTACGCCGCCTAGCACCGCCATCCTGGGTCCTGCCCCGAAACGATCCGTGACCCAGCAAGCGCTCTCCTCCAAGAGCCTCGTCATGGGTCAGGTCAAGATCCTTAAACGCGGTGAAAAGCTGAACGACACAGCGTCTGATAAGGAGAACCTTGGAGTGCCGGATCTGGGATCGACCGACTGGCCGGGTCCGGATCCGGTCTCGGTGCCGTCTCGGATCAAACTGTCAACAGCGTCGAACGGAGTCTCCGGGTTCTACGCCGGGTCCTCGGTGTTTGTTGCGTCACCGCCCCCTAGTTCTCTTCCCTTGCCGGTTTTTTTCATGAAGAAGTGTGTTCCTGGAAAGAACGAAGATGTTGCCAGCGACTTGCGTAGGATTCTACGGCTCGATTTAGCGTAACCTTGTGGTAGTAGGATGGTTCGGCAGTCTATAATCAACTGTGGATGTGGAATAGTTGTGGTTTTGGTTTATCTGATTCTCGATCTTCCCTTACATTTTATCGAGGCGAAGGTCGAGTTGACGACCCTAAAGCAATTATGGTATCAAGTAGTTTTAGATTGTTCTTTGAAAGAAATTTCTAGTCTAAATTATCATGTAAAGGATTAGGTTTCATTCGGGTTTTTGTTGGTATTGGGTGCTTGGATTTGGATAGTAAGGTTGATGTGTGGGTTTTGTACCTACTTTGTACTTTCTTTCTGGTTTGGGTGGTTGTTCTTAGATTATTGTTGTTAAAGGTTCGAGCTTCTAATTTATAGGTTTGGTTTGTGTTAAATTTCTGTTTGATGAATGAAAACGATCTGTTTATTTGTCTTACAAATTTGTGGTGGCGTGGATTATGGGAATTTGTCTAATTCGAAACCCAAAATTGCTCATACTCTGGGCGCTCGTACTGTCAAGATTTCTGAATTTTCCAGAGCTTCATAATTCATGTGGAGGAGCTCTCATCTTTCGAATCGTGAAGCCCAGACGGCCAAAAGCATCTATTAATTCCAAATGGTGCTTTTGACACAGACACCGCTCTGTTTTATTGAAAGTGGTTGGTGATCATAAATCTCTTACGCCTCCGAGACTACTTGTTTATTTTCACGATTTTTTTTAACGAGAAACCAAATTTATAATCGGGAATTGTGAAATCGCGTAATGGTTTAAAAAATATGGGATTTATGTAAAAAAATTTAATTTTTTAACAGTGATTTTTTTTTTCCCGATTACCGTATATATATTTCATGATTATAGGTAAAAAAAAAAAAATTATTATAATTTGAAAAATACTTTATTCAATTTTTATTTTTAATCTATCTCTACATACATACAGACACGGTTGTTTCATTCGTCGAGGGTTCGTATTGGGGGCATAGGACCGGTTCTAACCAAGTGTGAACATGATTAATCAACCGTTTGTATGTGAATGTTCAATTATGGGCTACGAAGGGAAATGCCGAAAGCCTTACTATCCACCTTGTCATCTAGCTCCATTTTTTGTGAAAAGACTTGCAAATTCTTGAACACTATTCTCTTTAAATGTATTGAATGCCAACATGAACGAATATTGTTTTGATTTTTTCGCTTGTCATGACTCAATTATCCACCGCAATTGGAAATGGAGTTCTCCTTTACAGGCATGGTCCACCCTCATAAGGAGTAGATGAATTCCATAGGTGGCCTCAATAATTATGGGTCTTTTTTTTTTTTTTTTAACGAGCAAAATAGGCAATACTTATGGTTTGGAACTGCAGTTTTCAGTCCTATATTTACTTGTTTTGCAGCCAATGAATTGTTTTCACCTACCATATTTACTAGAACTGAATTCCATGACATCATTCACAACAGCTCCTTTAGGGGTAATGACTTGTGAAGAAGATTTCCCGAATATGTGAATGGGAGAAGTTCACTCCACTGGATTTCCTGACTTGGCGATCAATCTTCTTGTAAAACACGTCGACAGAACGGAGCAGAGTACAACCAGATGGTAAAAGTCATAAATTAATGATTCAAAGCCCCGAATCCAATGATGCAAAACAAAACCAGAGAGGGCTTGTTATTTCTATGAAATTAGCTTTAATAAGATAAGTATCCTCTCCTCTCTGTATTGTCATGCATCAGTTACAATCTATTTATATATATCGTATTTATAATTTTTTTATAAGTTATAGGGTGATAAATAATAACTATAAGAATTTTTTTTTTTTTTTTTGTTGCACCCGATTGCCCTCTCTCTATGGCTGTGGCTCGGCTACTGCTTCACTGCTTGGGCTCCAAGCTACTGCTCCATCTCTTCTAACCGACCTTTACTCCATCTACAAAAAATTTACATAACTTTTTACTATTCACGCAATCTCTACACATTATATTTTTTTTAATTTTTATTATTTTTTCTTTTATCAAATATTTAATATATAAATAATAAATATAAGAATTGAATTAGTTTAAAAATAATAAACTCGAAAAAAAATTTTAAAAAAATATAATGTGTGAAAGTTAGAGAGATTGTAAAGCATTACTCTTAAAAGATAACTTTTTAATATATATAAAATGAGGTAATAAGTTTCCACAATTGCTAATGTTTCAATAGAAAATTGAGCATTGGTGTGGTAACTTTGTCTTTATAACTATTTTACCACTTTATAATAAAATAATATTTTTTTAAAAAGTAAATAGATTAAAAGTAATATAAAGTCAAATAAGATTTTTAAAAAATTAATACTTTTATTATTAAATTGTATAAAAATGATAAAAAAAACATGTCTACTCAGGCATTCCTCTGATTAGGTAGATAGATATCTTATCTCATATAATTATTATAAAACTTTAAAACTTTCACATAAAATATAATAAATAATTTTTTTTAAAAAATTTTAAAATAAAAATTATATTAAAAAATTATATTTTAATTGTTAATGTTGTGTTTCGCACGCCTTTGATTCAGGTTCCAACTTTCACCTACACGCTTAAACAAACACAAAGGGTGGGGGCATCACCGGAGAGTCTCCGATGCCAAAATTAGTATATCTCCTCATAACATTAGAGCACTCCCAATGGATCCTCTATAATACATTTTTCTTTAAAATATAAAGAAATTCTCTTAAAAATGCCCTCCAATGGATCTTGTATTCCATCCTTCATTTTACATTTTGCTACAGTAGCATGCTAAATGTATAGGAAACTATTCATCCTTTAAACATTTTAAATTAGTTTCTCTCTCATACTATTTGATTTTCCTCATCTCTTCCTAAATTAGTTTCTCTCTCATGTTATTAGTTTCTCTCTTATGCTATTTATTTATTTTTTGAATTAATTTATATTTGATTTAGTTTATAAATTTGGATTAATTTAAAATAGAACATAATTATATGACATTATATATAGGGAAATACTGCAAATATCTTTTGAGCATATTGTTGATAGTTAGAGAAAATATTTAAAATGAATAAAAAATATTAAAAAATATAATATTTAAATGATAAAAAGGAAAAATAGAGAAGTTGATGTATAGTATATTGTAAAAGTCAGTATGTAAAATAAAAAAAGTAGATTTTGATGATGTATTTTAAAGTATAGGATGAAAAAGCCATTGGGAGTGCTCTAACATTGGTCTATGCATATGCAAAATCACTTCTTTTGCATATCCATTTTGCCATTCAAACAAAATTTTCACATTGACTTATGCATATTTGAGACAAAATAATAAAAAAATATTATTTTATTATTATTATTAATTTTTTCTAAAATCAATTTTTTTTATATATATTTTACAATTAGCATCCAATACATACATTTGATATTAATAATACAAATGCAGTAATAAAAAATATAATTTTTTATATATTATATTAAAAACATAATAAAATGAATATATATAATATATTATAATAATAAAATAAATGTGCAGGTGAAGGTTTGTTGTGCTGTTGAGAGAGGGAGAAGAGGAAATGATTTAGAAAGAGAGAGTGGGAGGAGAGAGAAATAATTAGTAAAATAACATTTGAAGAGTTAATAGTGGATCTCTAAATTTGTATAGATATTATCCATAGCTATGCAAAAATATAGAAATGCATAATCCAATGTAGAGGAATTTAAGCTCATATTATGCAAATATGACTTTGTATATACGTATGCATAAACCAATTTGAATGCTCTTAAGGGTATCCACATTGGTTTGGCCAAATGGAACAATTAGCTAAAATTTAGATGATTGATGTCAAAAACACTCCACATTAGATTAGCCAAGTCTAAAATAAAATGGACTTTTGCTATAGTGATTGGCCAAAGATGGAGAATCACTATTGATTCACCAAACATTAAAATATTAGTTTCTCACTCCAATAAAAATACTATTTGGTTTGTAATTAAGAAATTTAGATAGAAATTTAGATGAGTTTAATCAATATTTTTTATTATTAACATTAAATAACTTTTAAAAATATTAATTTTTTAATATTAATTTAATTAGAATATAATTATTATTAATATTCAATTAGTAGAATTATAAATTGTGATACAAATAAATTAAATAAAAAAATTATTAATTTAATAATATTTTATTATTATATAGAGAGTAAATGGCTAATCCAATGTGGGGATTTAATGTAAATAGAATAGATAAATGTAAAAAGGTGTGATATTGGCTAAAGTTTGGAGATGCATTTGGCCAAGCCAATGCTAGTGCTCTAAAGAGCATTGGTAGTAGCTTCTCCATCTTCATCTTCATTTTCATTTTTAAATTTGAAGAATATGTCTTTAAATTCATCTACATTGACTTATGCATCTTTAAATTTTTACATAGCTATAAATAGTGCTTCTTCAAATTTGAAGAAGAACTATTTATTCTTCAAACATTATTTTACTATTTTTTTTCTCTCTCATACCCATTAAAATCAATTTTGTAAAATTTATATTAAGATGATTTTGATACATGAAATTTGTATTAAGTTGATAATACAAAGTGGATGCTAATTGTAAAATATATATAAAAATAATTTTATGAAACAAATAAAAAAATAATAATATTTTTTTATTATTTAGTTCAAAGATGCATAAACCAATGTATGAGTTTTTCTTCATATGTAAAATCATTATTCAAAATAGGTATTTTGCATATAAAGATGCATAAACCATTATCAATACTCTTAGTAGTTTGTGCGTAAACTTAGAGAGACCAAAGAAAGTTCTTCATACATGGAGATTGACTTTTATAATAGATTTTTGGATATACCCATTCTTAACTTTGAGAAACCTTTGTCATTTCTATTGTTTATTTATCAGAATTCTTTAATGTGACGTGCGTCTGGGCAGTGGTATCATTAATGTGGTGTAACTTCCTGACTCACTTAATTCTACTAGCATTTTTCGTTAAACCTCTTCATGCTTCTTGTCAAGAGATTGATAATTCTCCATATTTTCCACCTACCTGCCTGTACAGGTTTCAGTGGTTAGGGTGTTATCGAGATGGTGTTAGGGTGGTGAGTTTTATCTGCCCTTACCATCCGCTTTCTCTGTGTGTGGATTACTTTGGGAGTGAGTTTTTTTCTGGGCCGAGTACTCTGTAAAGACCCACTAGTTCCTTTAGAAGAGGGTCGCAGGTCTCGATTGTGCTTAACCGAACTTTCCGACTTACTTCCCTAGTGGCTCATTGTGGGCTTGTTTCAAGGACCGATAGGAAAAAAAAAACTCTTATTTCAATAATATTTTATACAATTTTTAACTTTTATCTCATCTCATCTCATTTTATCTATATAATTAAATGAGAGATTAATACTTTATCATTTAAAAAAAAAAAAAAGAAAAAAAAAATAACCCTTACAAATATATCTTTTTCTATTTTGTTTTTAAATTAAAGTCAGACTTAAGACCCACTCCAACCCGAAACAACGAAGGGAAGACGAACGTAAACGAATCACTGGAATACCACACCACAGATTGGACCACCCTTTCAACCCCACTATATATACCCTCCTCCTCTTTTCTTTTCTTTCCCTCTCCACTTTTTTCTCTTTCTCCTCGGCCACCTCTCTCTCTCTCTCGATTAACTCATCTTTCTCAGAGGCGCACAGACGATTCCTGCAGTTTTTCTCCACCTCTTTTCTGAACAGAACTAGGAGATGGCCCGGGACGAGTGGATGAGCGTGGCCATGACGGACGATACGGTTGTGGCCGAGCTCCTCGTGCGGCTCAAGCAGTCTCAAGCGGCGTCATCTTCTCTCAAGTCTTGGCCTAGAGCCGTGGTCCCGCTCCGGTGGGGACTGAGGCAGCCACGTTCGAGGTCTGTCTCGTTGAGATGCGATGCCGTTCTACCGATAAAAGAAGCTGACTCGACGAGAGGCAGCCCCACCACTCCTCTCTCTTGGAGCGGCGGTGCTTCCCCTTCTGCCACCATTGACAGCTTCGAAGACTCCAGCTTCCACGCCAGCTTTTCTTTCGCTGCCTTCAGATCCAAGGTTATCTCTCTCTCTCTGTCTCTCCTCATTCTTCTCTTACTCTATCTTCAGCTTCTTTTTCCCGCTGCTGGCCGCCTGATCTGTGCCGTGTCATAGTTTATTTGTTTGAAGAAAACACCATTGGAGAGTGTTTTGATTTGCGTCTGAGGAGTGGTGGAGAATGGGGATGAGAAGGATCGGAGGTTGAGGTTGGGTTGGGGTTGGGGTTGGGGTTTTTCGCGTGTCCGTCGATGAGACATTCCTCGTCTACGAAATTGCTTTTTCAGGTCATTTTACTATTTTGCCCCGTATTAACTGCCTTATTTACTCGGTGTAATTTGTTAGTTTCGAAACCGATGTCCTCTGCGAAAAAGAGGGAAAAAAGAAAGATAGAAACCGATTTTTATTTTCCGATTGCCCATCTCGCTATCGTCGTCTTTCTTTTCATGGCAAATAAAAACCTGCGTCTCCGGGGACAAATCTGTCAATAAATGTGCTGTACTTTTTTTTTGGCCTTTAAAAATAGTGGTTGTTCGGAACAGCGGTGACGGCAGTTGACACGTTCGGAGTATGTACTCTCTGAGGTTATGTCGGAATTGCCCTTGGTATCTTACAGTACAGACGCTCACGTGAAGTCACACGGACTCCGGTCACGTGTCATGTTGTTGGGATATGACGAAAATATCCTTCGAAAAGTGCCATTAGATTCCGGTGGCGGAACGCATTCCTGGAAGGGACGGAATTTTGTCAGGAGGAGAAATGGCCGTAATTATGATTTGTCCAGAGAAAGAGGATTAGAGGAAGCTTCACTCTCAAGGCCTTTCGTCGTCCTTTATTTTTTGACGATAATACCACTGTGTGGGGGCTTTTGTATACGGGGGGCGAGGACATTTTGGGGTCGAAGTGTGGTTTGGTGGGCCATACTTATTGGAGTGGCCCGAGTGGGAAGGGTGCGCGGTTTGGTGCCTTTTTGTTAGTGCTTTTTGGTTACCGACTAATTGCGGATATAATTCCGTGATAAGACGCTCTGAATATCGTTTTTCCCGAAATGGGGTCTACTCTCCCTTCCCTCCTCATCAGCTGTCCACTCAGTTTGAGGTGAAATACGCCAAACTCCTAAAAATCTTGAGCTAAAAATTGTTTATCCCAGTTTAAAAGCATGGCCATCTGTAAAGTCAATGCTAGTGCTGTGTGTAATAATATATCGTGCTGCTAGTTTTCAGGATTAGAAAGAACCGAAGATAATGTATTTTGTGGTTTTGAATCTTTTATGGGTCCCGTGAGAAATGGGAACGTACCTGACTTTTTGGAGGAGTTTGGTGCCGTCGTTGAGTGATAATCTGTCGCCACCTGCCACGTTGTCTCTCTTGTTTGGGTCACTGTAATTCTCGTCCCCATCTTTGAGTAACCCTGTTTTTTTTCCCCACATTTGTCGCGGGAAAATTGTACGATTATGCTTATGTTGGCTTCACTGATGTGTGTTGCACTATTTTTCTTTTCAGGGTGCTGCTACAAGTGAATCCACCGCTACCAAGAGGTCAAGAAGAAAAAAGGTAAAAATCGATATTGTAATGTGAACTATTACAGCTGCGAAATATTCTCGCGAAACTTGAAATATTCTGATCCGAAAACTATTTGAAACTCAGACATTTGTTGAACTTAAAGAGGAGGAGAGTTCTTTGTTGAAGGAAAGAATAACTTTGAAAAAGGTGTGTTCTTGGTCCTTTTTACTGACTTTCTACTTTTTTTGTCCCCCACAATTTATTAGTTCTTTTAAATAATCTTTTACATTCCCTAAATAGGAGTTAGCAACACTACGTTCAACTTTCAAGGAACAGAGAGCAAGAAACGAGAGCTTGAAGAGAATAAAGGTGACCCGAGTATTATATTTTAATCTTGTCCTTTGATTGTATCTAAAGATGTAATCACTATACAAATTTGCCAACTAGTTTTATACAGCAATATCACTAATGGAGTCTACATATTGCACCGAGCTCCTTCCAGTAATCTTGCGGTTCTTTCTTTGTTCAACTCTTCTGAAAAGAACATCTTTATGTTTTGCAGCTTGATTCGGTCTTGCACTCAGCAAAAAATCTCAATGCAACTTGTGATGGACTTGAGAAAACTGTTCCCAAAGAAACCTACCAGAGAGTAGCCTCCGCTCCTGACCATACTTCTTTGAGCTTACCGGCAAACACCGCAAGTGATGATAACCTGCAATCAGAACCTTGTGAGGCAGACAAGGCTGCTGCCTCGGCAAGGGATGGCGATTTCTTGCTGCCTGATCTAAATATGATGCCATCCGAGGAAGATTCAAGTACGGAGACATTAAATGGGATGAGCTGAGGACCTCATGTTGACGGCTTTTCTTCTCCTCACCAAATGACCTGGTTCCATCAGGCTATCAAATTCTTTTACATTGTCATGGCCAAGCACAGAACCTCGTGTAGATGTGACTGTATAAAAACTTCAGTGGAAGTTACCTATAAAAAAAAAAAAAAAACTTTAGAGAAAGTTGCTGACGGTAGGATTCAACTGTTCCATGAGACGAGAAAGAAGTCGAAAGTTTCGGGAGAGGGATTTCAATATCCTCAATTGCAGAAAGTCCTTTCTCTGGAAATTTGTCAAGGGTAAACCAACCCTTTTCTCGATCCTTAAATCGTGTCATTCTTTTCTGGTAAAACGTTGTTGGACTCACCTGTTGAAGGTATTCAAACTCAAAGTCAACACCTGCATTTTGGGTTTGTTAGTAGATGAAAAGCTTTTATTTTGAAGTAAATTAGACACCCTACATTTGTAGATTGTGGAATAGGACGAGCCTGCACCCGCGTTAAGTAGCTAAGAGGTTAGGGACTAGGGAGGCATCTCCTATGTTTAGTTGAAATTTGACGAAATGGCAATTTTAACATCTACATGGCAATTTTAAGAATTGAAGTTCTCCAATTGAATACATATTATTTTTGAAGCTGAATATTTTACTTCGCGTGGTAAATGCCAAATGGCACAAGCTTTGGATTAGTTAAAAAAAGAGTATTTCTATAGTGGTGACTGATGAGTAAGTTCCTGCGAGAGAAAAAAAAAAAATCAACATTCGCTAGTGAGAAATGAGTTTTTTGTTTTCCTCTCTCTCTCAGGCTTAATTTATGCAATTAGACCGTTTAAGAGATGAGTTGAGATGATTTGTAAATAGTAGAATAATTTTTTTTTAATATTATTATTATTATTTTAAGATTTAAAAAAATTAAATTATTTATTATATTTTATATAAAAATTTGAGAAATTTAAATTGTTTATTATATTTTGATGTGAGAATTTAAAAAAGTTATTTTAGGATTTGAAAAAAAAAAATTATTATATTTTATATAAGAATTTAAAAAAGTTGTAATGATGAAAATGAGATAAATTGAAGAAAGTTGTGAATACAAACTGCCCCTAACCGTACGTTCAAATCATTTTCTTGATACTTATCTGACTTAAATTGGCATGCATTTCATCCCGCTCAAAACATGAAGAGTAGATGTACACGAAAAGAAAAGGCTAAAGGGAAATTTAGAGAATGGTTGGAAATAACTTTTATCTCATCTCATTTCATTTTCAAACATTACTTAAATATAAATACTTTCAAACTAATCATTACAAAATTTTCAAATTAATCATTACAACTTTTTCAAATTTTTAAATAAAAAATAAAAAACAGTTCAAATTTTCAAATTACAAAACAAAAATTATATTCTAATAATATTTTTTAACTTTATATTTTTTTTTTCAATTTTTTCTCTCATTTCCCAAAATTTAAAAAATATTTAACTCAAAATATTTAATTACTATCCACAAATTATTTTACTACTATTTACAAAATTTCATTTCATCTCATTTCCAAATATCACCTTACAGGATAAAAAGGATACCGAGAAACTGTTTTGAGTTAAATTTCAAGTTGAGGAAGAGCATCAGGTTTGCTTCTATTTTAAAAGTCGATTCTCCAACCCACTCTACATATCACGGCATGAAGGTAAAGGAGCGGATCCCCTAAAAGTTGAAAACTCTCTAGTTTTTGTTGAGATATATTAACATTTGCTAAAGAATAATTATTTTTACTAGCCTCAAGTATACAAGTAGACTTGTAGTCTTCATAAAAAAAAAAAAATAGACTACTATTAAAAAGTGTAAGAAAATCACATTTTTTTTTGTGAGATCTTTTGTACAAAAGACTTGCGTAAAACTTGGATACTTAAAACTTGTACGTAACACTACTAGATTTGTTAAGGCTACGTTTGAGTAATGAAATGATTTTCAGATGATTCGTGAATAGTAATAAAAAGATTATGATAAAATGTTAAATAACAATAAATAGTAATAAAAAAATATGAAAAGTATAATAAAATATTAAATAGTAGTAGAGTGATCTCAACCTAAATACACAAGTGTTTTCTTCACTACCCAAACACAGTCTACCTCATTTGTTTTTGCAGATGAAATAAAAGTTAAAAATTAAATAAAATATTATTAGAATATATTTTTTAAATATTATTTTTATTTTAAATTTTGAAAAAATTGAATTTTTTATTTTACTTTTATGAAAATTTAAAAAAATTATAATAATTAAATGAGTTAAAAGATTTTGTAAAAATAAACGAGACCTTAAATCTTTTGAATCTAAATAAAGCAAACCAATTTCCCTCAAAACTATAGAAGAACAATTGCGCCCCAGAAACACTTTCTATCCGTTTATGATTTTACCGAGATGAGGTTTCCGTATTGAAGACCCACAAGCGACAGTTTACGTAGATGGTTTCAGATTTTCTTCGACAAGCTCTATACACCGGTACAAAACCATCTCGATCGGGTTTAGTTGACAGACTGTGTCAACAGCAAGTTGATCAGAATCATTCCTGTTCTGTGTCATTATGCCTGTCACCAGGGTTCGAAGAGGTAGAAACCATTCGTGGTATGCCTTGTGCAAATTATTCTGGGACAGCACTTCACTATAGTTGGTTTTTCCTGTTCCATTTGTCACTCAAAAGTCAAATTTAAAACATATATTAAAAAATATGGAGTGTGGAGTGTGGATGAA
This sequence comes from Cyclocarya paliurus, assembly GCA_029856935.1. Taxonomy (NCBI): domain Eukaryota; kingdom Viridiplantae; phylum Streptophyta; class Magnoliopsida; order Fagales; family Juglandaceae; genus Cyclocarya; species Cyclocarya paliurus. The sequence goes on from CM056953.1 coordinate 882,354, forward strand.
TAGTAAGAGGTTGTGTAGCAAATCTCATTCTCTTTTCCATTTTCTAATATTTAAAAAACAAATAATTTAAATTACAGTCAATAAAAAGTAGAAGAGGCGAAGCCATAATGCACTGGAAGTATACTATATATATATATATATATATATATAAGAAAGTTTTAAAAGAACGTTTTATTTAGTTTACGGTACAGAAGATATATATATATATATTTATTATTTATAGGGGCATTTGTCGGTGTCCATTTTGGTGTATTTCCATCTTTTAACTTGTCATGTGTGTTCTTTTACCACCACCCTAAGAAGAGCATGCATAAAAGGAGTACGAAAATGTATACAACAAAGAAGTATGCTAGTAAAACCTTTTTTTCCGTCTTGGCTTCTAACAAGATATTGGACAAAATAATGAATTACCTGTCGACTCTGTTATTAACACAAATCTGTACAAGTTCAGGGCGGACAGCACCTGTATAATGTTTGATCAATGAATAACTAATCAGTTATTTATTATACCATATAGTAATACAAACTCAAAGATAGGCAGAAATTTTTATTGCAAGGCCGAATCAAAATAAAAATTTCGAGCTGATTTAATGAGGTACCATTGGCCCCACTCAGAGTTCCATGTTTAGGTAAGTAAAGAATTTTTTTTTTTTTTAAAGAAGAAAATAAGAATTTTTCCCTCAAAAGCCCCCTTTTCAATTAACTAAAATTACCCCTACATAATTACTAAAATTTTAGAAATTTCTATATAAACTCTTATCACTTTATTGTCAACTTGCATAATACCTTATCTACTCTTCTTTTTCACCCTTGAACCAAACGAAGGGAATGAGTATCAAACTATCACTCCCCTCTCCATTTTGATTTGAGATTATTAAAACATCAAAACGAAGTGGTAATACTTCCCTCTCGTCTCTTGCAAACCCCCAAACATACTGCAAGCCCACACACCCTGCACCAACTTTCTTCACACATCACATTCATATGGTTATCCCAGAAAAGGCCATGGTGTCCAATTCAGTAAAATTAACATAAAAGGAAAACAAAAATCTGAAGACCATGGCAATCTGCTAAACAGCATAGCATAGTGAAAGAACAAAATGATACCGACTCCACATGCGGCATGCACACACAAAAGAGCATTTAAGCAAGGAAAAACAAGAAACCCAGAGGGGAAATCAAATTTCATTAGAAGGAATACCGCATCCCCATGCTCAGGAAGTGGTGGAGGGCCTCCCTTGGGTGGCCTCAGTACTAATTCCACTAGTTCAAGGACATTAGCATTCCACAACAAAGGACTCCAACGTTCTTTATTTTCGGTTTGCTGAACTTCATCATTTATTGTTGATATTCTTTTGCAACTCTCTGCATGCATTCCCCCTTTAACAAGATCCAAAAGAATTGCAATCTACATATCGTTGTTATGACTGCATCAGTTAATGCAAAACAGATATAAAATGTCTCAGTTCATGAAAACGGACTTGAAACAATTTACCATGGAGGAAGAGTCGGTATTTGTAATCAAAGCTTTTAAAATTTCAAACCTATGAGAAGTTGGAATATCTGCAAGTACCTGGTTTTGAGCACCAACACAATCGGTCATTAACAATGTTTATAGATAAGTCTATACAAACACTTGATAAAATAAGGTAGAAAAGCTTTAGATTAAAAAAAAAAAAAAAATACCTACTTCTGGAGACTGCAGCAAACAAATTTCTAGTAGAGTTACAACTTCAAGGCAATAAAAGATACAAATTCCCTACCCTTTTAAATGCATCAAAGGCAAGCTTCCTTAACACCGTATTTGGTGCATATATGATTACCATTTTAATAGCCTGAAAAATGTAGTTTTGACCATCAGAGATTAGATGCATCAAAATTTATCCTTAATAAAAACAGGTTGGTTATGATGTATACTCAACATGAGACAGAGAGTACCTGCAAAGCAGTAAAAAGACTAGGCATATACAATGCCAAGTCAATATATTCATCATCAAGGTTCTGGGATACATTGCCATCAGTGATGCAAAGCAAGAAGTCGATGGCATGTTTCTTTAGATCCGATGGCAGACTGACAAAAGAGTATATGTGCTTTAACATGCCGACTGTTTGCCACCTTCTTAACTGGCTACTTCGAAGTTCATCCTTGACAGTAGTCAAGTCCTCCTCAGCAGCCTGAGCAACTTCATCGGAGATATGGCCCCAAATAACTGCCCCAAGAAAGATAAATGCATGTCAGAGAAACATGAAATAATATCAAAACAAACCTCAATTGCAAAATAGAAAATAAAATCACAGCATATGCAAATATGAACCTGAAAGAGATGTGCCGAGTTTGACATCAGATAAACAACTCATATAATCATCTTCATCTTCCACACCTTTTTAAACAGAAAAAGATAAGAGTAAAATAAAATAAAAAACTACCACTGTATGAGAGTGAAAAACAAATATATTAATCGAAAATGAAGTACCTCCTATAACAATGCTAGTCATTTTGTCAACATCATTCCCAGCTATTAAACCAAGGTATGATAGACCACAGTAGGGAAAGAGGCGTGACAACTGTAACACCAAGTGCTGACAGCTTACTTTGTTGTGATTCAAGCTGATGGAAACAAGAGCCTGCACATCAAGGGTGTATTTTAAGACACATACAGGCAGATATAATAAAGATCAGCAAACTGAATAAGAAACCACCAAGTTGGCAAAAAGAAGACCCACAAGCAAATGAAAGAAGAAAAGGCAATTGAATACAATCAAACACCACAATTCTACAAGCTGTAACATAAATGAAAACAGTTTAATATTCAAACTGGTAGTTCAGTTCCATAGAGATATTCCAACCATGATCTCCAAGATATATAGACCAAGTAGAGCACAAAGCTTTTCATTTGATCTGCCCTCCTGTTGAACAGCACAGAAGGTCAGCACTCTGATGGAGAACATATAAAGAGTCGCAAGAAATAGCTCAACAATGAGGGAAATGTAATGAACGAAAATGTCACAGACCAACTTTGAGCAAACTGTATGTATAGAACTGGCAATGCCTACAGCTCTGTCAAACAAACCCTCAATTTCTGTATCCCCATCGTCAGCATCTGAGGTCACAACCTTTAAAACATTAACAATAACAGGCACTGCTACTTTTACTTGCTCATAGTGATGCCTCCGAATGGAAAGAATTACTGAAAACAAAAAGAGTATGCACAAACAACATTATCAGCCAACAGCAGGCAACAATGTAGCTTTCACAACATTCATACACACAAATCATAAGCACAGAACTATATTATACAAAAACAGAACTGCAAGAGAACCTTACATACTTTATCATTCATCTTTAAACTAAACAGCAGAACACATTATACTAATGTATCTTTGCTGTATTTCTAGACTATCAAGAATTAACGTATTGCCCAGGTCAAATCATATTGCATGTTTATCTTGTATCCATATTGGTGCTTCATAGCCTACATCTTTAATATTTAAATTACAACTAAATTTGTAATAGATTTTTCAATGCTTTTCCACTGATCTTGATTTTGAAGCTCAATTTGAAGAACTACTAGATTTATCCTCACTGAAAACTAATTGTAAGTAATAATACTAAAAATAAGAAAATGATACAACAAATAGACACTACCAGTACTAACTCATATTGGAATAAGTCCATTCCACAGATGGTATGCATCGTCTGGTGATATGTAAATGAATCAATAAGACCATTGCTTTCACCTTACTTAAGGTAACACATGTTAATCTCATTACCTTTTGAAAGACCACTTAGGAGAGGGGTAAAATAAGCAGAAGTCCTCACGATCTTAGCTAATGCCTGGTAGAATTTGAATCAGATGTCAGCAAAGCACCAGAACACAGAACAACAAATAATTACAAGTAAATGTAGTAATGGATATATTATGCAACACTCCTTTTTTTATAAGTAATAAGCATACACACTCCGCGACAAGTACAAGCAATGAAAAATATAGAGGTGGCACAACTAATGCACAAAATTGATGCAGCATACGTGTGAAAATAACAGTCGAAAAACTGAAAGACCAAAATCTGAAGCAACATAGTGAAAGAAACAAAGTAAATAAAACCCTTTTGTTCTGATGATGTCAAAATATATTGACGGTATCTAGGACTACTCAACATTTCACTTTTGGATTATAATGTTTTTTAAAAGGTTTTGGATTATAATGTTTAGATGAAATTCCATCACCGATGAAAATACTCGTGATGTACACTGCCATCCACTCTCACTTTTCAAGAAAATAAAATAGCATACCCATGTAATCCCAACCAAACATCAAAATGGTATAAAGATATGCGACTAATTGACCATATACACCTAAATAACATACCTCGCAAAGAATTGAAAGCATATCCCGCGGGCTACACATTGTTATTAATTGATTGATAACACTCTCAGCAATCTCCAAGCATCCATTCGACACACTCGCAAACTTTGACACTGCCTTTGGCAACTCAAATGACAACGAATCGATAACTTCCTGGCACAGCACCAAACAATTTATAAATTCGTCAAAAAATAAAAACATTATCGACAAACAATGAGGAGCAAAAAAATAAATAATAAGAGGAGAGAGAAGAAGAAAACCTGTTCCAATGAAGGAGAACACAGATATGCATAAACTTCGGAAAGAACTTCGAATGCATTGTATTTTGCATCCTCGTTGTCGGGATCTAATAAGGCGGCATCTGAGATTGTCTCGAGGAAGTTAACAAGCTCCGAGATCGAGTTTTCAGACTGTTGTGGATCTCCGGCTTCGATCAACTACAGTGTATAAATAAAATATGATTTAGACATTAACACTTCGTTCGAGTCCTGTTAAAAAAAGGTAAACAGAAGTTGTAATCTTGTCGTATCGATGAAACACTAATAAACTCAACTAACACAGTCACGCGTTCTTTTATTTTGTTTTCCATTACCTTGCAATGATTTCCCAGTAAACAAGTATAAACCCTTGGAAATTGCTACTTCCGTTTGACCAGTTGAAAAACGTAAAACTCGACTCAGCTGAATAATTATATCCGGCCTTTTCTTATGTTCGATTTGGAATCAGAGATATTTAGAAGTTTTTTGAACTGTGCCATTTCCGAAGTTTTTACGGGAACGAAACAGATCTCCGGAAATCGAAGAGAGGAAAGCGGGGGCTCTTACTTTGGAGCATGAATTCAGGATTTCTCGAACATGAAGAGCAGCGGAGGGGCGGTGATTGTCTGCACTCGCCACTGACATGGCGCTGCTGCAACAATGAAACTTAAAATCTGACGACTAGAGCGAATCCTCTGGAATTCCTTCGATTAAGGTAAAAACCGTAGCCCCTGCAATTGGAAGTTTCAGCTTGAAATGATTCAAAACCCCATAATAGCTCGTAAACTTTTCGTGAAGAGGCGAGACAAGGCGGGTGACGGCTTTTGAGTTCTGACCCTTGAAATTGGCAAATTGCGTCGATAACCCCCCCCCCCCCCCCGGCTTTTTTTTTTTTTTTTTATGAATTTGTCGAACCCGTGTTTTCCTTGCAGTAGAAGAGGATCCGAACATAATATATAATTAAAAAATAAAAATTTCTTATTTTTTATTTTTTTATCATTTCATAATATGATATTAAATAATAAATTTACAAGTAAAATATAATAAATAGTATATAATCATCTAATGTCAATTTATAAGATAATAAAAAGATTATGACAATTGAGATAATAAGTAACATTATTCTAATTATTTAAAAAAATGAATGAAAGGTTATTTCTGTAATTTTAGAATAATTTTTTAAATATTAAATGTTTATGTTAATAAATTTTATAGAAGTGGTGACATAATTAGAAGTTATTTAATAAAATACTTTTTTCAGGTGTATTTTATATTTTAAGTGAATTCTTTTAAAAAAATAATTGACATAAAAAGTTACTCACATTGGATTGAGGTTTACAAAATTCAAGATAAAGATTTGTTTAGTTTACATATTTTTTTAAAGCTAAATATATTATTTATTATGGAAATGATAAATTTACATCTTTTTGCAGTTTATAACTTTAGGGGTTGTTTGTTTTCAAAACTCTTCTCAACTCATCTCATTTTTATCATTATAATTTTTTAAAATTCTTACACAAAATATAATAATATATATTTTTTTCAAATCTCAAAAAAATCTTTCTAAATTCTCATACAAAAATATAATAAACAATTTAACTTTTTCAAATTCCAAAAGAATCTTCTCAAATTCCTACCTAACAAATAATAAACAATCAATTTTTTCAAATCTTAAAATAATAATAATATTAAAAAATAATATTCATAAAATATATTATTCTACTATTCACAAACCATCTCAACTCTCCTCCCAATTCAAACATCTCCAATTAAGTGAAAAGTTGTTACATAAAAAGTTGAGATATTTTTTATACAAGAAGTGCTATACAGAATTTTATAAAAGTAAATTCATAAATTAATTTGACTTCATTTGATACGTTAAATCTTTTTTATAATAAAAATAATTTTATAATCTAATATATCATATCAAATCACGTCAATTTATGAGTTTTAATTTATATAATTTATCTATCTCTCAAATATTTTTTCTTTATAAAGAAGCATACAATTATATTGGTTTAGGGTGCGTTTGGATTTTGAAATGAGTTAAGTTGAGTTGAGTTTAGATGATAAAATATTGTTAAAATATTATTTTTTAATATTATTATTATTTTAAAATTTGAAAAAGTTGAATTGTTTATTATATTTTGTGTTAGAATTTGGAAAAGTTGTAATGATGAGTGAGATGAGATGAGTTTGATTTGGTAACCAAACGAAGCCTTAAACTGAAATCAAAAGATCCTAAAAAAAAAAATTGAAATCAAAAGATGTTATTTAAAAGAATAAAAAATAAAATAAAAAACTAATCCAAAGACATTAAGGACTCGTTTAGTTACGCAATTTAAATAAGATAAGATAAAATATTTTAAATAGTAGTATAATTTTTTAATTAAGATGAGGTGAGATGATTTGTAAAAAATTGTATTTAGATAGTGAGATGAGATAAAATTATTTTAATTTTTTAAAATTTGATAAAGTGGTGAGTCTCATCAATTATTAAAATATATTTTTAATTATTTGGTAAAAAATATTATGAATAAATTAAAAATAAATTTTATTTATTATTAATTTAAAAATATTTTAATTTTTTAAAATATATTTTTTTTGTAGTTGACAGTAATTATTTCAATAATAGATAATATTGTTACTGTCAGAGTAATTGCAATTGTTGGCTGTCAGCGTTTTTTACTATTCACTGTCACTTCAGATAGTATTGTTTTTTTTTTTTTTTTTTTTTGAGAATAGATAGTATTGTTCATTGTCGCTGTGAGAGTAGTTGGCCGTCAGTTTTTTTTAACTGTTCACTACCAAAGGGCAATTGCTAATGAAAATTTTTGAGATAGAGATACAAATTTGAGGATTACTGTTTGGCTACCCAGACGAGACCGGCCGTATAATTCATATGAGATAGTTTGTATGTGATTTGTGTATCTAAACCGGGTCGAAATATCTACCACACTCATTTATATTATGTAATTTGATTTATATCATTTAAATTTTAATTATTTAAAAAAATAAATGAAGGATTATTTCTGTAATTTCAAAATACTTTTTAAATATTAAATATTTATGTTAATAGATTTTATAGAAGTGGCAGACATAATTAGAAATTATTTAATAAAATACAATTTTAGGTGTATTTTATATTTTAAGTGAATTCTTTTAAAAAATAATTGACATAAAAAGTTACTCACATTAGATTGAGGTTTACAAAATTCAAAATAAAGATTTAGGTTTACATATCTTTTTTAAAGCTAAATATATTATTTATTATGAGAATGATAAATTAACATTTTTTTTGAAATCAGCTTATTAGCTTTAGTTAAATGAAAAGTAGTTACATAAAAAATTGAGATATTTTTTTTTATACAAGAAGCGTCTCACTTATAAGGAAATTTTATAGAAGTTAATTCAGAAATTAATTTGAATTTATTTGATACGTGGGGATTAGATTTGGATAGTGAGTTGAAATGAGATGAAAGATGAATAAAAAATTATTAAAAAATTATTTTTTAATATTATTATTGTTTTGAGATTTGAAAAAGTTAAATTTTTTATTATATTTTATGTAAAAATTATAATAATGAGATGAGACAATATAAGATGAGTTAAGAGTATTTCTCAATTCAAATTAAGCTAAATCTTTTTTTTACAATAAAAGTAATTTTATAATATGAGATATCATATTAAATCATATCAATTTATAAGTTTATTTTCATGAAATTTATCTGTCTCAAAAATAATTTTCTTTATAAAAAACCAAACAACTATATTGGTTCAAACTGAAATCAAAAGATCCTAAAAAAAAGAAAAAAAGAAGAAGAAGAAGAAGAAATCAAAAGATGTTATTAAACAAATATAAAAAATAAAATAAGAAACTAATCCAGAGTCACGTTGAGCGTGTGACCAAATTTACGGATTGAGATCAATTTAACCCGGCAGGGTGAGTTGATCAGAATCTCTGCTCAAGAAGGCCTCTCCTGTTCCCCGTACAAATAGCGCACCCTTCCCTCTCTCTCTTACGCCCTCGCTCTGTTAGAGTGACACTCTGGAATGTCGTCGATCCGAATGGTCTCGATCTGATACGCCCATTCCCACAACTATAAAATTGTATCCTTGTCTCCGATCTGGAAATGGAGCCGGACGTCAGCATCGAGACTTCCTGCATGATCCGAATTGCTGTCCTGCCGATTGGAACGGTCCCGCCGAGTCTGCTGCGGGAGTACTGGTCGATGCTGCTCCGCCACCAGACGATCCCGCTCTCGGCGATTAGCTCTTTCTACACGGAGCACCAGAAGTCCCCCTTTGCCCACCAGCCCTGGGATTCCGGTAGCCTTCGGTTGAAGTTCGTTCTCGGTGGGTCCCCACCCAGCCCTTGGGAGGACTTCCAGTCCAACCGCAAGATCCTCGCTGTCATCGGAGTCTGTCACTGCCCTTCCTCCCCCGATCTCGACTCCGTCATCGACCTTTTCAACTCCGCTTGCAAGGCTTACTCCTCCGCACTCGTCCACAGCTGCTTTGCTTTTTTCCCCGGCGATTCGCAGGTGCGTGCGCTTTCATTTTGCAGTTCTCGTGGCAGCGCAATTGGGAAAACAAGCAATCAAAGTTTTGTTTTTGTAATTTTTCGATTTTATATTAAGTTGGCGAAGTCAATCAAAATCGTGCGAGCAATGCTAAGTTTATGTCTCCTTTCAGCTGGAGGATGGCGGCAAAAAGGGTGGTAACTTGAGGTTGTTTCCTCCTGCCGATCTTCAAACTCAAGAGTTCCACTTGCAGACGATGATGCAAGACATTGCTGCCTCATTGTTGATGGAATTTGAAAAATGGGTTCTTAAGGCTGAATCTGCTGGAACTATACTAAAGACGCCATTAGATTCTCAAGCCACTCTCAGCTCAGAGGAGGTTTATGTTTAGGTGTCCTATAGGAATTTGAATAGTTAGATGTTCTCTCGAAGCTTCAACAAATTGTGAGATCCTGAAATTTTTTTAATGTTGCAACTTATTTTGTATTTGAAAAAAAAAAATGCAGGTTATCAAGGCCAAAAAGCGAAGGCTCGCCCGGGCACAAAAGACAATAGGTGACTATTGTTTGTTGGCAGGATCGCCTGTAGATGCCAATGCCCACTATTCTACTGCCCTAGAACTTGCAAGGTTGACTGGTGATTACTTTTGGTATGCCGGGGCATTGGAGGGTAGCGTTTGTGCGTTACTGGTATGATTTTTTAGCAAAAAATATGTAATATGTATTTTTTTCATTTCCCATTTTTCTCCTAATGAATAATTAGTCCGTATCTAGTGATTTTCTCCCTTTTTGTGTATGGTATGTCGAACATGGCCAGACACCATGATAATAATCACTTACATTAGACGCCTATACTGAAAACTAACAATAGGATTCAGTCGTTATTACGTTATAAACGTGAAGAAGAATGCGTGGGTAATGCCTTTTCATTACTGAACTAAGTATCTAATTGTACAGAAAGAGCTCTATTCCAAGATCTTTTACACTGCAAAGAACTCAAAACAATTGTTATGAATATGTCTAATGTACAGATTTTTCATAAAGACATGATCTCTCATAAGAAAAAAGGATTTCTCATAGAGCACATAAATTTATTTATCTTTATGCATAGATCTTAATAAACTCTGATATTGTATGGTCATTGAGATGTGTTCTAATCCACCGAGACTGTAGAACATCTTGTTGTGAGTAATAATTGGGTGGCGACTATCACTTTTCTGGAAAAGTGTCACAGAGGTAATTCTTGCATGGAAAATTTAAAAAGCCAAAAAATTTCATGGATTGGCTCAATCTGGTTATAAATTCGGATTTTGGTGATAATGATAGTTGGAAGCTGGTTATTGCGTTGTGAAAGTGTTAGGAATCTTTGAGAATTGCTTAATAACTTTCAGCAACCTTTAGGGCTAGAACACTGCATGATATCTTTGGTTGTCATCGATTTTCGGGTATAGTTTTGAACAGCATCAATTCATCAAGCAGACACTGTTCAGTCTTATCCCGACAAAACAGTTTGATGCAGTTCAGTAGTTCTTGAGCATCCTTATGTTTGGTCAGAATAAACTATAAAAATATAATAATATCAATAGGCATAACCAAGTACACTGGGTATACAAGAGAGAACACCTAGCCCATAATAGAGAGCCCTTAATGAACATTGCCCAAGAGGGAGAAATTCGAAACTTATCTGAAATACACCAAGCCCTATTGGGACAAAACACGGCTCCCCAAAGCAAAGCAAGTCACTCAAACTACCACAACCCCTTGTTTCCCACACAATTAATACTCCACCCGAATGATCATATGAGGGCGGAGGAAGGCTTGATGCCCTCCCTCTAGTCCTCCCTTGACTTGTACTACCTCCTTTTATGTCGTAGTTGATCACCCAAGTAAGACGCTTTAACTCTCTACTCTTCTTAAATCTTGATTTAGTTTCAAGTGAGTGACCTTCCTCAATTGCAGTGAGTAATGCTGTGAATTGGTTGTCAAATCCTTTGTATGTAATCCCCACACAGTACTGTATCTCATTAACCTTTTGCAAAACCCAATCCGATTATGATCCAACTATATTGTTTAATGGAGGAAGAGATAACAAGGGGACAAGATCTTCCCCATACACAGCTCCTGACTGTACACTAGGCCCTAAACATTCATCCTTGCAAGGCTCCAACGACAAACCCATATTCCCCCCCCCCCAACCCCAATCTCTTGCATTCAAATCTCGTACCTCCTTAACAATTCCTTGGTTCTCTCCAATGGTGAGGTCATGGTCACCATTGGAGGTTCTAGGTCGGCAGCAAGTCTCGGCAGTACATCAAGTTCCTTCACCTCCGGCGACCCTTTATGTGCAACTTCTACAGACCCTACATCTCCTTCAGATCTCGACGTTACACTATTTTCCTTCAACTCCAATGTGGGAGCCATAGTATTTTCAGGGAGAACACTAACCAAGAGTGTAAACTAACTATCGGCCTTTCCTGTGTCACCTGTGGAGGGCATTCCATTACGGATGTCTCTACGCCGATACCCGGCGTAGAACCCACTTCGAATGACCCGGTTTTCCTTTTGATCCACCACACTCTCCTGGATCTGGTAATAGGGACATGGCTGAAACTGATTTTCCGTTTTCCTTTATCTGATTTTAAAGTATTCAGGCCTATCTTGGGCTTGTTTCTTACAACCTTGTTGCCTCCAGTTGAAAGCAAGTCTATTTTCGTAGACAAGAAAGCAATCATTGTCTTCAACTCGACAAGTTGGGTTTACATCTCCTTTAATGTATTGTGCAACTCTTTTTCATCCTTACTGCCATACTCCTCTTTTTCAGCCTTTATGCCATACTCCTCTTTTTCAGAGGAGTCGTACCCCTTCTACTGGTTCTAAGCTTGCGTGATCTGCAGACCACTTTCACAATTCCCTTTCTTGCCCCTGGTATCAAACTGAGTCATTGAAGCATGACTTGTCTTCAAGGCTGCCGCATATGATCACCTTGCCATCGTGGTTGTGCTTGGGTCTTTTTGTTTCAACTCCAAGTTGATATTCTCATGACCGGATGTACTCTTCTAGCTTTCCTTCCTTGACCCATCAACATTAATGGAGAAAAACATAGGAGCAGCTTTGCGTAATTCAACAGCAAACTTCTCCCGACCCAGACTTTCATACCCTTTAGGACTGGCTACATCACTTTGTCAGCCTCCTCCACCATATTTGGTGTCAGTTAGATACCTACCATGCACGTTAGAGCATCATTGACCCACGAAGGCTCTGTTTCCTTCGCGCAAATGTTTTTTGTGAATTTCGAATTTCTCCCCGCTTGTAACACTGCTTCTAACATAACCACCAGCCACCCTATACAACTACGGCCCATAGCTATAGATCTCCAAACCCTTCTGCTACTTTTCACAATTTTTAACGAGAACCTCCATGCTTTCGGTAAAATCTCAAAAGCCTTTGATTCCACCCAAAAGTGCACCAACTGACCCATAGTAATCCCAAACCTTCGATTTCAAATGCAGGGGCTTCCCAAGCTTCATTCCTCTCGAATGTTTGTGCAAAGTATACGAGCACAAGTCTTCGGTGCAGATCTGAGGCAGATCTAAAGAACAGTTGGAAACCGAGAGGAACACGGCTGAAGAAGAAGGATCTATGTGGTTTTTCTGTAAATACAAAGCCCAACTGCAACTCGGTGGCCCAAGAGTGTATGATCGGTGATTTCTGTGCGAGATAGTGATGGAGCTGGCCTGATTTCCGGCGACACAGAGAAAAAACTTTCTTGAATTTTAGCTGTCCCATAAACTTTTTAGCTGTCCAGAATGCAGTGAACAGTCATTATAAATGTCAAATATCTGATTTCTTGAGTTTTACTAAGGTTATCTCTTGATTGGTATTAGATCCTTGCTTGTAGACCTTGTGCACCAGCATTTCTATGCCCTTGGTTCACTTAACAATTGTTTCTTTAGAGTTATTTCTTTATTTAAGTATTTTTGCTTTTAACAGATAGATCGCATGGGCCTAAACGATCCTGGTTTGGAGGATGGAGTTAGATATCAGTACAATAGTGCCATTTTGCATTACAGGAAATCCTTTATACAAGACAATGCTCAGAGGTAGTTGATGCTTATTTCATTTTTTTTGGCAATGCACCCTTCTTTTTAGGAACAAGTCCATGACTACAATTCTTCTCAGAACATTGCTTCAATGTTTTGCATATATCACTTACAAACTCTTTCATTTATTACATCTATTTGTATGGTGGATTTCCCTAGTGATAGATTCTGAATGTCTTGCCTTTGCTCTTTTATTTGCCATGCTTTTGTGTCGCTCAAAAAAATGAAAAAAAAGAAGAAAAAAAAGAAAAGTTGTCTGCAATCAAATTTGAGTCGGTGAAGTTTAGAATGTACACCCCAATTTGCTAGGTTCTATACAGTAATGGTGATGTGGTGTATACTATGTCCAACAACGCCCTCAAATCTGGTTTCAATGATAATCAGAGTTCTTATAAAATAGATAGTTAATGAAATAGAATTACACCCCAATAGATAAACTAAGGAAACGCTGACTCATTGTGTTGGATTGGTGTTATATGTGCAAAAAAAGTGGGGAGTCTGTGGATCACCTATAATTGCATTGTAACGTGGCTATGAGTTTGTGGAATGATATCTTTGCTAGAGCGGGGCTCCTTTGGGTGATGCCAAGAAGGGTTGTTGAATTTTTGGCCAGCTGTCAAGGCCTCTGGGGTTATTCTCAAATTGTAATTATGTGGAAGATGATTCCAATCTGTCTATGGTGGTGCATATGGATGGAGAGGAATGGTCACAGCTTTAAGAGTCGTGAACGGACAATGGATGACCTTAGAACTTTTTTCTTCAAACTTTATTCCATTGGTCAATTGTAATAGACTTTAACGGCATGAAAGTGCATGATTTCCTTATATGTTTAGACACCCATCCATAGGTGTTGGTCTTGTATATGTCCCGTGTACTTGGCTTCGCCTTGTTTTAATAAAATTCATATTTACCAATAAAAAAATTCTATTTCATTAAGGTTCTGATTTGCATTCTACAAATTACTCTCAAACGGGTGAGTGTAAAATGATCTATACACAGGCTAGCAAGAAGACACTCGGGAAAAATCCTATTTATAATTCTGGTGTTCATGACAGCATATATAGGTCTACTTCTAGCCTACAAGAAGAGAAATGTGGTCAGGATGATATGATATACTGATTTTGGCCGTACAAGGGGTGTATTGCTTTCTGGTTTTTGGTACACTACACAGCTGTCAAATAAGTTTGCCGTTTTGGCGAACAAGAAGGATATCCCCAGGCTAGGACTTCAGAAAACTGATTTCTTTGTGCTGCCCCTTTTTGGCTTTCCTAAGCTGCTGCTAGTAGACCTCTGTATTGATAACAAGTATATTTTAGATTTTTGTTAAAACTCTTAAGAGGAACAACATGTTTCTGGGGCTCAGTCTTCTGACGATGGTATGAGATACTGTATTGTGCAAACAAGCTGATATATGGTTCTTGCTCTCCTCGTAAGAGAAGTGGCAATAGGACCTTTTATCCTGTTAGCCTCTCTTTTTTTGGCTCAAATTTGCTCTTGGGCTCTTGCCTATTCTGATTATCAATAAAAACATTTTTGGCTCTATTTTTTTTCTTTTTCGATTAAGATGGCTATGATAAGTGTCAAATACATGTTACTGATAAAAAAATAAAATACATGTGGTTGTAAAATGTATATGCTTGATACATTCTTCTGCTTCAATAACAGAAACTTGGGCTTCTAGTCACAGAAACTGCTTGAAAGTTGCTATTACTATCGGTATTATTTAATTCAATGTTTTCTGTGCAGAGTTTCACCCTTAAGTTTTGAACTTGAGGCTACACTGAAATTGGCAAGGTTTCTTTGCAGGTGAAGTTATTAACCTTTACGTGTAGTATAAGATCTTCCTGAACTAATTTCTTCATCTTTCCTCTCTTCTTCTTTTACTTTTTACAGAAGAGAGCTGGCTAGGGAGGTAGTGGAGTTGTTGACCAATGCTGCTGATGGTGCAAAATCATTGATTGATGCCAGTGATAGGCTCATATTATTCATTGAAATAGCCCGTTTATATGGCACTCTCGGTTATCAGAGAAAAGCTGCCTTCTTTTCAAGGCAGGTTGCTCAGTTGTATCTGCAACAAGAAAATAGAGTGGCTGCTATTAGTGCAATGCAAGTTTTGGCAATGACAACAAAGGCATATCGTGTTCAAAGTAGAGCATCCATCTCCGAAAATACTCTACCTGATGTGAGTTTACAAGTACTAAGCAATAAATCTTGTCAAATTGGGAGAGCATATTATCTCGACTGTTGGCACAACTTATAAATTTTAGACACCAGTTTGTCTTTTTTATGTTGGTAGTAAAGCATCCATGGTTTTGGTTGTCTCGTAGTACTGGCTGAAATTGGTCTGTTATCTTGATTGAGTTCTGTCACCTAACCAAGTTACTTTCTGCCTGAAGATGGATCTCCTGGTAATGCCTACAAGTCATCAATCTAACCAAGACTTTTGCGTTGAAACTCTTTTTGTGTGACCTCAAATTGTTGATGTCAAAGATTGAAAAAAGCTTGGGGTATCAGATAGATGTATGAAATGCAATCATCTACACTTTATAGAATCATTCAGATTTTTCTGATCTCCATGAGGTCTTTCTGCAATAACTGAGGCCCCAAATTGAGGGCAGGACTATAATCCTTGGACCATCTTTGGGAAGTCTTTTGTGCTTTAAGGTCTATATGAGTCTTCATTTTTTCAGCACAAAACAACGAGAAATCATCTGCTCTGTGAATATCAAATACTAATGACTTGCTGGTGAAAGTGAACCTCTTTTTAATTATTTACTCTTGAAGTGAACGGTAACAAAAAGACATTTTTTCATCTTTTGTAACAAATGTTATGATAATACTGACCTTGCTTGGGGATTCCCTATTATTGACGTTGATTTATGGAAGACCTTTTTTTTAAATAACTCCAAACCATATTTTTCTTATATGAGCTTATGTTGGTTCTGTTATTGGTGGGGCTGCTTCAGTTAGGAGTGCCGAGTTAAACAAACATAGATGAAAGGTTGCACTGGATTTTTTTGCTTATAAAAAAAGGGTTCCTCTGAATTTTGTGTCACATGCTGTGTAATCTGATAATCTGGCTCAGAGAGTGTCTCACTCAGTTTACAGGCAATGAATCGATGATTTAAATTTGTTTCAGTTGTAGTAAGGAGCTTAAAATTGGGCTATGGAAGAATATGCTAACTTGCTTTGTGGCCTGTCGTGTTTAATAATATGCTTGTGTTAGTTTTGTTTCCTAGGAAGTTAGAAGTATGGTTTAACTAGGTGCACTCTCTCGTATACTACTGTGTACTTGGGCTATGCCTATTTTTATATTAATAAAATCTTTCTTGTAAAAAAAATGAAGTTAGAAGTATGATTTCAGCCTTTTCTTTTCCTTTGATAAATTTATTTTTATATTGAAAAAAAAAACCTCTGCATTGCATATACCTAAGATAATTTTTTTCTTTTTCTTCTTTTGTTTCTATACAGAAGCAAGTTGGATTGAGTCATGCCGATGGCGGAAAAGTGCATCATCAGTCAGTAGTATCCTTATTCGAGTCTCAATGGAGTACTCTCCAGATGGTTGTGCTAAGAGAGATTCTGATCTCTGCAGTTCGTGCAGGAGATCCTCTTGCTGCATGGAGTGCAGCGTCACGCCTACTAAGATCTTACTACCCTTTAATTACACCTGCTGGGCAAAATGGCCTTGCTAGTGCACTTTCAAACTCAGCAGATAGGCTTCCATCAGGAACTCGCTGTGCTGATCCTGCCTTACCTTTCATAAGGTGATCAAAAGTTGATTATATTTTCCCAGTGAAGCTTGATAATGAGAAAATAATTTACCGAGTCTTAGTCCTTGCAATGTGGAGGCTTTGTGCATATAAATAGTGCATCTTGAAATCTAATTATCTTCACCCATCTTGTTATCTTGATGATACTGTGTGGTGCATATTATTTGAAATATAATCAAAACTAGTCTGTGTTTGAATTGCTTTTGAAAAAAGAGAATTTTTTTTTTTGTAAGGTTGGTTATGTTGTATTTTAAACCGATTTAGCATGTGTATTTGAATTCCAATAGTTTGGTACTCGCTTTTGGTTTTGAAATCATATGAATGCTTTCCCACCTGTGAAGAAATTTTTCGTTGATAGAGTCATCTTGATCAGTCATGTGATTGATCGGAGCAAATCACTGTTAGAGTATGTCCTCATTTTTATTTTAGTTTATACAAGGAATGACATAGATAATGATATGTTAATTTGAATGGATTGCAGGTTGTATTCTTTTCCTCTCTATCCCTCACAAATGGACATTGTAAAACGGAATCCGGCAAGAGAAGATTGGTGGGCTGGATCTGCTCCTTCTGGGCCTTTTATTTATACACCATTCAGCAAAGGAGAGTCAAATAGTAGCAGCAAGCAGGAGTTGACCTGGGTAGTTGGAGAACCCGTCCAAGTCTTGGTGGAGTTAGCTAATCCATGTGGCTTTGACTTGAGGGTTGATAGCATCTATCTTTCTGTGCATTCAGAAAACTTTGATGCTTTCCCAGTTAGTGTGAATCTTCCGCCTAATTCATCTAAGGTGATCACCTTATCAGGAATCCCAACTTCGGTGGGTCCAGTGACAATCCCTGGGTGCATAGTTCATTGTTTTGGTGTTATCACCGAACACCTGTTTAGGGATGTTGACAATCTTTTGCTTGGAGCAACACAAGGACTCGTGCTTTCTGACCCTTTTCGATGTTGTGGGTCTGCGAAGTTGAGGAATGTATTTGTTCCAAATATTTCTGTTGTACCACCGCTGCCATTGCTAGTGTCACATGTTGTTGGCGGTGATGGTGCAATTATATTATACGAAGGTGAAATCCGTGATGTATGGATTAACCTAGCCAATGCAGGTACAGTTCCAGTTGAGCAGGCACATATTTCACTATCAGGGAAAAACCAAGACTCAGTAATCTCAGTGGCATATGAAACCTTAAGGGCTTCCCTCCCTTTGAATCCTGGTGCAGAAGTGACTATACCTGTGACCTTAAAAGCCTGGCAGCTTGCCTTTGTGGACTCTGATGCTGCAACCGGCAAGAGTGCCTTGGGTAGCATGGTGAGGCAATCGAGAGATGGAAATAGCCCCACGTTATTGATCCATTATGCAGGTAACTTTATGAAACTTTATAAAGAAAAGAAGGCTTTGCCTATTCCTTTATTTACATTAATAAAATTTATTTTTCCTATATATATATATATATATATATAAAAAAGTTTCAGCTCTCCAGCGCTAAGATGTCTCACGGTCCCAGCTATCATGCCACCTGTACTAAAACACAATAATCTAGGGCAGGCAACGTGCTAGGTTTTGGCGGTTTGTATGTGTTAAGCTGGTAGGCGAAACATCTATGGTGAATGTATAAAAATAACTCCTCAGATAACATTTAAATTATTGAGCTGCACAAAAATATGATGATTGATTCAGTTTGGTGAATTGTTTTCAGTCATCCGAAGTCCGGTTAACTTGATCTAGTTCAAGATTTTGGCCAGGCATTTGTTAGCTAATACATTACATTACATGATTGTGCTCATTCTTCAACTGTAGAAATCTCCACAAAATTTCATGCATTGTTAGCTAATACATTACGTTACATTATTGTGCTCATTCTTCAACTGTTGAAATCTCCACAAAATTTCATGCTTTGTGTTTTGTTGTGGAGGAACAATTGACATGTTTTTGGAATTTGAAAATGAATCATTAACACGTATCCAGATATGGAAGTCTTCTATTGGTGTGCTTTGCCTTTTGAACATCTTCAAATTGTGGTTTTTCATATATTCTCCTAGCTAAGGAAAGGAGGCAGAATAATTGGTTTCTTTTGAATTTTAGTTTTTTTTTGTAACATTGTAACCATTGCATGTGATCCCTGCTAATACCATTTGTGTAAGCGAGTTGCATAGATGTTTGAAAATTGTACTTTCTGATGGTAATTTTCTTTTCATTTTGCTTCTTAGGGCCACTGTCAAATTCTGGAGATCCTCCAACAAGTGGATCTGTTGTGCCTCCTGGTAGACGACTGGTTGTTCCCTTGCATATTTGTGTCTTGCAGGGTTTGTCCTTTGTGAAGGCCCGCTTACTTTCAATGGAAATTCCCGCACATGTTGGTGAAGACCTTCCTAAGCCTGTTCGTTTGGATAATATCGATAATGAAGGAGCTATTGGTTCTGAAGGTAAAATGGAGAGATTGGTGAAAATCGATCCTTTTAGAGGAAGTTGGGGACTTCGTTTTCTTGAACTGGAGTTGTCTAATCCGACTGATGTTGTGTTTGACATAAGTGTTTCTGTCCAGTTGGAAAATTCTAGCAATGGGGATACCCTTTCCGCGGACCAGGGTTCTGCTGAATATGGTTATCCTAAATCTAGAATTGATAGGGATTGCTCTGCAAGGGTGCTAATACCATTAGAGCATTTTAAATTACCAATTCTTGATGATTCCTTTTTTATGAAGGATATTCAGGCAGATGGACCTGCCGGTGGCAGAAATTCTAGTTTTTCAGAAAAAAATAATAAGGCTGAACTGAATGCTTCTATCAAGAACCTCATATCTAAAATAAAGGTTAGGTGGAATTCAGGGCGGAATAGCTCTGGAGAATTAAATATCAAGGATGCTATACAGGCAGCACTCCAAACATCTGTAATGGATGTATTGCTGCCAGATCCTTTGACATTTGGCTTCAGGCTTGTTAGAAGCAGTCTTGATCCTGCAAAACTCGATTCTCCTAAAGAGTCAGTGCTCTCTTCTGCTTTTAAAGGTTCTGTGCTGGCGCATGACATGACTCCTATGGAAGTTCTGGTTCGTAATAACACTAAGGATATGATTAAAATGCGACTCAGTATCACATGCAGAGATGTTGCAGGAGAAAATTGTGTAGAAAGTGCCAAGGCAACTGTCTTATGGGCTGGTGAGTTTCTTTCATAATGCATCTATTTCTAGTGTTTTGGTTTCACGAATCTACTTAGGATCCTGCCTATATTTTAATTTTGAAGAAGTATGTGCTAATTTGGTTTTATGAGAATCTTTTTAGTGTAACTTACAAGATGCAAGACAAGTCGCTTTGTATATTTCCATTATCAAAGTTCTCTTGACTAGCGTGTTATTATTATTATTTTCTAAATTTGTTGTAGGTGTTCTGAGTGGGATCACCATGGAAATTCCTCCTCTTCAAGAAAGCAAGCATTCTTTCTCTTTGTATTTTCTTGTCCCCGGTGAATATACAGTGGTAGCTGCTGCATTGATAGATGATGCTAATGACATCCTCAGGGCTCGAGCACGGACTGATTCTCCTGATGAGCCAATTTTCTGTTGTGGACCTCCATATAATGTCCGTGTCATTGGGACTGCATGACATTTTTTTGTCCGTCTTTATTGATTGGATACCCTCATAGCAAATCATTGTAGATTAAGGAAAGCTGCTCAAAGTAGACAAAATTGCCAATTTTTTTATTTGGCAGCTGCATGAATCGTGTGCATTGGCTTTCTTCCTCAACTCTTCAACCCCGCCTTCCACCTTAAAATGAAGTCTTTCTGTCTCTGTGTTTCTGACAAATGTATAACTTAAGTCTCTGTATTGGTTTGTAAATCCATGTCTAAAACGCTTTACTTTTTTTTTTTTTTTGGTTCTTTGTCAGGAGTTTCCTTTAGTACTTATTCATGAAATAAGCCGCCACTTTTTGCACGTAAAAGAAATTGATTGTAAGGTGATCTTATTGTTCCAAAACAAAATTATCAGGAACCTGTGCAAAAATCAATGTGACTCATGCTGAACATTGCTTTGGTGAAGTAATGCCCAACAGAAATTTGAAACTCTGGGAATCATGGCTGCTTGAATCAGGTCTTCGTGAGGAACTTTTACCCTCGTCTAAAACACTCAAGGTATTGAGATAAAAGCATGCAGGATGAAGCTTCTCTTCAGATTTAAATTACCGTTTCGAGCCATGCATCAGGACACCGGTTTTGTTAAAACTTTGCTGCCTCAACATCAAAGCAGTTCAAGGTTATTATTTCATGTTATTAGTGCCTACCTTCAGATATGATTGGATTTTGTAATGCGAGTCGACACGAATGAACTATGCAAGATTTCAGATAATTGGCTCTTTTTCTTTTTCTTTTTTTCGTTTTGTTAAATCTGTTCAATATTTTTGGGCCACTCTTTGACCTACCGATCGTTGCAATACGCATTCATGAATGATTTTGTTATTAATTTTGCAATTTAAATAGACGTGAATAGAACAACACTAGGAGGCTTCAAAGTTCAATGTCTTTCCATTTCCCCTTTCCAATTCTGTGAACATATAGGGACGACACCTTGATGGTTTGAAAAAAATTTAAGAACTCGATGTTGTTGAGGCGAAAAAAGTTCAGTACTTGGTAAGTGGACTCCTTGTCTTGCCACAATTTAATTTTCTTAAGATGCAAAGGAGGAGACTGGGGAGGTACCCTTTTTTCATTGTTTGTGGGAGGTACCAGTTGGGGAGATAGAAACATGCACTGTATTGGAAACGTACGAGGAAAAAAGAACCCTTTTTTGTATGATAATTATATGTGAGATTGATAACAATACTTAAAAAAGAGCCAAAAAAGTCCTCACTGTTATGGATACACGAAATCGTCCAAGAAATTCCTCAAAGCTCGTCAATCTTCCCTAGCATACTTTCATTGCTAAATAGCCATCAAGAATAAATAGTAATTGGACAATTTCAAGCCAAACTTTATTCCCTTATTGCCTTGGTTGGTATCAAGTTATCTTCACTGCCTTTGACAGTCGCATTTTATGAATATTATTCCTAAAAGTCCTCTACCTTCATGCCACGATGCCAATTCCCGTCTCTGCCTTGTTTTGAGTCTTGACAAAATGGCCTAAGATTTCTGTCCAAAGTTCTCTTTCTCTCTGACAATTTGTGTGCGTACCATCAAATCGTGTAAATGGGAAATATGCCCCAATTTATGGTATTTGTGTGCATGAATTCTCAGTTTCCTTAAAAAGTATACTTATTGGTCACTTTCAGAATTTACGCATCCTGTCAATGGGAAATATATACCCCCTCATCTATAACAGTTTGTGTACATGAATTCTCAGTTTCCTTAAGTATTAATTGGTCGCTATCAGAATTTACTGAAAAAATAAAGAGAGAGAAAAAGAGAGAGACAGGGAGAAAGTAAATATAGCCATATAGGGGTGACATCACAGGAGAATTGCAAACAAAACACAACCATCAAAGCCATGCTTCACCTTATCATAGGTCCTTCCTTTGATGCCTTTTTCCTGATCCATCATCTCACCTACATTGGCCTGAGTGAGAATTGGGTCCCCCTTTCCTTATTCTGATGTATGTTCCCAAAAACACTTACAGCTAGCCTAAGGTGAACGAACTTCCTCCAAAAAATAGTGCATTTTTTACACACTTCAAATAACATTTATTTTGTCATTGTGTCCAACATAGTAAACAGAATAGGATGACCAACACAATCTTAAGCACATATTTTTGAAGTATTGTGCTGTGCTTCTGAATTTCTGATCTCGACTGAGGTAGGTCTGTCTTTGAAGATGATACAAACTTTCCAATCAGGTCTAAATTGGGATGAAGTTAGAAATTTACAATGCAAGGTGTTCTTCTTTTTTGGATTCTTTTTAGTGGGGGGGGGGGGGGGGGGTGGAGGGTGTTTACTTGCGAGATGCAAGGCAATAGCAAAGAGGAGTGGCTGTGTGGTCCTGGAAAGAGTGTTTGGAAGTGGTTTTGTGGTCCATGAAGAAAAAAGCCTATTTTTGAGAGACAAAGTGGGGCAACAGAACATGAGGCCGTAAAGAGTGTGGGAAATGAATGCCACACCAAAAACAAACCCATCTCTTCTCATCTCTAGTACCCACCCACCTCATCCTTTCGAATTTTGAACCCATAACAGAACCCGTCTTTGTCAATAGAATTCCTGTCCTTTTAATTGGATTAACGACACCCCCCACTTCAAAATTTTTACTCCAACTTATAAGTCTTGACTGAGAAAGATGTAAACATAAAAAGTAGGTCATACATAATAATTTTTCGTGTAAATCTCATATTTACCCACTTTTTTTAAATAGAGTATACAAAGATTGTACACTCTATAACTGCAAATATCATTTCTCCAATTTATTATTGCCCGTATAAATAGTTCAGACAATATTAAATGCAATAAGATGCTCATTTTATTTCTATCTCTCTCACTCGATCCACAGATTTGAAAAAATATTTTTGTATTTAAATTTTCCCAGTGTAAATCATATTCAAAGAACACAATTATAGTTGCATTTTGAAAACAAAATTTCAACTAAAATGATTTGTTGAGAGAATAGGAATCATGGGATCTCGTGTAAAAGCATGATATCTTGACTCAACTGATGTCATTTTATCTTAAGAAAACACATGTTTGATGTGAACCATAATAGAATACAGTGAATTGCCCATATTCAAACCAATTGCATGTCCCTGTTTGAAGCCAACAGCATTATTTTTGGAACCACTTTTTGCCAAATTCTCTCCCCCATCATCGCTCCAAATTGATAGATAACATTTTTCTTTAAGCGTGTACGACCATTTTGTGGTTTAAGTGCTACTTAGATAGCAAAGTCTTTTGTATTTTTCCTTTTCTTGAGTGGGTCAGTATATATAATGATCTTTAATGTCCACAAATTTAAAAGCCTATATGGTTCTTAACATCCAAATATCACATGTACTTTCATTTTCCTTTTTTTTTTTTTTTATTGTTTCTCGAGTGCTAGAAAAAGTCTTCGAGGTGAAACATACGAACGTTTCAACTTTCATCATCATTATTATGGATAAGACCATCACATCGTTTGTTGTGGGCCAGCAGCCCATTGTCACGCCTAACGGAGAGGACTAAGACAGTCCAATGTTTAATACAAATGGAAGAATCGAAGTTAAATGCACATAAAATATTAATTTTATTAGTTTTTCTTTAATTTGAATTTTAAATTTTAAATCTAATAATTTTCAGCAATAGTTCACACATCACGCGTATTGTTATATTTATGATATAAAATATTAGTGTTTGTTTTTATTTTGTTATTTTCAATCATATTTATTAAATAATATATTTTAATTATTTTCGACTTAAGTAGTTGATGAATAAATGATGTAAAATACGACGCATCGATAAATAAAAATTAAAAATAGTAAAATTTAAGATGAAGAATAAAATTACTATAGATAAGTTTGGGATTAGCATGGCTTGTCAATTTTTTTATGACAGGGGAAAGAGTGTAGAAAAGCCAAGCTTTGCCTTGTTATGTCCCCCCACCCCCAAAAAGACGTGCTATTATTCCTGGTCAAGCCAAGCCAGAGAAGAGTTCAAAATATTCCATTTAATCTTGACCAATAATTAAAATTACTTGCTGTGCGTAGATTTTAATCAAGTAAATTTATAAACTGATGTAGTATATCAGATTATAAAGTTATTTTTATTATAAAGTAGATTTAATGAATTCCATGAAGTCACCCCAATTTATAAGTTTATTTTATATAATTTTTTTTTATTATTACAATTCTCTTAAATGATAACTTTGGACGAGATTCCGATAAACATTATAGCTAAAAAAACAAATTCGGTGCATATTAGAGTCCGTATGATATGCATGAATATCGTTCTGGCTATATTCATGCATGAAAAAAAAAAAAATCTTAATTGTCTGATGAACTCTTCCGAACACGGTCGAGAACTATTTTTAAAATTTCTCGTAATCTCAATCTCGAAATTTAATTCAAGAAAAACTCTCATTCCCAAAATTGATTGGAATCTCCCAAATAAAAAAGTCAAAAAAAGAAGAAAAAAGAGTAGAATCATAAATACACATCTGAACCAAAACACACGTAGTTTGAAATTTTCCTACCTCATGAAGAATACCAGAATCAATTCAAACATGAATTAATGCTTCCACAAAGGAGAACAACATTGTCCATCGTATTGAACTTTCCAAGTCCTCCTACCTATGGACCATATAATATATATAAATATATGAAATGTTTTAAAAAGTCCATACCCAATCCCAAAAAGTAGACAAATTTATTAAATATTTTTACTAAAAGACTCGGCACCTAATAAGACAAAGACAAGGATGATGATGTACCTTAGATTCAACATTTATTTTCCACGCCCCCATAATATATTATAATATAATACAATATAGTTTTCCACATAATTAGGTGGACCCCACCAAGTTTAGAATATAATTAAACCCAACCTACCAAATACAGCACCCCCTGCGATTAAAATAATCATCTTTTCAACCTACTAAATCACTTATTTTAATGTTTTTTTAAACTATAATATATTTATTTAATTAATTCATAAAGGTGCTGCCGATTGGATCTTGTAAAACGAGTGGGCCCATCAGTACCGTCCAACAGAAGATGCGTCACGTCCCCCCCCACACAAACTGCACGTCGGGGCTCCGAAACTAATGGCTGCTCAACGAAATGTAGACCTCGTCTCCCTGAATTTTCAACATTTTTTGTTTGCGTTATAAGAATTGATTTCTAAGAAAATAAATCATCAAATTAGGCAGATATTTTTCTGTTGACAAAAACTTCATTCCACACTTTTGTGTTGGAGTTACTTTAGTTTGAATTTCCTTCTTTATATTTCATAATAACAGTTTAAAATAAAAGGAGTTCATAATGACATGTGTTGAATAATATAAACTATTCAATGTTATTGTGAAAATATTAAGAGTGACAATATGTAACACGACCTGTTAACACAATATGAATACGACACGATAAAACAGGAGTTAGGGTTTAGTCTTAACATATTCGGGTCAAAACGGGTTGACCCGTTAAGATACGATTACTTAACGGGTTGATAACGTTATGATCCGTTAAGAAAGTTAAATTATAATTATACCCTTATACCTAAAAATAAAATTGTTAAGATTTTAATTTCGATATTTTTATTTTTTGGATTTAATTTTGGACTTGTAGTTAGTTTTATAATTTTTTATAGATATTGTGATTTTAATATTTATATAAAATTATGTTAAACTTAATTAGATTAAACGAATTAACTTTGGATTTGTTTAACCCATTTTTATAAACGGGTCAAAACAGATTGACACGACACGACTCGTTATGTTAATGGGTCGTGTTTGGGTTTAAGATTTTGACACAAAAAACTTAACAGGTCGAGTTAGGGTTTACCTATATAGTATAATATATATGTCTTGACATGACATAAATACGACCCATTAACACGATTTGACATCTATAAAAAATATCAACAAGTAATCGTTTATCAAAATTATTCAAATTTTCGGAAACATATCCTTGTTTATATTTTGATTAATTTTTCAAAACATCATTGTCATACTAACCATAGTGTTGGAAGAGGGACAGAGATAGCTCGATTATATAAGAGACGAAATAAGATAAGAGTTGAAATTTAAATAAAAAATATTTTTTAATATGATTTTTATTTTAAATTTTAAAATTATTTATTATATTTTATTTACAAATTTAAAAATATCATAATAATTAAACGAAATGATATCAAATGAATTGGGATGGTGTAAGAGTATCCGATTTTTCTGCATGAAAAAGTTACCCCACGACTACGAGCAACTTAACAGTACAGTTTTTTACACTGCTCCGTAGGGTCGTGATCTATGCACCCGGTAATGCCCAATGGGATGGAAGCAAATGTCAGACTTTAGTTTTTTTTTTTTTTTTTTAAAATAAAGTAACGTTAGATATGCGTAAGTTTCGCGTTGATTTTTTTTTTTTTTTTTTTAAAGATCCATCATTAAAAGGATTATTTTTTTACAAAAATAGAAGATTTACTTATTTTTTTAAAAATTCAATACACAACATTGTGAATATTATTTTTCTTAAAAAAGGAAAAAAAAGAAAAGAAGGAACAGACAGAAAAGATGATAAAGACAAAATGGGACATTTCTTAGGAAATTACGTAAGCCCTTTTATTTGTGAGGTGCCATGCGGTTTGCCTGACGGCAGGTCCGCAAATTAATAAAAATAGAAACTAGAAAATAGAAAGAAGTGCAAGTAGGTAGGGGACCTAGCTCCTTTATAGGTGAACAGTTCCCATTTATTAAGCCGGCGGCTGTCAGATAAGTCAACATTCTTGGTGGTCCAAACTCGTCTGATCTCTCCATTTGGACGGCCCTGATACGCTTATCCGGCGCGTGCTTCGAATCCCGGCCCCACTCGTGGTCCACGCGACTAGCTCTCGCCGCGTGTCTCAGGGTCGTTTTCCAGCGAGTAGCGGAGAGCGTACCGACGTAATTCATGGTCCCCCCCCCTCGCGATGTTTTCTCCCTCTTCTTATCTTCTACCGGCTATTTGCGGTCAAGGAACCACCGAACCTAACGAATAAACGGTATACCGAGAATGCTCGTAAGCATAAACTAATTAATGTAATTATTCGTAATTGACGATGCTTTCAATCCCTAATCCTTCACGCTTCCACCGGACGACGTGAACGATACGCTCCAATGGGTACAGGGACAAATGTCAGCACTACGCACGTATCGTAAATACAAGTGTGTACTTTTACATGCATACGTGAGGCATATAATAAGTACTCACTTTTACTTCCATATAAAGAAAATAAGTAACCACATTTGGTAACACGTTTAAATCATTTGGCTTTAGCTTAGCAACCAAGTTGATAATAAAATAAAATAAAATGGTATTCATACAACTATTTTCATAATTATTCATGCAATCCGATGAGAGAATAGAGATGAATACTGATCATTCCCTCCAGTCAACTTGTACTTATCAAGAAATGTGCTACGGCTCGAGTTGTTCGAACTCTAAACTTTAAGTTTGGATACTATAATTACTTCAAGTACTTTTAAATATTATTATTATTATTTTTTATTTTATTATTATTTTTTATATATTTTTATTACTATTTATTATTTTTTATATACATTTTATTACTATTTAATATTCAATTATTACTTTTTTACTACTATTCATAAATATTCTTAAACATTTTTACTACCCAAACCAAGAATCAAAAGTATCACGTGGTTAAAGAGAATCAAATGAGACTGTGCATAGACTGACCATCAAAGAAACATTGCATGTTATATATAAAAATAAATCTTTTCAACCTCTAAACACTCCACACTCTATATTTTTTTTATTAAATATTTATTATATAAATAATGAATAGAAAATTTAAAATAATTTAAAAAGAAAAAACTCAAAAAAAAAATAAAAAATTATTAAAAAATAATAAAAATTTAAAAAAATAGTGAAATGTAAAATATTGGAAGGTTGTATAGCAAAAACCTATATATAATAGAATTGCTTTCTGCCCATTGTCTTTCCCTTCATCTCTTCTATTAGTAAAGTATATTGCGTCAAGTTGTATTAATCCCTCCATTGGTTGAAAATAAATGAGATGAGCGTCGTCATCATCAGACTTTATAAGACTACTTTTTTTATTTTTTTGACTTGGTTGGATAAGTTGGCAATTCTCTATCACTTCCACGAGGTGAGTCTCCTTTTAGATATTAAAAATTTAAAAAAAAAAATTTTAAAAAATTTAAAATAATTATATTTTAAATGATTTATAGGAAATGATTTGGATTTGAATAATATTTCATCTATCTCATATTATCTTATTATTATAATTTTTTTAAATTTTTATATCAAATATAATAAATAATTTAATTTTTTCAAATTTCAATTAAATTAAATTTTAAAATAATAATAATATTAAAAAATAATATTTTAATAATATTTTATTCAATTTTTAATTTTAATTTAAAATCTTTTTAATCCAAACCGATCTTAACATTGATACGTCCCATGAGAGAAACAGTACGCCGACGCGCATAAACATGGTCGTTGCTACAGTTAGAAATAACTTCAGCTCCTGCTTCTGTCTTCAAGCAAAACCAGAAAACCTGACCCCAACGTAAACCGCCCGTGTGTTCACCACGCGCTTCTTGTCCCATCCTTAATGCCAAACTCTCATCCCCAAGGCCAACTGTTTTGCCACGTTAACTGTCCTGTGACGTCCGATCACATTAATAATCAACCGACGACCAATAGAGGTCCACGCAAATATACAGTTTTTCCGCACTCTTTTTTAAATTGATCATACTTTTACTATATACTACGACAAAAGCAAACATCTTATCAACAAATAATATAATATTGATCACCGTAATAATTAACGATAATTAAAGGGCAAGCTTTTATAATCAGCCTTTAGTTACTAAGCATTTTAAACCATTAAAACAATTAAGAGTCAGCAATTATCATTTTATTAAGTTTTAGACCTAGTTCGGATATGGTAGGTATTCTTAAAATATATTATTATTATTTATTATTTATTATTATTTAATATTCTAACATTATTTTTTATTATAATTTACAAAATATTTAAGAATACTTCACTATATCCAAATGTAAATCTCATATAAACATTTATTTCTTAATATTTTTGAAATAATTCCAAAAAAAAAAGGGTTGGATAATGGATTATGTGTTAGTTACCAAATTTGATATTCTTTTTAGCCTCAAGGCCACGTACGTTATATTTATTCATCCAAACCTTATGACACGATAATGATATGCTGATAAAATGAATAAAAACGAGGACGTGTACAAAACCAATCCCATCTAGGTTATGTTATGGTTAACGACAAAAACGACAATAATAACAACAACAACTAACAATTATAAAAGGGTTTTGTTATTCATCTTTTTTACATTCCACATTCCACACTTTTTAATATTTTTTAATATTTTTTAAAATTTTTTTTTGAATTTAATTTTTTTAAACTATTTATAATTTTTTATTCACTATTCATATAAAAATATATTTGATAAAAAAAATTAAAATAAAGATGGAGTGTGAAGTGTAGTGTAAATAATAAGAAGTTGAGTAGATTTTTTCATTATAAAATGGAAGGAAGAGTTAATGACATAATCACTCGCTTTAATTAAAAGACTCGTTAAGTTGCCAGAACCTGAAAACCATCCTCCTCCATCATTTTCAGACTGGAGCCGTTTCTCGACCTTTTACCTTACCCGAAAACCACTCTCACAAAAAACCACCTACCCTACTGTCTCTCCCAAAACCTTCCGCTCCACTCTCTCTCTGCATCCCTCTGCTTCCTTTTTCGTATCACTTCTCTCTCTCTGTAGTTCGGTTCTTCTTCTTTGAAGTTCGTACCTGTGCAGGTCTTGTTATATTAAAGCCATGTACCTCGTAATTATCCGGGAGGAGTTCTCGTAAAATCTCTTTCTTTACGTCCTCTCTCCATCTCTCTGTTTCATTCATGGCGTACCACAACCAGCTCTCCCAAGACCTCCCTCTTCAGCACTTCGCGGACCAATCCCGTCCACGGGAAGCGCAAAACCAAGGCTTGCCCGACAACAGTGCCTTGCGCACCATCTTACCCGACCAGCTTGCCGCCCACTCCTCCCCCTCTGACCCCAGCTCAAAACCCGGCTCCAATCACCACCACCATCATCTCCAAACCGCACCCAATTGGCTCAACAGCGCTCTTCTCCGTACGCAAGCCCAGTACAACGATACCTCGAACACCACCGCTGCCGGCGCCACTAACAACAACAATAACACAAACAGCACCAATTTCTTGAATCTCCACACCGCCTCTGATTCAACCGCAGCCTCTCAATCCTCCAACCAATGGCTCTCCCGCCCCATCCTTCACCGAAACCACAGTGAAGTCATCGACGACGTCGCATCCGCCGCCGCCGGTGACCACATGATCGCCGCGACCATGTCCCACGATTCGGCCGAGAACTTGAAGAACAACGGTGGAAGCGACAACCTCAATATCACCAGCGGCAACCCGAACAAGAGCGAGGGAGGCGTGGGAGTGGGTGTTGTGGTCGAGAGCGGGGCAGACGGAGTGATGAACTGGCAGAATGCAAGGCACAAGGCCGAGATTCTGTCCCATCCGCTCTACGAGCAGCTGCTCTCCGCCCACGTGGCCTGCCTCCGGATCGCCACGCCGGTCGATCAGTTGCCCAGGATCGACGCCCAGCTCGCGCAGTCTGAAAATGTAGTCGCCAAATACTCGGCTCTCGGACATGCGACTCCGAACATGGTTGGGGACGACAAGGAGCTCGATCAGTTCTTGGTACGCTTTTTTCTCTCTGCTGTCGTCGTTTTGTTGTTCAAAATTCGTTGATTCATGTGTTTGTAATTGTAAATAAAAGCTTTTTATACCAAAAAAATTATGGGTTCACTATTTATCTTTTTCATCTGTGCATCAACTTGGATATATTATTCTGTGTTTCATCAAATTCAGCTGGGTTTACAGTATTTTGTTGGAAAATTCCCTCTGAACGACGATTCTCCGACTAGAAATTCTTGGTGATTGAACTGTATAGTCTGATGCACCGACAGATAACTCCACTACTCCAATCTGTTTTGTTGCGTGAGTATTGATCGATTGGTGGTGTTAAGAAAGACCACATCTTGCTCATGGAATTCAATTGGGACCCAAGATTAGTTGGCCTTTCGTGGCTTGTTATTTGAAATTGATGGTGCAACTTTTTTTCGTGAAGCACAGGGAAGGATGTACTATTAGTTGTAAATTTCCTGGTTGGTAACAAACGATTTGATAGACTGTCAAGTAAGTATTCCATGAATTGTGAACTTTTTTATGACGCATGCCTCCTTGTGGCCCATCGATTTTCAAGCATTTCTGGGTATGGGAAGCTGTTGAGACAGAGTTACGGCCAATTGTACGTAGACAAGAAAGAATAAACAGAGGAAGCTACAGAAAACAGACGGATCTTGACATAGTTAACGCTGCCCTCCAAGACTGAAAGCAGATTAGATGTCTTTAACCGACAGATTATTTTTCTCAAGTTTTTCCTGAATGCCAATAATTGGACGTCCGAATGAAATTTCAACCACACATCATTTTTTGTAGCCACAATTCAAGTCATAAAAGATAGGAATAGCAACTCCTAGTCTTTTCAGCCAACACAAATTGAAAAGAAAATTCCTAACACATGCGTTCTATGGATAAATATTCTCGGAAAGAAAAAAGAAAAACTATTAAAAGTTTTCAAGGTTGCTCGGTTACTGCAAAGTTGGGCTGTGAGACTTGGTAGTGATTATGATTGGATAAATGAAGGAAACTTTGATGGATGAACATAGTCACTTAAACATCTATGTCACTACATAAAACAAGGTTTTGGGCTTTTGTGAAGGAATACAGATCGCAAACTGAGATGAATGAATTAGAGGGCATAACAATCCCTGTGCTAGAAAGCTATATCCAAGATACACAAGTTTGATTTTGGCATGAATGAGTACATCTGTCTGAGGTTTTCCATTCTCATCATAAATTCAAAGGCAGCCGAACGTCATTACTCAGTAGTTGTAGTGTATCATCGAAAAAAATTCCTTGACTCACTTCCTATTATTAAGTTTTAGTGCCTGTTGGAAAATTAGGCAGAATTCTAGTCTCTGCTATTTTCAAATCCTGGATAGGGAGGGAGTAGATTTCGTCTCCTCATCATTTACGTACTTCTTGTCTGCAAGGTTAGTTTCATAAATGCTAAAAGAAAACTTGCCAGTACTCATACAGGTTTAAATGTCAGTCATAATCTGGCCTGTATGCAGCGGGGAGATTGCTGGACTGCTAGATTCATGCATGATACTTACATTATACTGGGATATTTCACAATGTATTATATTTTTCTTTATTGAAACCTTAAGTAAGATTGCATATGGTATTCTCAATTAGTTGGAGTGCGTATTCGAAATTTCTGAATACATGAGATGGGTACTTGGGGGAATACAAGAAATGTTATTTGGAACTCGATATCCTCTTCATTCAAAGTTTCTTTCGCTTCATTTTTTTCTCTTTCAATTTTGACATATAGGATAGATTATCCATCTTAAAGCGGAACAATGGCAAGATTCTTCGAAAATACTTCTTGGTTAAAGGTTTCTGTTTATGTTATTGCCTATTTTTCTAACTAATTAGTTGACGTTGAGTTACAGGGAGTAGCTTAACAATTAATTTAAGCTGTAGAGGCTTCCATGCCTGTTTGTTCCATGCATTCATACCTTTCTGTCCCTATGCCTATTTCGTAATTGATAGAGTCAGATTTTTTATCTTCTCCTTTGTTAATGTAGACACATTATGTTCTGTTGCTTTGTTCCTTTAAAGAACAACTGCAACAACATGTTCGAGTTCATGCAATGGAGGCAGTAATGGCTTGCTGGGAGATTGAGCAATCCTTACAAAGTTTAACAGGTGATATTCTGTTCTATTCCTATTCTAGTGGATGCTCCATGCTATTGTAATAAGAATACATTTCAATGGTTGGAAAATTTCTTGCAGCTGCCCAATATGCTTCCCCGTCCCATATTATGGTGACGGTACTTTTAATCCAAGGTTTCTCCTTGGCATGGCTTATGTGATCAATTGGCCCTCAACTTGTGATGAGGGGCATTTAAGGACTTGTTTGGATACTAAGAATATCTCATAATATATGTGAATAGTAGTGAAATAGTTTGTGAACAGTAGTGAAATAGTTTGAGAATATCTGAGAACAGTTGTGTTCCCAAACAGGCCAAGTTAACAGAACCCATTGTTAATTTCAAAAAATTCTAGGGAAAATGAGTGGTTAAAATAACTGTATTTTACTTGAAAAGAATGAAATAATCCTTAAATAAGCTGCATGTGGTTATTTAGATGTATTCACGCATCCATATTCTTTAACACTGATCTGCGAGCAATTTTGCATGGAATAATCGATTACCAAAGCTATAATTGCTCCTACATGCTGCACGAACAGGGGTCTCTCCGGGTGAAGGTACAGGTGCAACAATGTCTGATGATGATGATGAACAAGTAGATAGTGATGCCAACTTGTTTGATGGAGGTTTGGAGGGTCCAGATAGCATGGGATTTGGCCCTCTGATCCCAACAGAGACTGAGAGGTCCTTAATGGAGCGTGTGAGGCAAGAGTTGAAGCATGAGCTTAAACAGGTTATTGGAGTTATTGTTTGCAATGTGTATTATGGCATCTTCAGTGTTGCCACCTGAACAGTGTTCTCTTTCTTTGATAGGGTTACAAGGAGAAAATTGTAGACATAAGAGAGGAAATTTTACGCAAGAGAAGAGCAGGAAAGCTTCCTGGAGACACTACCTCTGTTTTAAAAGCATGGTGGCAATCACATTCGAAGTGGCCGTACCCCACTGTAAGTTTTGGCCAGTTACAAGTAGCTGAGGAATCTTTTTGGAGTTTTGCTACACTGACACACAAGCCGGTGTATGAACACGCTACTTGTTGTGGGACCCATTAAAACTTTAAAAAACGTAAATACCAATCATTTTTTAACATAGCTGATGTGAAAAGTTCTCACATCAGCAGTGTGTTGGGTGTGTACCAAATGAGGCTTGCAAATAGATTTTTTCATCGGAACCTATAATCTGACATTATGATAGGGCAAAAGGTCTTATCCCTAAAAAAAGAAGTCTAGGTGGTATACTCTGGTCAAAAACCACAAATTCTCCTTCCTAACAAGTGCAAACACACCCACACAAACACGAACGGTTACCACCCACTTACAATTTGTATTAAAATTACAAGGCGAAACTGCTTTTTTAAGAAACCCTTTTAATGAGTAAGCTGCTTAAGAGTTAATATCATCTGAGTAAAACGAATGCAACAATCCTTGAGTGATCCATGCCCTGAATTTTATGAACTTTCAGGAGGAAGATAAGGCAAGATTGGTACAGGAAACTGGTTTGCAATTGAAGCAGATAAATAATTGGTTCATCAATCAGAGGAAGAGGAACTGGCACAGCAACCCTTCAACTTCTACTGTCTTGAAGAGCAAACGCAAAAGGTATTCCAATTAGAGAATGTTTGTTAGTTTGAATTTTCCATGAGCTTTGCACCAACCAAAATTTGAAAAGAAGTAATGCAGGTGAAAATAGTCGTGATCGTTTAATGTAATTGGAAGAAAATTGAAGAATGATTTCTCAAGTGAGCTCTGTTCGTCCTTCCTATCAAGAAATCAATCCAACATACTACATAAAAAATTCTGACTGCACAGGACTTCATGGCATGACTATGGGCTCAAGTAAAACACTCCAATTCTGCCTTTTCAGATAGGAAAAGGCTGACATTGAGGATGAGGTCAGGATGATGAAACCGGTTTGTGACATTGCACATATATGCTCAAAGGCTTTAGACAGTTTAGTGCATATGATGCAAATCTCATTAGGAAATCCAATATTTTAGGAATTATAATACTGAAAATGGTTTGGATGCCTCAGCAAGATTATGATTTTTGTTTACCTTCTTAATGGCTGTGAATAATAATGGTGAGGGTTGTGGGTATACAGTGTAATAATCTGTGCATGTTATCTTACTTTTATACGTGATTATAGCTTTAGTTTGACAATTGTATTGCAGAGTTAAATTTGTAGCAAATATTGCATGAAGTTTTTTGACAGTTTGATTGTTGATGACTTGATCATGATGCTCTTTCAAGCAACTACAGTGCCATCACTGGCATGAAATATGATGTTTGCGGTGTATTTTCTTCCTTCTTCTCTCTCGGATACTGTTTTCTCTAACGGAGGTGCTAATTTGTATATCAATGCAAATGGCGTTACCATGTCAAACTGTAAAAGATAGTCCTAGAGCCGTCTATGGAGTAAGCAAAATGACATCAAGATATACACAAATTTCTTATCTATTGAATCCATCATCAAATTGAAGCGGGTAACTCTGCAGATGATGCTGATACCGATTCTTCCCTTTTCTTGTTAATACCATGCGCTATACCTCCAATACTTCCGAAAACTGCTTGATGTCATTGCGGATGCAGATATCTATGTGTACGCCATTGTTGTCATTTGGGTACCATCTGAAGTAGAGTCCTCACTTCAACTAATTCAAGAAAGATTTTTTCTAGTCTGATTGAATACCACTGAGACTTTCTAATTCAAAACTTCGCTTCACTAATGGAGGGCCATTTTTCATGTGGATTGGCCATGGAAGTGAGTGCTGAAGAGAGAGAGAGAGCTGAGCACGAACAAGAAGCTCTGAAACTGGATTTTTGGATTCAAAATGGGAAGTGGGATGGAAAGGTGAACATGTATTTAAGACCCATTTTGTATTTCTATGCAATTATTAATTGAATTTTGCAATATAGAGTCACTTTTGCTTGCTCATTGCGCATTTCACTGATTTAATTGGCTAAAGCAATTATTTTATATTAAAAAAAACCAATCACATTAGTGAAGTGCGTAAAGAATACATAAAAATAACTGTAGATAACATTTTTGATTATTTAATTAGCTATTGAGTATGAGCAATGCTATGTACAGTCTCTATTTGGGGACTGTATTGCAAGCTTAGTTAATTTTGTCTTTAATTTTTTTTAAAATTACAATAATATCTTTATCAAAATAGTATTGAGGAGATTTGTTTCGTAAGTTCCACTTTTTGCACGGCCCTTGTTATTTGACATTCCTACACCGATCCTTCAATCAACAAAAACAAAGATCCATAATCCTCAGTATTTGGCATTTGCTTGGTAAGATGCTTAAAGAGTGTGAATTAGGATTCTTCCTTCGTCCGTCAGAATTGCAAATTTACTTCTACCGAGAATTAAGGGAAATTTTGTAAAATTAGAATTTACTTATAATGAGTTTGCTTGATTGCATTATTTAATAGTAAAATGAGTTATAAAATAGTTCAAAATGAAAATAAAAAATCACTATGAGCAAGCATTGTCGATCCTATACTACTAGAGTAATTATATATAAAAAACATTTTTTACAACCACATTATATACTAAGGAAGTTTTGCATAAAATTTGAAATGCAAATTGGATTGAAACTTAAAAATGATACAAAAATTCTATGTGCAGTCATTTTTTCATATTTCTTTGTGCACTGTCTTAATGTGATTGACTGTGTCACTCTTTTTTAATATAAAATAACAGTTTTGATCAATCACATAAGTAGAGTGTGCAAGGAGTACGTGAAATTAACTATAACAGAATTCAAAGGATAATGAGTTGTATATCCACACCTTTATTCAACTATTTAGTCTGCCACTTGTAAATATTATAACTACAAAATGAATACATAAAAGTAATCTTATAAATTGATGTGATTTGACATAATTTATCAGATTATAAAGTTGTTCTTATTATAAAATAGGTCAAACGTATAAAACTACATCAATTTATAAGATTACTTTTATATAATCAATTTATGATTATAACACACATCGTAATTTTAATTTAACAACATGAGAAAAGATGCCGTTCCTTGATGTAAAACTTCACTTGGCTTGATTCTGTATAGACGATGGTTTTTCTTACTGCCGTTTAGACTAAGAGAGCTGCTAGGGATCCGCAACTGTTCACACACACACAACACACACTTTTATTTATTTTTTCTTTTGAAATGCCAGATCTCTCTGGGCTACGTCCTCTCTCTCTCATCATCTCTCTCTTCAACCTCTCTCACTCCTTGAGCTCTCTCTCTCATCAAAGTTTTCTCTCTCTTCGACCTCTCTTCTCAAGCTCTCTCTCATCATTTATCTCTCTTCGACCTCTCTCTATTTAAGCTTTCTCTCTCATCAAACCTTTCTCTCTCATCAAATCGACCTCTCTCCTCAAGTTTTTTCTCTCATCAAGCTCTCACTCTCTGCCTCTCAACGTTTCTAACTTCTCTCTTCAACTGTTCTCTCACATCAAGAGGAAAAAAATCCAACGATAAAATCAGTTGACACATAAGGTGTGTGTTAGTTATCAATGTACAGTAGGTTGATGCACATATTTTCTCTTAGACCACACTCAAGAAGTGATTGTCAACATTCTCGAGTCTCGACCACTGTTATCAATACCATACCGTACCGGCCGGTATTTTCCATACCAGCCATCGGACCGGTACAAGTACATTATATGTTCCGTACCGGCCGAAATATCGACCGATATTTCGGTCTTATTTTTTATTTTTTTTATATTTTCAAACTACAAATTCATTTTTTGACCCCTAATTCAGACTAGACTATTTATAATTTATATATCTATATATTTATATATAATTTATTTAAATATAGACTATTATTTTGAAATATAATTTAAATATATAATTTATTCATATACTGAAATGTTATCTCAAAACAGTACACGAAACAATACCAGTACTAAAATATTTCATTCTAATAGTTCAACCGATACGACATTCGGTATGGTATTCAAAACATTGGTTTCGATCCATATAAGAACTCCTTTTTTATTATTTAAATTTATTTTTTCAAACAGAGAATTAGAAAGAAAACCCTCCAGAATCTCCGTTGAACTTCCATTCTCTTCGTTCGCTTCGCTTTCCGCTCCCCAGCTTCCATGGTGAGCATCTCTCTCTTTCTCTATCTTCCATTTCTCCCTCCCTCCCTCTCTCTCTCTGATAGTTCCTTTTGCGTAATTTACAGGACTCACAGCCAGAACAATCTCCGTCGCTAGAAGACTGCTTGAAGCTCTTGGAAGGCGAGCGGGATGAGCAGCGCCTCGCCGGTCTACTTCTGGTCACGAAATTTTGCAAAGGTGACGACCACGCTTCGCTCCGCAGGGTTTACAGCGCCGTCGGATTTCACTTCCTGGATCGTCTGCTTAGAACTGGTATTTTCTGAATCCCCCGTTGGATTTCGAGAGAAGAAAATGTTGAAAACCAATGCTTCTAAATTCTAATTCTTTTTTGAATTAAGAAAACCAAGCTGTTTTACTAGTCTTTGTACTTAGTAGTAAGTACAGTCTCGAGCATATTTTGTTGTTTAATTGGTGGTTAATGAGATTGATGCGTTTTTTTAACTTTTCTTTGTTAAAGGAAAAGTTTGATGAAGATGAAATTACATCTTGGAATAATTTATTACTAGAATTTTTTTGCTCGTCTTCCCGCTTAGTTCAAGGAAGACAATGAAAATTAAGTAAAAAAACCAAAATATTTTACCCTTGAATTTTTCCGAGTCGGAAGACCCACCTCAACCGAAGCCATCAAGGTTTATTGGAATCGGTCGAGTGAAGTCATCTCCTACTTTGGTTTCAAATATTGGAAAGCGCGGTATTCAAGAAATTGAAGCTCAAACTCTGAATTTTGCGTGCATGTGTGAATATATGCGTTAAGGAACGGGAAAAGGAAGCGTTGGTGGCAGTGGAGCCGACAACCGTGACGCATACTTGAAGCTATCTATTACCGTTCTTGCTGCCTTTTGTCGTGTGCCTGAAATTGCTTCTTCAGAAGATATGAATCTGAAGATTCCGCTGATACTAGAGATAATGTCGAAAGAGTAAGGTTTTGTCATAAAATTTTCTTTATATATTGATGAATTGGAACGAGCCCGAGCTCAAAAGTGTTATCCAAAATTCTTTTCCCATGTTTATTCTTTCTTATGATTTCAACCTGAAATTTGACCATCAGATTTGATTATTGTAGCATAATTTTTAGTTATGGCCTCTGAGAATATTGTTATGAGCAAGGAAGGGATTAGAGCTTCCTTGCGTCTATTATTAAGATCTATGATTATTTCCAAAAAAGGAATGGATTAGAGCTTAGAGATTGTGAACTGAATAGATTGATAACATCTTTTCACATATCAGAAAAAATTAAGTTTGTTGTATTTAGTTTTCTTTAGGTTCTCTTTATTAATAGTTTGATTTCAAATTAAGCTGTTCATACTTCTAGTGCAAAGTGGGAACACATGTACGAAGTACAAGTTTGTTGTCATGTATGCATATTAAAAGCAAATTGATTGACCATGATTGTATTATATATTAAACGTTATACATAGTAGCCTCAATAGGTGTGAGCTTTAAGAAAGTTGTCTTACTTCATGGTCACACAAACAAAAAAATATATAGTGATGATGCTTATTGTTGAAATATTCTAAAATATGTGTTTTCCTATGACTTGAGTGAAAATCTTAGCTGCATTGTTTCAATTGGCTTGATCTCTTTCATTAGGCTTATATGGGATTTGGTGCTTGTCTGCTGTTTTTGCTTAGTGATATCTGTTTATCATGCCTTTTGTTTTTAATAATGAATTATCTATTCTGTTGATTGTGCATGATTTTTCGAAAGAACTTGGATTCTATATTAAATTTTAATGGTGCCTTTTTCTTTGGTCTAGAAAATTTTAGGGTTGTAAATCGGTCGTTCCGGTCCCGCCCCCGGGGGGGGGGGGTGATGGACCCATCATTTTTCCCGGACTAGACCAAACATCCATAGGGACTAGACCGGTAGCTATCGGTCCGGCTCCGTTATTTTTTATTTTTATTTTCAAATAAATTAATAAAAAAATTTTATTTAAATTACTAAATTAAAATTAAGTGAATTATTAATGTGTATTATATAACGAACTCATTAAAAAAAATTATATATGATCAATAATAATAAATTAGATGAAAATTACATCATTAACTTATACAATTACTATATAAAAATAATATATTAAATTATTAAAAATATTTTGAAAATATATATTGGAGTTCAATCCGGTTTGGTCTAGTCCAAAATTTATAGACTCCGGGACCAGACCGAATTTTCTCAGTCCATAATTTATGGGATCGAGCTTGACCGGTCTGGAGTTCGGTCTGGACCGATTGATTGGTTTCAGTCTGGTTGATTTTTCTGGTCCGGACTGAACTCCTTACACCTACTAGGAATTCCTTTTTTGCCCAGAACTGTTCACACATAGTTTCATTATTGATT
Organism: Cyclocarya paliurus; assembly: GCA_029856935.1. Classification (NCBI taxonomy): domain Eukaryota; kingdom Viridiplantae; phylum Streptophyta; class Magnoliopsida; order Fagales; family Juglandaceae; genus Cyclocarya; species Cyclocarya paliurus. The sequence continues at coordinate 923,391 of CM056953.1, forward strand.
TGTGGACTTCCTTTCTTGTTCAGTTCAGGCTTATCTGTGCTTGAAGAATGCTATGAATTTCTCTACCTAGTATCAACTGCTTCTGAAGATGGAGCCTTAACATTGTATGAATCTGGAGGCATGAAAGTGTTGGCTTCTCAAATATCTACTTTTTCAGATGGTGAGTATTATTATTCTTCTCTAGTGAATTTTACTGTTAATCTTGTTGGAATCCTGTTTATAATTTATTCTTGCACCCTGGAGCCTTTTAATGCGTACTGCTTTCTTGTGTACGGTGAAGTCTGAGCATGTAGAGACCACTAGTGCTATCTCTAGTGTGTCTGGTGATTGATACCTCTTACTGTGTCTGCATCCTTCTTTTGTAATTATTTATCGTGTAGAACATGCATTGGATGTGTGGGATTGGTAGTGTTGGTGTTTAAAGCGGGAAGTGCCAGAGGAAAAAAGGCGTCTTACCCCTAAAGCAAAGCACATGTATTTAACCACGTTGTGAGGCATTGCGTGTATTTACCAGTAAAATCTGAAACCAATTCAAATTTAGCATCGATTATGAAACTAGTGATTAATAATACGATGCAACCTTGGAAGTAAGATCAAGTTGCTGTATTTAGCAGGGGACCGGGGTTTACTTTGCAGGGGTGGGTCCGGAGGGCCTTGCTTTGGAGAGGTTCTCCGACATTAAAAAAAAAAAAAGTACTTTTCAATTCTGGCAATTTGAAAATTTTCACTTGTGGGATTCATTTGTGAAACATCTGATTGAGACAGGTCATGTGTAACATTGCCACTCATACAGTTTTGAGGGTCAAGTCATTAGGAGTATAGGGTTAAATCAGGTCTCATTTTGGATTTTATGTTATGAACTAATGTTAGTATTTTTGAAAAAGTTAGGTACTTCTCATGTGTACATCCTGTGTACTTGGGCTATGCTTCCTTTTCTTATGAATAAAAATTCTTGATTACCTGTCAAAAGAAAAAAAAAAAAAAGTGCACCTGAAGGGCTAGGTGCCAGAAGAAAGGCACTTCCAAACCCTGAAGTGAAGGGCATGCAGTCAAGCATATGCATTCAATTACAAATAATGGTTGGATAAAAAATTAACATTGTTGGATAGTATTTTGGGGGAAATCATATAAAATATGAATTGGTAACCCCTAGGGGTTGGCTCAAGTGGTAAAGGCCTTCGCTCCCTCCAAGTCTAAGGTTTGAATCCTCTTGGGTGCAAACAATTTCTAGGGGCCATCGGACTAGGGTATTTTCCCTTTGAATTACCCGAGGTGCACTTGCTGGAAACTCCTTGCTAAGGGAAGTTGGATGAACATTGATTCAGTGTTTTTAAAAAAAAAAAAATTGTTTAAAAAAAATTGTTTAAAATGTTGTATTCATCTTTTTTTATCAGTTGAGTTATTTGGTTGTGTGGTCACCGACCAAGTTCTTGCGTGGCCAATCTTGTTGACCTGGAGATCTGAAGTGACTTGATACGTGTTTAACAGTGTGAATTTTACTTCAATCAGCCATGCTGTGCTTTGCAATTTGTGCTAAGGCTCTATGAGGCTGTTGTGCTTAAGCGAGTCTGACAATTTTGACACTATTAGATTATGAATTTGTGGTCTTTCATTTAATTTTAACAGAAGTCATACAATGCAAAATGTTGTGCAGATTCTCATCTAATGGAGATAGCGACAAAACTTGTGATGTTGATACTAAGCAAGCTGTCTTTGGATGTCATTGCTAATGACCACTTATTTGAGCTCTCGGTGATTGTAAGTTTAGCCATTTGTCATTTTTTAAATGTTAAAATTGTGTTTCTGTTTTCAATCATGTGGTCTACTAAATTTGTATTGACTTGGTTTGCATGGCTTTTACTCTTTACAAAAGTGAACTTTTTTTATCATCTTTCATTTCTTTTAGGTGTCAACAATGGCGAGGCCATTTGCAGTATTGCAGAATTCCTTGAAATTTGAATTGCTCCACCTACTCTGTACCATCATCTCATTGAAATATTTGGTATGCTGTATTCTTTTAAAGTGTTTTTTTTTTCCAGATACTTAGTCTTAATGCTATTGTATATATTAGTCTGAATGTTAAATACTATTAGTCATAATGATAAAAGGTTCGGTACAACGTTCATAAGTACACCAATGAAAGCTCCGGAAATTCAGATTGAACTGTTGGGATTTTATCAATTGGTTGGGTGGCTGCGCCCATAACCCTTGACTATATCCGATCTGGTTCTTGGTTCTCAGGAATATAAATTGGAAATATGTCTGGAAATGTCATATCTGATCCATCGTATGAGCTTTGAAATTTTGGGCATTATTTAATTTAATTCATTATATTTGTATTTATTTTTTACATCTGGTAAGCTAGATGCAAACTTAATGGGGGTTTTGAACCAACGAGTTCACTCTGCACCTTGGATAGAGTTCATTGACTTTAGTTCGTTATATGCAAGGTAGTGAAACTTTTGAGTCTCTGATTTTAAGCAATGAATATGAAGCTACTCATGGGTATCCTCATTTAATTCTGTACCTTTTAGGTTCAGATCATGAATTTGCAAGTCATGTTTATAATCATTGCATCTTTATATTATCATGTATATGCTTTCTGATTCAACTGATTATGGAACTGATTGTGATAGGTTCTTTGTACTTGCAGGCACCACTACATGATGCCCTTCGTGTAATGCCAAACGGAAGTTGGTCATATTATATGCGTGATGGTATCGCGGCGATCCTACATAGTCGTGTTGGTATGTTGAACTACTTTTTCATTCATACCATTTATATATAGTTTTTTTGTATTTTTTGTTTGTTTAATTTTTCACAATTCAAGATTGGGAAACATGTTTTTCCCCTTTTCCTCCCATTTCTCAAGAATGTTCTTTAAGATTTCTTATATTTTTATCATTTGAGGGCAAGAAAGCTCTGTGTTTCTTACAGCATTCATCTTTGTAGGGTGTGTGTGATAATGCTTTATTATTCATAACCCACAATTTTTTTTTTTTTTAATTTATGTTGAAAAGCATATTGACGCCTGTTTTTTTCCCACTCTTGTACAGCACCTGCAGAGAGGCTGGAGGCTCTTATGTTGGCTGAGACTATGGTAACCATACTTGGGGGGCAGTGGTTGCTTGGTCAAGTAAACTTGCCTCATAAAGAAGATCTGGTTCCAGTTGACAGGTAGGTGATACGTGTAAATGCTATGGTTTTAAAGCCATCCACATCAAGTGGCATGTGGTTCATTTTCATACCTTTTATTTCCTTTTTCACTGCATTCTTTTGTCAGGTTTCTGCTGCTTGTCTTAGAGCAATCGAGGGTTGAAGTTGCTGTTTTGCTTAATGAGCTTGCCTACTTGAAGTATGAAGCATCTAAGAATTGTTCATCTACTGCTGAGACGATTCTTTTAAAGCAAAGAAATGTGGCTATTGCTTTTTCCTTGATGGAGAAAATAATTAAATTAATATCAGACACTGGTGGAAATGAAGGTACGTAAGAAATTCCTATAGTAGCCAGCTCATAATTCCATTCTTTTTCTAAATTAGTTATAGGTTTGTGAATATCCGTGCACTTGAATTTACTTGAGTTGTGTGATCAAAATAGGTTTTTTTTGGGGCAGTTATACATTCTCTTCAGGGAAGATTTTTGTGTTTGTGTATGAGAAATTATTACATCTTGCCTAGAAAATTACATTATCTTATGTGCTATTACATTTCACTTGTATCCTCAAAATTTAAGGTTTTTTACAAATTTAGTTGGCAAATCTTGTCTTATATTATTTAGTATGATAGTACACATTTTTAAAAAAACAAAACAAAAAATGCTGCGGGTCACTTGTATGTATGCTATCTGTGAAGTTTGTGTCTTAGGGTATGCTGTTGTTTAGTTTAAGTACTTGGTCACCTAACTGATTTCAATCATCTTTATGATGATTTTCAGGAGACCTTATTGATGAAAGCACTTTAATCAATGTGATCAGGGCACTTAATGAGACAATTAGTGTTGTTTTGGAGTATTTACAGGATGCAAAGGTAAGGTAGTGGTTTGATGGCAATAAGATTTCATGTGTTGCCTTCGTAAATTTACCGTTTTGATTATCCAGGAACATGGACAAAGGAAAGGAGATGATCTTCTTGCTTCAGTGCGGATTGTTGGGAGGTCTGCTCAATTTCCCATTTTCTTCGCATAATTTTTTCTTTTTTATCTTTACAGTGAACTATGATCACAGTGGTATTTTTCCTTCAATGCCACGTTTATTGAAACTCCCTGCATTGAGCTTCTGTCCACAATCTCGGAAGAAAACTTCCATTTTGTTGACTTCTTTTGGTAGAAGGACAAACTTCCTTTATATGTTGCTAAACATCCATTACAAACTAGGCTAAGAGGCTATACGGGTTAGCAATGTTTCTTGAGAAGGGTTTTGCTTCATACAAACCATTCAATTGATTTTACTTAAAAAAAAACAAATCATTCAATTGATTTCCCTAGAAAGAGAGAAACTTCCACCTTTACATGCATGAGGAACTGTTCAACGTATGGTATCTGATAAATTGTGATTTAATTAGAAATTAACCAATATGCTAATAAATGTATTTGAATCAGCTATCTTGCAGAAGCACCCTTTGCGTGCAAAGAGGAGGTCGAAGAGCTATTAGAGTATATGCTTTCAATCGAAGGTGAAGATGAACAAAGGTTTGAGAGCTTTCAAAACATAATTCCTTGATGGACTGATAATTAGTTCTTTGGTTTTGGTTTTCTTTTCTCTTATGTTCTTGGTATTTGTGCTGTTTTTTTTTAAGAAAATAGTTGGAGAATGAATTTTGCTCAAACTGTTTATGAATTGCAGCCCTTTCTACTCAATATGTTTTTTGCTTCCAATGTTGTGTCAAATAACAATGAAGATTGAAGGATGCAATGCTTTGGCTTCTTCCGGAGGGCATAAAGCTGTAAGCATAATTCTTCTTCTTTTTTTCCCTCTCTTGAAAAGTAAGATAAGTTTTATTAATGATCAACAAAAAGAGGTATACGGGGGAGACAGCAAGCTGTAAGCATAATTCCTATTGATACATGGAAGTGCATCCTTGTAACACAATGTGAATGTTGTGGCTTCTTTAATACTCATGATCACTTGTCTTTTGCCTTCTATCATTATTCTTCTACCGAACAATATATCATTTGACATCTATGGCGCTGTAACATAATGGAATTATGTTAAAATTGGGGAAATTGAAATCTTGAATATACTTGTTACATGTACAGATGCATTGTCTCAACTCAATGGAATGATTTGTATTTAAGCACTTCTATTAATTTTGTTTGCATATTGATTTTCTTTGCAGGTTATGGAATGCCTCATAAAATTGATTGGCCCGGATAATCATATGGTCGAGAACGACAGTTCAGTCTTCTTGGCTTGTGACACAATCATGAATCTCCTGTTAAAGGTGGTTAACATAGTCTCATAATGCATTTTATAATGAGGTTTGCTACACAGCCTCCACCACACTCCACACTCCACATTTTTTTAAAATTTTAAAATTTTTAAAATTTTAAAATTTTTTTTTTTTTGAGTTTATTCTTTTTAAACTATTTCAAATTTTCTATTCATTATTTATATAATAAATATTTGATAAAAGAAAAAAAAATGTGGAGTGTGAAGTGTGGTGTGAATAGTAGGAGGTTGTGGAGATTTTTTGTTTTATAATATTGCTTTACAACAACACAACACATTTTGCTTCTTTTTGTCAATAGAAAGAGCACGTGCGGTTGTCATTGGACGAATCAACTTATGTTCATCTTTTGAAAGCATTGGCATGTTGGACAGGTACATTGTCTCCATGTGAAATTCTTTTGTATTCCAGTGAAATATTAGACTTCTTTTCCTTCAGGTTAATCTTCTTGTGTGTTTTAATAATTTTCAACATTTTCTACCTTTGTATGTAGTATAGTGTTCACTTATAAAAAATGTATATAGCATTGTGCTCAAATTGAACATAAATTGGTCCTGCCTCATGAAAAGTATCTGAGACAAAATAGGGTTATAATTTATGGATGGGAAATTCATTGGAGTATGTCAACCATATAGTAAGGCTTTCTAGAGTGTAGTAGGTATTTCCTTTGTATACATCCTGTGTACTTGGGCTGTGCCTATTATTGGTAATAAAATTTCTTATTAATTATCAAACAAACCATATAGTAAGATTGAAATATTGCGAGCTGGGAAAAGAGGGTTCTGGAACACTCTGGTCACATTGCTATCTAATTGGTAAGAAAGTTGGGTGCTGAAACCAATGATAAAATGTGATCTTTATTGGTAAAGGAAGAATAAAATAGACAAAGTCATCTGGTATGTACCCCCACATGAACTTTCATATGAATCTATATTTATTAGAGTTCCTTTTGTTCAACCTTATGTTCACTTCTGTTTTCATTACATCATTTTTCCACTTAAAACAATCTCCAAATACTAACCCCTTTTGATACTTAGACGGAGCCTATACTTAAATTCAGTGCGAATAATTTAGAAGCTTAGTAAAAATGAAAGAAGATACGACAACAATTTAAAATAGAAGAAAATATGAATACTCGAGTCCTAATCTATAAGCTGGGAGCTTGAATCACTTTAACTGAATTCTGAATTAATATATTAGAAGGCTAGACTATTGTGATCCCACAACTGTGTTGCGGGGTCAATGATGTGCTTATTTAGATCCCTTGAACTTGCGCCCTTGAATACTTCAAAATTTCCTTTGGGATGAAAAATTGCAATTATGTAAGCATCTCAGTCAAAATTTCTGAACTTTCAGAGGATACTGAAGACCTATCGGTTATTATGATGGCTTCAAGCATTTGTGCACTGATATTTGATTTCACATCAGAGAAGGCTCTTCTTAATCATCCCAACTTTGATGGTGGCTCTCTTAATGTTCTGTCTAGGCTAATTGCGAGAAGTTTGGCTTCAGGTGGACAGGTAAATTGCATGATGTCTAGCCCTCTTAATAATCCTCATGCTTTAGATGTGGGGTGAAGTCCAATAGCCAGAATTATAATTTTGGTACAAGAATGTGCTACGAGCTGCACAAACTTGGGATTGAGCTGTAGCATTCTTTTCTGTTGGAAATTTGTGATCCAGGCTTTTGAAGTCCGGTGATTGTTTTCAAGGTGGCCTTGGATGGTTTCCACTCCTGCCTGATGCTTAAAGCAAGAAATGATACCACAGACTGATTATTGTCTACTTATATGCTGTTATTGCATTTAATTAATTTCAGGATATGTCTGAAGATGCCAATGCAGACGCAGATCTTTTGGAGATTGTTAATGCAGGTTTGTGAAATTCTCACTTCTGAAATTACGAATTTGTCGGTTTATGTATAAAAGTGTAGACCTCTCTGTTTAGAACTGTGGATTTCTACTCTATTGAACTATCTTTCAACTTTCATCTACTTATTCTGAGATCATGTTCAAGTGGTTTTGGGGTGTTCTTGCAGGATACTCTAGATGGGCCCCTAGGTTCCCCCATATAAGAGCGGAAGTTGAGAGATAAACTGGTTACGCTTCTTGGGTGAAATTCTATTTTGTTGCCAACCGAAGAAATCAGGAGGGGATGATCGTTTCTCCACGATCTCGGTGCATTGATTCTACTCCACTTTCATGTGGTCAACCCCTGTTGTTTTTTGGCATGCTTGTAGTTGTGTATGTATAAGGTTGCTAGCTTTCCGAGTTTTATAACATGTAGAGTTTAGCTTCTCTCTTTTCCAAAGGAAAAATCTTCCTTGATTACACCGTAACTGGCCCTGTCAGCTTTCTATCTATTGACCCTAGATTCTTGGGGAGATTGCTGAACCGTTGCCTAGAATACCTTTAAGATCCGATTTAGACAAGGATTAGAGAACTCGGGCTCTATTTAATGGAAGAAAACTACTAGAGAGACAAAGGAATTTCCACAAACAGAAGTGGCACTGCCACGCATTTGTTTTTTTTCAATTTCTCCCCAAGCTCCATGACTCTCCTTTGTTCCCAAAAGAGCCCCCTGCGTCCCCACGTCTCCCCGCATTCCCAAACCCCCAACCCCATTGACGTTGTACCATCTCGCACCACCGCCGCTGCCAGGTTCCATATTAATTTGCATTTCTCAGTAATTTAGAAAGGTCTGAAGGTTGATGCTTTCTGGATTCTTTGATCCGCAATTTGGCTATCCAGAAAAGTGTGGATAAGACAGACAAATAAGCTGAAAGACTTTTAAATGGGTTTTGCCAAGCGGTCTTTTTTTTTTTCCTTCTTTCCTGGGTCCCCAATCAATAATATCAAAGGTATTAGTATTACTGATTGTGGAGCCACCGTTCTCGAAGCTAGTTTGAAGCTAGGAATTTCACCCAATCCACGAATCTCTGGATCTAAAGCAAATTCACCCACCCTCCAAGAATCACTTTCTTTTTAATAAAAAACAAAAAAAATCAAAAAAAAAATCTGGAAAAGAAAAAGACTGACTTTTTAGGACCTGGTAATGAGCTCAAAGGCAAATATATCAGATGGGTCTGAGAATTAGGAGTGGTGGAATCGGGAGAGAGGCAACAAAGAGATGAAAGAGAATAAGAGATGGATATGTATAAATAAAATAACTGGCAGTGTGGAAGTGGGTTGGCAGTGACGGTGGTGTTGATGCTGTCGACAGAAACTGGCGGCGGAGCTGGGTGGGCTTGGGTCTGAGGGGTTGGGACAAGGAGGGGGAGGGGGACTCGAGGCGGGGGGGAATGCAGGGGTAAAACTAAAAAACAGAAAAAATGAAACTAAAAAATAGTAACTTAGATGATATGGTATTGTGCTATTTTAGCTCGTGGGATCTCTTCGTGGAATTCTTGTGTGGCTCTAGCAGCCCTCGTAATAGAAATTGTCTCTCGAATTATCATTTTTTGGTACATGAGAATCCGTGCACCTGAGTTTGGGTTGGGGTCATAGCAAACTCTGATATTGTGGCCCAACCTTTGATCGGACTATTGCACCCTTAAAGTAGGGGTGGTAATATGTGTTAGGATATGTGAATTTAATATAAACACGATATGAAATTATCGGGTTTGAGTTTGATATTAACGGATTCAGATCAAAACGGGATAACCCATTAAGACAAGATTTATTAATGGGTCAATAACAAGTCAACCCGCTTAACTTGAAATCAATCCGTTTTGACCAGTTTAGATTTTATTTCAAAATTAAAAATTTTATTATTATTAAGTTGTAATTTCGGTATTTTTCAGTATACTTATATTTTTATTGTTGGGATTGTAATTTTATACCTATATTCATATTTATTATTATACGGTTTGCAATATTAGTTTTATTATATGTTAAAATTTGAAAAACGTTAATATATATTTTTTAAGATATTGTTGCTACTAATATAAATATAGATTTTAACTTTTATGTGAAATTTTGTTAACTAGGTTAAATGAGTTATGTGTGTTAGTTTAACTTATTTATATGAAACGAGTTTAAATGGGTCATATTGTGTTAATTTATTTTTAATTAATTATTAAACAGGTTAAAACAGATGATATGACACGACTCGTTATTTAAATGGATTAAGTTGGGTTTGAGAGTTTGACATATTTAACTTAACAGGTCGGATTCGAATTAACCTATATAATCAAATATTTATAACTCGACACATACGAACACAACTCTAAAACACGATATGTCACCCACTCAAAGTATTCTAGCAACTTGGCTGACTCGCACTTCTTGCCCCCCAATTGCGTTGGCTATTGACTGCTATTGGACCAAAGAAGTTGAGTGATATTGATTTTGATTTAGTAAGACAGTCGCATTTCCTATTCGCCACATTGTTGTTTTTTTTTCTTTTTTGGTCTATGTACAATTAAATGCAATGCCAAATGATTTCTGTTCTAAATATGCAATTATAAAAATTGAAGAAATGGAATGCGAGTGTTTCCTTGGTCCTTCGGATATTCATTTAGTCATTAATTGCATGGTCAATGGGTCCCTGTCTTTCTTTAGAGTGAGAACGTCTGTATTCTCTTTAGAATAACTCTATTTCTGAGAGAGCCATTGCCGGAGAGGAGGGTGGAGTTGTGTCTCTCACCCTTCTCTCCTTCTCATTTTCATTTCCACATTATATATATTTCAAGGTAGTATTTTTTTCCTCTTCTCTCCACCGGTTTGGTTTTGGTCAGATTTGCTGCTCTCCAGTCGCCATCCGCCTACATGCGCCCCACCACCCCATCCTACAATCGCCGATCTACTGGGACGGAGTAGAGTTGCGTCAAAAAGGTCTGCATGTGGACCTCATGCGCGGCTTTTTTTGCACGTGTTCCCCACTCGCCACTTTACAATGACACTTTCGACGGCTACACGCATTGTACCAGCAGTTTCGTCTCGTCGAGATCTTCCATATCTGGACCACCCAGTCTCCATCCCACTGGTGCCATCACAGGCGTGCGGGAATGATGATCGGCAGATCAGTCCACTCGATGCATGTTTTTTTCCTATTTTATTACTTTCCCTAAATCGCGATCTCGAAAAAGGGATTGAAGATTTCTCCAAAAATCATCTCAAGACAACAAGCAATAGTATACCTGCCACTCTCACTACTTTCAACAGAGGTTCTACCACTACCGGTGGTGGTTCTATTGTTCGTAAATTTTTATGAACAACTTATTTTCGTCTTTTAAGACGGCGTCCTCTTTATAAGATATGGGTGACAATAAAGAAATTGATCGTAAAAACTTACTTTTTTTTTTTTTTTATCCATCACTTTGCATTATTATTATTATTATTTTAAAGTATTTATTAGGAAACTTCATCCCTTCCTCTTGTACCATTTTTCATAATAAAATATACTTACTTAGAGAAAAAAAAAAAAAAAAAAGGCCTGGTCAATGAGTTGCCCAATGACTAATGACTATGAGGAGAGAGAGAAAAAAAAAAACCAAAAAAATTTGAGTTGTTAACACCCGACTATTCCTTGACAGCTAAAGACGACTTTTCCCTGTCGATGCCGACTTCATCTTCCCCATCTCTCCCTCTCTATATATATTTCTGTACTGAGAAATTGTTTTGCAACCAGATAACACGAATCCATGGACACTAGAGAGCTCTGAGAGTGAGTGAGTCCTTCAGAGAGATAAAAATGGGTTGTGGTAATACGTTCTTCACTGTCCTCGTAACCTTCTCAGTAGCTCTAATCACGTACAACATAATCATCTCAGCCAATGCCCCACTCAAGCTCGAACTCCCTGGGCCTTCTCGATCCTCTTCATCGAGAATATCCGTCGACCCCATCATCAAGATGCCGGTGGACAGATCAAGAGGTGGGGCCGGTTCAAAAAGTCCCGGGCGTCTGTTCCACACGGCGGTCACGGCCTCGGACTCCGTCTACAACACCTGGCAGTGCAGGGTCATGTACTACTGGTTCAAGAAATTCAAGGACAGTCCCAACTCCGAGATGGGTGGGTATACGAGGATCTTGCACTCTGGGAAGCCCGACAAGTACATGGACGAGATCCCCACCTTTGTTGCCCAGCCTCTTCCTTCGGGATTGGACCAGGTCGGTCTTCCCCCAGCTATTCCTTCCTTTTCATCATATGTACTGTGTGTTTTACTTTTGGTAGTGCCAGTTTTTGGAAATTTCAATTCAATTCGGGTTTCCGTTGTGGGATTTTAATTTTTGAGATATTTAGTGGATCGTTGAGGGTTATCAAACATAACACAGCATCATAAGGAGGTCTATAATCACTTTTATGAGATGCCTACTCACAATTACCATCGGGAAGAAATACAAGACATGGTCACAAAGAGCAGAAGTCTGCTCTAAATGGGAAAGTAATTATAGATGCACGATTTACCATTAAAATCCATGTATAAACAGGATTGTGATTAATTTTTTTCTTTCTCCAAACATCAGAGGTGCTTAACCACTTTTTTTTTTCCCATATGAGGGATTAACCCGTAATGTGTAGCTTTCAAATTGTCAGGCCTATGAGTATCCAGTTCAACTCTGTTAGTTCTTCAGCCATTCTCTCACTCACTGTTTGGTTTGATAATGAACAATAGTTCTCCATAGATGTGAGTAAAATATGAAAATGAAATTGAAGTGTAGTGACTTATTTTATGCGCTTCCTCTTTTTGTTCCCCTTCAACTATTCTCTTGTTGGTTGCCAGTAAAACATAATTTATTGCCTATCTCACATCTCGCAATTGCAGGGTTATATAGTCCTCAACAGACCATGGGCGTTTGTGCAATGGCTTCAACAAGCAGATATTAAAGAGGAGTATGAAACTCATAACAACATACTTTTGTCTTTGATGAGTTGATTTTTCCTTCTGGTCTCTCTTGTTCTGGCTAGATATTAGTTTACATATTCTATTCATATGATGTATCTAGCTACATACTGATGGCGGAGCCAGATCATATTATTGTCAAGCCCATACCAAACTTATCAAGAGACGGGCTTGGAGCTGCGTTTCCTTTCTTTTATATTGAACCTAAGAAGTATGAGTCGGTACTGAGGAAGTATTTTCCCGAGGAAAAGGGACCAGTAACGAACATTGACCCAATAGGGAATTCCCCTGTCATAGTTGGGAAGGTATGTATTGTGATTTGGAGTAATGAAAGTAATGGTAGTCTTTTGGTTTCTTTGGCCTTTTCTTGATTTCTATGATAAATTAATAGGAATCTCTCAAGAAGATTGCTCCCACGTGGATGAATGTTTCCTTGGCAATGAAGAAGGATCCTGAAACAGATAAGGCTTTTGGTTGGGTGCTTGAAATGTAAGGGTTCTCTAATCAATTCAATTTGGTGTCAATTTTGAATTGCATTATTGACCTCTACTCCCTGTCCTGTCACATATATAGGTATGCTTATGCTGTGGCATCTGCTCTGCATGGAGTTGGTAACATCTTGTACAAGGACTTCATGATCCAGGTTTGATGAGATAACCATTCCTTTTATTGAGTGCACATACTTTCTTTAGCTTCTACAATTTATCAATCTACTAGTAATTGGTTTTACCATTGTCTAATCCTGTATCGTCAACACTGAGGAAATTTGAAGTAATTACTCTTTATCTGAGTGCACTTCAATCTTGTGGATACAAGCTTGATTACACTAAGCTTAGCATCTTCTTCCATTTCTTTATATTAGGCATCTTTGTAATAGTACAACGTCGTGAAATTTTTATCAAGGGAAGTAATTAAGGATTCAGTGGGAAAAGATTTCTACACTGCATTTATATAACATTTATTCTCCTTTCTAAGTTACTATCTTTTGTTTACCTTGTCACGACTGTATAAGTTACTATTAGTTACCTGTTTTGTGACATTTATCAGCCTCCATGGGATACAGAAGTTGGCAAGAAGTTCATAATTCATTACACTTACGGATGTGATTATAATATGAAGGTAGTATTCTTTTTGTGACTCAGTTTTTCATATATTTTTTCTGGAGTTAATGTGTCTTAGAGAGATGAGACACTTCAAGATTTTTTCTTTTGGGGAGGGGGGTTGCTAGGCAGAATAAATGCCTATCGGCTTTTTATTTATTGCCGATTTAACGGTTTCCAGTTTATGAGAAGTGTTTTCTACACTGCATGCTATGATATATAGGGTGAGTTGACATATGGGAAGATAGGAGAATGGAGATTTGACAAAAGATCGTACGATGCAATCCCACCACCAAGAAACCTTCCATTGCCTCCACCTGGTGTTCCAGAAAGTGTGGTAAGTTCTATCTCACCAATTAAGTAGAAAATCTATTGTTGGCTTGCTACATAATTCATCTGGCTTGTTCATTTGGGGCTTGTGCAAATCATTTCTCTTCATTAATTCATTTCTTTTTACCTGGGGAACTCTTCTGCTTAGAATTTTGAACACGGAACTTCCAAACTGTCTGCTTAATTAGGCTGACCAACCTTTGGGTAAAATGAGGCTCTGACATATTTTAAGCTATTGTTTGACCCAGAATCTATGTAAACACGCCACCCCTTTACCAGCTGAGCTTGACCCTAGGACAGTAATTAGTCACATTGACAAAGAACCGTGGTTGTGAGTTGTGGTTTTAGGACAGTATTGTTTTATGGGCTCACTTGTTTACACCAATCAAATGCGGTTGTGAGTTCTCCCTTTGAGGTAGACGAGTCTTATCCACCCTACAACTTCTCGAAAGCCAAGCGTGGGGTATTGTGCATTCTTTAAAGCTAAACCTTTAGCGATTTGCTACTTTATGAATGGAGTTCATACACGCCTGCGCACACATACAAATACAAAGAAAATAGTTTTCAAGAAATGATATTTGCTCCAAGAGATTTCAGAATTTCTTCCATGTTTTTGGTTTCCATGGGCTAGTTTATGCGATGCAGGTGACACTGGTGAAAATGGTCAATGAAGCCACAGCAAACATTCCAAATTGGGGATCGTAGGGACGAGATCTGAGGCTAGGTTTCTGTAGACATAGCCATGTTTTGAGCATGGACGCACGTTATTCGTACAGAATTTGTGTCCGTGAAACTGTTGTTAACTACTCTTTTATGGGTGGCTCTACTCCCACCGTTGTGAGCTCCCGGACTACCGCTAGTTAATTTTGATTTTTTTTTATATGTATTTTTTTAATACTTTTAAATATATTTTTTTAAAATTTACAATATTATTAAAAAATACTTACTTAATCATTAAGTAAAAAAATTAAAAAAAAAAAAAAAAAAAAAAAGCCAGCACCAGCTGGATGACCGGTATTTTCCCTCTTTAATATACAAATTACAAACTGGATTGCATCCATATTCACCGATGATGGGTGGGGAGTCCAAAAACTGTAGTGGGCAATCTTGCTCCACTCCTATTGTTCAAAATGCTAATCTTCATAGATTTTAGACCTCGTACGGACTTCTGCATTTTCTCCTGGCAATTCATTAAAGAAAAATTATACCCATTATCTTTATACCGAACATCACATAATTTTTTTAATTTCTTTTTGAAAAATTTTATTTATCATTCTCATATTATATATTATATTTTTTTTCTCTTACCAAATGTGTGGTATATGGATGATGAGTATAAGAATTTAATAAATTTAAGAAGAATAATAATATAATTTAAAAAAAAAGTGGCGTGTGGGAATCATGAGTAACAAAACTTTCTTTTTTGTTAATCAAATGTGGTGTATGGATGGTGAGTAGAAAAATTCAATTAGATTAAGAAGAATAAAGAAAAGAGGGGCACAATCAGACCAACTAAAACAATTCCAACATTCCACTCGAGTTGGTAAGGGGCACAATCATACTGACTAAGGTGTCGTTTGGATTGTGAGTTGAAATAAGATAAAAATTGAATATAATATTATTAGAATATTATTTTTTAGTATTATTATTGTTTTGAAATTTGAAAAAGTTGATTTTGTATTAAAATTTGAGAAAATTGTAATGATAAGATAAAACATTTTCACTATTCAAACGAAGCCTAAAACATTCCCATATAGGATAAAGTCTAGGGCTGTACCAGAAACCGAAAGACCAACGGGGACCGACTCAAACTGGCCGGCAGGGAACCGATCTGCGGACAGTGGAATTTTATCAAAACCGACATTGGCCGGTTCGGTCTCAGTTCGAACCAATAGAAAATCGCTAAATCAGACGACGTCTTAAACCATTTTTTAATACATATAATCCATTCTAAAACGATGTTGTTTCCCCTTAGGTAGGTGAAACGGCGTCGTTTTGCTTATGCAGTTTAAAACTAAAAAAAAAAAAAAAGGAACGGCACCATTTGGCTTTAATCCCTTCCAGTGTCCGCAGCAGCGCAACCTTACACGTCCCTCCGTTTCAAGCATTTCATTAGTATGTGTTAGTTATTATGTAACCTTATCATCCTTTCCAGCGGCATCGGCATCGGTCGTCCCCCTCATTTCATCCTCTCCACTCTCCAGATAAATTTTTTTTTGTTTAGTGTTATTTCTATTTTCTTGATTGATGATTCTATTGTTTACTATTTTCTTGGATTTGTAGATGATTCAGTTGTTTATGGTTTCTTGGATTCTTAAATGATTCTGTTGTTTACGATCTTTATTTTTTGGGTTTTTGAATTTGGTGGTTCCTTAGTTGGATTGAATGGCTACTTTGGGCAATTTTTTGTTTTTGTTTGAAGGGACGTAACTGATTTCCAATGAACCGCGAAACCGATCGTGAACCGGCCAACAACCGGCCGGTTTTATCCCTTACACGGCCGGTTTTTTTCCCCAAAATATCAGTTTCGGTCAGTTTCGGTTTGTGCACAAAATCAAACCGAGGGATCGGTTTTTCACCCCTAGGATAAACAATCCAATAAAATCGAAGCCTAACATCATAACCTATATTATTGATGCAATTAAAACTAGCATATGAGACTAAATTAGGCCTCTTCATCCAGGTTTTTTCCTGGTCCGGTCCGAAATCTGGATAATCGGGTTTTGATCAGGAACAAATTTGAGTCGATACACATATAGAAAAACCCGAGTACACCCGGTCCTCAATTTTTTTTCTAAATGGAAAAAAACTTAAAAGGAAAATGTATATTATATCTAATGAATCATCTATTTTATGATTTTTTTTCTTCATCGCTTTTCTGTGTGGTTTTTTATTGGTGGTCCAGGAACATGTAGGTTTTGATTTTAAAAAAAGAAAAAAAGAAACCGAATGCCAAACCCAAGTTTAGAAAAACCAGTTTCAATCTGGGGCCCCGTTTTGAAACCGGATTCCGGCCCGGGTACTAGACTAAATGGCATAACTCACTTGAACTGGATCCTTATCTCTATAGTGAAATACCCTAACAACACCATTAATTGTTTCAAATCCATCACGTTCATTTAGAATCCTCTAAACATAATAAACGTTTGGATGATAAAACCTAATTTATTCAATTGGAGGGGATATTTGAGCCCCACAATTTTAGCTAAGAGATAAAGTCAAGAAGATGATTCAGACTCCTGATAAGAGATGGACTCACACTCCTAACAAGAGAGGGACTCAGACTCCTAACAAGAGATGGACTCACACTCCTAAAAGGAAAAGGTTTCCCAATGCAAATTGGACTCTATCATTTCAATGAAAAATCTCTATAAATAGCCTACAAGAGGTAACAAAAGGGGGACTGGAACAAAACTTGATTTACTTCTTCTTTGTATATTAATTCTCATATTGCTATATTGACTTTGGCATCAGAGACTCTACAGGGCAACCAAGGCCGCCCCTTCATTTATTGCAAGTGATCCGTGTGGTTGGTGGTGTGAAACACGTCCTTTACAGTGGTGCCGTCTGTGGGATCTGTACAGATTTTCAACATGATTTTCACACACCAATCACCATGCAAATCACAAGTCCTTAATACCGAAAAGGAGGGGGAATTTTGCGACTCACGAGAATATCTTCAAAAAATCAGATAACATCCCTTCAAACTTTGTTATTTTTATTTTTTTGTGGGATCTAACGCTGCAAGAAATAAAAATGTATATATATATTATACGTGGAGAAACACAAGAAACATGCACTATACATGTGCACCATGCATTGCACATGTGCCATGCACTGCGTACATAGGAGGGAGTACACAACGTGCACCCACTTCCTCCACCCTACGGAAGCTACAGTACACGACCCACTTCCTCCACCTTGCGGAAGCTGCAGTACACGACCCACTTCCTCCACCTTGCGGAAGCTGCAGCCACTGGTGACTCATCGGTGAAATAGTGATAGTGGAGGCTCTCACCTGAAACTCACCGGATCAAATTGTGCATGCTGTGCACGGTATGGGCAGAGAACAACAGGCTGTCGGAGGCCCACAAGTCGACGTCTGTGAGCTTGCAGGGCGACCACCACCCACCAACCGCACCACCGGCAGTTTCTGTAGCTGGTAGGGTGGTTCCCCAACACCGGTAGCCAGTTGTGTCCGGCATAGCGTGGGCAGAGGTTGCACGCCATCGAGGGACCACCAAACCAAGCGTTCGTGCGCTGGCCAGCCCATCGCTGACCACCACCTTGATCGTCTTCATTTTCTGCCGTCGGCGCGGTGGTTCCCTACCCTTGGAGCTCCTCGCCATGCACGTCGTCATTCTCGCCCGCGCGCACCAAAGGAGGCCACTCGGCGCCTCGCCATTCTCACCATCCTGCACCTGCCCACGTTGTGCTTGGTGCAGCCCAAAGACGACCACCTAGACGAATGGCCAGGGAGAGTCGGGCGGCGTTTTACCACCGGATCATCCCGCCGAGAGTCTACGACACGAGAGTAACGACCAACGCAGCACCGCTTGCTACGCACAGCCCACGAAGGCGACGACTTGGAGCCATCGGCACTTTCTGCCGCCAGCAAGATTGTTCCAAACCATGGCACTTTCTGCCGTCGCCACTTTCTGCCCATCGCCATCGCCAAAGCTTGCTGCAGGAGCTCCCCGACGCCAACACTAAAACGTGTTCACCAGCCCAGCCCATCCGTGAGCTCGTGGAGCCACCCATGACCACACCGGCCGCCATGGTGGTTCTTGCAAACATCAACATAGCATGGGGTGCGTCCACGACAGATGCCATGCACGAGCCCGTAATGTGTGTGGCCCAGCACACCTGCATGGCCCCCTATGAGGATCACTGTACATGGCAACGTGCTGGCTGCCACCTCCCTGTGCAGCGCCATGCAGGTTCGACCTCCCAGCTAGCCAGCTGGACGAAGTCACTAGTAGAAGTTTCGTGCCGTTTCCTTGCTGCCATGGAAGGTCGAGAGATCATGAAGGAGTGAAGCCGTCGCGACCGCCACCTGACCAGTCGGAGTTTTCTGTCACTAGCTAGGAGGTCACCACCCACTTGGCGCCAACTACTCCTCGCCTCACCATTCTCGCACCTGCGCACCAAAGGAGACCACTCGGCGCCAACTGTCGCTCACCAAAATCCCTCGCCATTCTCGCCCATGCGCACTATGGGCAGCTCGCTCAACTATTCGGAACAAAGTAGCAGCCCATTGAGTTTATTTGTCACAGAGTTTGTCAGTACTCCTCACCACAAATTTGCATGGAAGCCCCATGCCACAGATCAATACACCGAAATAGGGAGAAAAATATTCTCCAACTCACTGGATCATCAATGAAAGTTTAGATAAGTTTTTCTACCTTTTTCCCTTTTGTATTTGTTTTACTAACATATGTGAAATAATGGAAAACATGAGAGGAATAGAGCATATACATCACATATACTACGTGTACATGCATGCCCTATTGGCCAAAAGTAAACGTACATGCATGTCCCACATAAAACCTGCAAGTTGCATTAGATGCACAATGTTGGCAAAACTATTGCATATCAGAGTTGTGTACCCACAGACTTTCGAAAGAGCCGTAGCACCCAACAGCATGCAAAAGCACCCAGCAGCTACTCAAGGTCTGTTAAGGCTACCGGTGGGCCCAGTCACGGCCCGCCAGTATTATCTATCGCTTGCATGACGCCTCCCGCCTCGCGATGGGCCCAAAAACATATGACGCAAAAGCGGTACGACAACCTGTATGCCATACGAGCCGTAAGATTTGTTCCCACCAACGGCCCCCACCTGGCTTCCCGATGATTTCTGCAGTCGACAAGGTGTTGAGGAGGTTGCCGCCTCCATATCAATCAGCCGCGAGAATTCCTCGCCCACATAAACCGATCCAGAAGTCGTCAATGGATTCAACCGCACCATGCAAGTGCAAGTGGAGCCAGCCGAGTGACTCCATGCATCTTGCCAGACCATCAATGGCGGATAGTTGCTCACTGGCCTCACCCCATGCAAAACACCTCGCTACGACATGGCGGCAAACATGCAAAGTCTCTCCACCCTCATGACAAGTGACAACACACGGGCGGGCAACCACTCCGTGGAAGACCACGCGCCCGCTGAGTTTGGTTGCACAGTTCACATTGCTAGCCACAGTTCACCCTTTCTCATAGCAAAATTCTTGCCCACCAGAATCAGTCCTCGCCGTTACTAGCTTACTAGCAGAGAAGCTCCTTGCAAACATCACCAAAGCTTGTCGTGAGAGCCACTCGACTCCGACACCACAACGTGAGTTTGTGGCACCACCCACGGCCATGCCATGTAGCTCTAAAGCTTTCAGTCGCCATCACGGTGACCTGCACTAACCTCGCAGATCATGAAAATTCCTATCGCCAAAAAGAGAGTTACTCGCCACCGGGAGACCTTTATTCGCCATCATGAAGACGTCACTAGGAGGCCGCTGCTCACCATCGAGAGCTAAGGACCTTAATGAATCAGCGGCGCGTGGCGGGAAGAAATACTTTCACCCTCACACTGGGCAGACATACGGAGGCAATTGGAAGAACCTCGGCACAGAAGCTTTGCCGCCACCATGAGTTTGCTCGTCATGATCAGTACCGATCGACTAAGCCTACAGGAGTCACTCACCCCCTTGTGATGGGCGACAAGTTCCTCACCCCACCACATGCACAGTAAGACAGCACACACTCAAAGCAAGCTCGCCACCCTCATGCCTTCATCGATGTAAAAAGCTTGGCCACCTGCGGGCATCGCCCATGTATCACCAGCCTTCATCACACATTAGCGGGGTGGCTTAGGTTCACAAATCTCAAACTTTTAATTTGTATTACACTTACCTATTTTGTGTTAGTGAAAAACTCTTAAGATGTGGAGCAATTAAAAAGGGCGTTGAGGTCAAAAAACCCCGCAACCTACTCAGAAATCAAGAAGGGCGTGGAAGTCAAAGAACCCCGCGACCCACTCAGAAATCAAAAAGGGTGTGGCGGTCAAAGAACCCCACGACCCACTCAACCACAAGACCAGCACCTCTCAGCGAGTAACAAAATCGACATCTCCACCATGCAACCAGACCAAGGTCTCCATGGAAAGCATATGTGGTACTGTCATTGCCCGGCAACTCGCAGGCATTGCCCATATATCACCAACCTTCACCACACTTTAGCGGGGTGGCTCAGGTTCACAAATTTCAAACTTGTAATTTGCATTACACTTACCTATTTTGTTTTTCGTAAGAACTTCTCAAGACATAGTAAAAGCCAACAGGCAGGAAAGATCAAGGACCGCCTGATCTCCTCCAAAAGATCTCCGAACAAATGAGCGTGGAGGTCAGAAGACCACATGACCCCTAAACACCAAAAGTAAGCCTTAGTAGCTTGTGGTGCCGTGAAAAAAGAGAGCAGAGGTCATCAGATCACGCCATCCCTAAATACCAAAAGCAAGCATTAGCAGCTTGTGGTGCCATGCAAAAATGGAGCGGAGGTCATCAGACCACGCCATCCCTAAACACCAAAAGCAAGTCTTAGCAACTTGTGGTGCCATGCACAAAGGACGCGGAGGTCATCAGACCACGCCACCCCTAAACACCAAAAGTAAGCCTGAGCAGCTTGTGGTGCTATGCAAAGAGGGCGTGGAGGTCAGAAGACCACACGACCCTCTTCAAAGTTAGCCACCAAAAGTCGAGATATACACTCGCGGTAAAAGTCAACAGGCGGGAAAGGTCAGGGATCGCCTGACCTCCCAAGTGCCTAACAGGCAGGCAACTTTCCAGATAGCCCGACCTCTCTCTTCGACAGTAGTACAAGCACAACATATTATCTAGCAAACACCGAGTGTTTATACTAGCGCCACAGTCGCCTTGAGCGAGTTACCTTCGGGAACAAGCCGACGGGCTCAACAACCGCCTAAGATGGATTCAGGGAGTCGACGGGCTGCCCAACCATTTAAATGCGGGTTACTACAAACAAACTACAGAACGAGAATACCAACTGAAATTTACACCAAGGGGCAGGAAATCCACTACAACCAAAAGCAAAAACAATCACTCTTCCTTGGCAATAAACAATCTCTCAGGAAAATATTCACACAAACAAACAAATTCAAAATTGAGCTCCGCACTCACGCCTAATGTGGTCAGTACATCTCCCACATATCTCTCCAGGCTGAGCCCCTCACCGCTTAACACGAAACAAACAAAAAACCAAGGACCGAACGGGAAACCAATGACCAATTTTCTAAATTTATTTTGCAGATTATTGACTTGAAGATTCTCAAGGCCTTCAAAGGCTTCACAGCTACCAGAATTGCTTTTTCTACAAGTTACCTCCATCAGGGTTGACTTGAAAATTTCCAAGACAACCAAAAAGTCAAGCCTCATTCACGGTGCAACCAACTATTAGCTAACCAAAAGGAAATGAAGACACCCACACGCACTAAGTAGCATGGATCCTCGACAGGGTAGGAAAAAACAAAAGTAAGCAGGCACTCATGAGCCAGCGGGGTGAAAGGCAAGTACAGAGAATGCAAAATATTTAATTTCCCATGTGCCAGTATAAAAAAAATTAGTGGGGTAACTGGAGGGGGTGACTCAGACTCCTAACAAGAGAGGGACTCAGACTCCCAACAAGAAATGGACTCACACTCCTAAAAGGAAAAAATTTCCCAATGCAAATTGGACTCTATCATTTTAATGAAAAACCTCTATAAATCGCCTACAAGAGGCAACAAAAGGGAGACTGGAACAAAACTTGATTTACTTCTTCTTTATATATTTATTCTCATATTGTTATATTGACTTTGGCATCAGAGACTCCACAGAGCAACCAAGGCTGCCCTTTCATTTATTGCAGGTGATCCGTGTGGTTGGTAGTGTGAAACACGCCCTTTACATCAACAGTTAGCTATTATTAGAATTTTTGAAACTCCACCTCGTAATTACCCAAGATCGTGATCCATGTAGGGTTCTAACGCCTCTTTATTCTCACCAAAAACACATCATTCCTCTCCTCAAAAACACATCAAGGCCGAACTACATTTGCACGGTTCTTTGGGCATAACAATACCACACGTAGAAACAACTAAAAGGATCTGACTGAAAAATTGAATCGACATGGCAAAACCTCGGTAACTAATTGAAAGGAAACATAAAACAAGTCATGAACACATTCATATTTTGAAGAGCCAACAAAAGAATAAAAAAGAAGTATCGTCTGGAGGGAAAAGCTCGATCTAACACCATTCTCTTCAAATCTTCTTCAAATCTGATACTTCTGAGACCTTTCACAAGGGAGAACTCAGATTCCAGTAAATGCCTTCTTGCCGCCTCCGGAAGAACCAGCTGGTATCACCTTTAAAACGTTAAACCTTACTGTCTTTGACAATGGCCTGCAAAAGATGGGGAATACAATATAAAATTAAACCATAAACAAAAGGTACCCAGGAAAAACTATTAACCATAAAATGAATCACAAAATGCTCAAATTAAGATCTAAACCTGCACTGGCCAATGGTGACATAGTCTCCCTCTTTCACACGGAAGCATGGGGATATATGTGCTGCAATGTTTGAATGCCTCTTCTCATATCTAATATTTAGCATAAACAGTTAATCTTATCACCCGATAAACACGAGAAGTAAATAAATAGTATAGGTAAATGGTTCTTACCTTTGGTATTTCTTAACAAAATGCAGGTAATTCCGCCGAACAATGATGGTCCTCATCATTTTGGCGCTATGGCAAGTACCGGCAAGGATGCGACCCCTGATGGAAACATTCCCAGTGAATGGGCATTTCTTATCTATATATGTACCTATAAAGACATGGCAAAATCCTTGTTACATAATATTCAAAAACATATACAAAATAACTAACCGTGCAAAACGAAACTGTAAACCCCCTCTGGATCACCCATAAAATTAAAAACGGGGAGACAGAGTAATGATCATAAATTCATAGTAATTTAAGATTACCAAATCCCTTTCATTTGCTCCCAAACAAAACGAAACAAAACATGTTCCAAATTTTTGTCACTCGCAATGCTAATTCTATAACCGAAAGGAAAAACATAGGATCAAACCATCACATTCTAAGTGATTTTCAATAGCAAAATCATTAATTGATGGCATATTAGATTCAACCATATTTCTTAAGCAATAAGTTTGGTAAATCCATATACAATCATATGATGTTCCACAACCTCATAGTTGAGATTTCAAAAATATCAAAGTTACTAGAACAAAATGGTCATGTATCATCGAAATCACAAAAAAAAGTGTATCATGGAAGTAGCAAAAAGATCTAAGTCAGTTCAGTTTCCAAAAAGATGCAATTAAAAGAACAGTAGTCTACAATGGATCGACAAAGAGGGACTCTGGAAAAGATCTGTTGGGCCCTGAGGCTAGAAACTATTGCTTGCTCTCTACAAAGTTTCATTAGGCACAAATACATCCAATTATTGAGCACACGATAATTGAAACACAAAAACATGTTCAAATCCAACAACAGATTACACTCTACTATTGAGAGCACAACAATTGCAACCAGCCAAGACAGACACGAAACAAAATTACACACTGATCGCAAGATCTCATAAAAGACATTGGATACAGAACGAGTTCGGCATTGACACCAATAAACACATTTCGAAAGGCACAAACTCATAGAAGCTAAATAATAAATGCCAACAAAATCAACAGGACATGAATCGCATCATGAAAATGTACTCGTGAGGTTAATACCTTCAATAGCCTCTCTTGGAGTCTTGAACCCAAGCCCGATGCTCTTCCAAAATCGGTTGCCTCCTTTCCCAGGCCTCTTCCCTTTCCCCGACTTCTTCGAGCTACGCAATTTTTCATCAAAATAGTACCAAGTGTTCTACCAAATTTTTTACTAAAAGATGCGGAATTCACAAACCTATTCTGTCCACATTTGATTGAGGAGAACGGAAAAAAACTCATAACACTCGAATACTTTTTTTTCAAGGTAAAAGTAAATTTTATTGATATAAGAGGCATTGCCCGTGTACACTACTAGATAACTCTCGAATACTAAATTTCATTGATTTCTTTACCACTGTTTTTCGAGCAAACAAACGGAGTATAAATAAGTCAAATCAAACGTAAATGCAACTGCTTACCAGAGGAACACCTTGGGCTGCTTCAAGAACGCCTTCTCCGTCTGTAACGCGCAAAAATGGTGATCTCGGACTATTAATAAAGCATCCTTACGAATTAAAATATTCTCCGATAGATAGATAGAGAGGTGTAAAGAGATCCAACCTGTTCCGCCATGGTGAGGGTTTGTGGGTACTTTAGGAAGCGTAGAAGCCGACGACGCAGATGAGGCGATGAAGAAAATCCTAAACCCTAGCGAAATGAGTGTTCAGAACTAAAGAAGCTTTTAAGTGGAGCCCTACATTCTGTAATGACTAAACCACCCTCAATATAAAAAGGGCATTTTAATTTAATTTGAGTATTTAAAAAAGGATAATGACACTCCTGCAAATTTTTTTTACAATTATTTTATAATTTTTTTAAAATTAGTTAATATAATTATGTTATTCCATTAAAAAAAATCTCAATTTTGCATGATTACTATTCATTTTAAATAGAATTATAAAATAATTATAGATTAATCGTAAATTTATTATTTTCTTTTTAAAAATTAAAACTAATAACTAAATCCTCTTGGAATAAGGGAGGAGGAACTCCATTAGGATTGAGAATGTCACGTGGAGGATCAGAATTACTACACACAACCGCGGTGTAATCGGCTAACAGCATGCCAGATGATTAAAAAAAAAAACAATACGGACGAAAGGCACGTGAAGAAGAGGAAGTAGCCCATCAGACAAAGGTTGAAGGAGAAAATGTTCTCCGTGAGTCTTTCATGGCCAAACCAGTTACAGATTTTCTCTACAACAATTTATAAAACACTTTGCATACATTCTTAACCCCCATCACATCAGCTCTCCTGCATTTACACTGTTTCTTCCTTTATACAACTAAACCAACAGCAAGTTTCTAAAACTTCAAATACAAGAAAGTGCATCACCGTTTGTTCCAGATGAGTCTGCTATTAAGACTGATGAAACTAAGGTTGGTAAGGAGACCCTTGATATGCTTGCTGCTCTTGGTATGCCTGATATCCCTAGGCTTAATGAAGCCGAGCTACAACCTGTTGTTCCTGCACAGGTGTTTAGTCGTGGTGCAGGTGGTGCTCCTAGGAGGTACTGAGATGGTTGAGTCTCTGTTCTTTTAAGAATCAATATCTTAACTTTTATTCAAGTACTGGATTCTTTTTTATAGAAATGAGAGGAAAATCAGTAAATTAACAAAATCAATTTGTTAGATTAAAAAATTTCTCTATTTTCCACAAAAAAATTTCTCAGCAACCAAACAATGGGTGGCTCCCAAAATTTTAGATTAAAAAAAAAAACAAACCCATGAAGTGGCCAAGTTCCTTGGCGAATTTGAGGGTTTGGAGTAATTTCAGAACAAGGAAAATAAAATTTGAGGGAGGGGGAGAGAGATGGAAATGGAGGAGAGAGGGAGGGAAAATGAAATTTTGAAGGAGAGAGAAGGGGACGAAATGGATAGGGAGAAAACTGAAAGAGGATGGACAAAATGAAACCGCTGATGTGGAGACGCCGGTTGCACGCCTGTTGCATCAGGCGGTTGCATTTATCATTTTTGCGTGGAGGACCAAATATTCTCTATTATAAAGTGAGCCGAGCCCCATAATATAAAGTCCCACGAACCAAAAATTGAATGTTGGTTTAGCACAAAGCAAGACTCCAATGCCAAAACACATTAATACAAAATTCCAATTCAACCATCATTAGTGATTTAATGATGTAATGGACAAATAATTTTCAGTGTGATATCCGCTTATAAAATTCACTTGGTATATCAATTCCCCCGGCATATTAGCGGACTTGAAGTCCTAACAGTCCGCAATCCAATGAGGATTAGAGAATGCCAAATAATGGACAAATAATTTTTGGTGTGATAACCGCTTATGAAATTTGTCTAGTATATCGATTCCCCCAGCATAATAGCGGACTTCCTAACAGTCCACAATCCAATGAGGATTAGAGAATGCCAAGCCATAAGATAAGTTATTCCAATCACACGCTCAATCAATATAAATAAAGGTCAAAAAACATGCATGAGATAACTTTTGAACAATCTAAAAATTAATATACCTCACACATTTTATTATAATTTGGAGAAGTGTCTCTCCACACTAAGCCTTTATCTTCTTGATACAAGTTGCTGAAAACCAATTGCAGAAATATTACGGAACCGGGAACACGTCCACAGCATCATGAATACACGTAAAAACCAGCATGCATCTTAAGAAAGCCCAACCTAGTTTCTGGGCCTCTAATTAGCACCCCAAAAATACTCAACGATGAGCCGCTCAGCTATTTTCCTCAACTGCATGCACTAAACTAATTAACTTCCCATATGCATTAAAAGAAGTATAATTCTCTGCGTGCTTGTGTAAACTAAACCCCTCCGAATTTCCGAAACCCTCCATGACTCAAAGTATCCTCTCTTTTTATTTTTGTACAGAGCACGTGTGTTTTGCAGTGGCTGGAAATAGGGGTTCAAATAACGTCCTAATGTCCAAATTCTCCATGATTAATTATCTGTTTCTGTTCATGAACACTTAACATAATGTTTCGTTATTTTCTTCTTTTTTTGGTGCATTTAAATTTCAGTTAAATACATGCAAGTTATAATTTGTTATGTGTGCTAAAGACTAAAGTTGTACTACTTTTTATACATAATTAATACTACTAAATAATAAATAATATGTACGTGTCAATGGGAATTAATTTGAAAATTCAATCATAGCTTATTATTTGCAAATGATATTAATCAGGAACAAAAATATATATATATATATATATATATATTAATTTGATCAATGATCTTTGGTAGCATGCATGGTACTGTTGCCGTTTTCAAAGTGCCAATGGATCTTATTCTTACCGCACAAAGAAACCATTTTTTTGTTTCTTTAAAGTTTAAACGCCAATACATGACTTGTTTCACTTTTTTTTTTTTTTGAGGAGACAAAAAAATTCATTATTGTCTCTTTTCTACGTTTTTTTTAATATAATTGATGACGTGGCACACGTTAGTGGGGCTCATGGGCGGGCACAGACTTGTGCCTGTATGTAGCAGTATTGATATATATAAAGCTGGCGTACATTCAACCTGACTTGCTGATCTCTTTCTTTTTTTTTCTTCTTTTTTCCCCCTTGTTTTTGTTGTTTTTAATTTTACTTATTGCACAAGTTTAGATAACACAAAAATATGACGGGTTAATTTTTTCATACTTTTCCAAATTTGTATCAATATTTTATCTAGAAGATCAAAACCCACAAACCTGTTCAAACACGCTGACCTTATAAGGATCATTCTTATATATTTTTTTTTAATTTGTTTTTTCATTGATCTTATCATCATCTACAAGTTGCAAGATAATGACCGATAGTACCATTCCATTCCTTTAATTCTCGATGAAGGCCATCTACACAACCCATGCAAAAAACAAAATAGGGAAAAAGGTAAGGAAACTACGTACGTACGTCCCTATCTAGCTGCATGCATCAGTTAATAATTTTCATGGCCGTACGTAATGTTGATACCTTGATCAACTGGGGAAAATCCAAACAATTAGTAATGCATAACCATAATTTGACAAATCAGATGGCAAATCATTGAAAATTTCAACTCCGTACTAATTGTAACAGATTGACCGGCGAGTTTATGATGTAAATTCAAATTGATATATGATATCTAGATCTAAATTCTACGTTGATTACATTGAAATACTATTTTAACAAGATGAATTTATACAAATATGTGAGGAAAAATTTAAAATCTTTATTGAACTAAGGGCAATATTAGTTATTTTCCTTCAAATCATATATTTATAATTATTATTGCTTTGTCAGTAAATATTTAGTTTCAAGATTGTAAATGATTTTGATTTTGATCAAATTTTTTGTGGGATTTTTGTTTATTTGTGTATTAATTTCTCATATAACAATTTAGATTTTTTAATTTTTGAAAAAATTTTTATAATTTCAAAATTTGCAGTTATTTAAGTCTGGCTTGTGGGTTTCATAAAATAATTTTAAATTTTACTATTAATCAATATTATTTAGAGTTATTTTCTCTGTATTTTAGAAAAATCTCTGATGGGTTTTGCTACACAACCTCCTACTATTCATCCACACTCCACACTCCACATTTTTTAATATTTTTTAATATTTTTTTTAAAAAAAATTTTGAATTTATTTTTTTTAAACTATTTCAAATTTTTTATTCACTATTCATATAAAAATTATTTAATAAAAAAAATTAAATTTTTTTTTTTTAAAAAGATGGAGTGTGAAGTGTTGGGAGGTTGGGAAGATTTATTGATGATAATAATGCCTGTTGCATGGTGTGGCTGAAACAAGTATTAAAAAGGGCAATCCTAAACCCTAGCGAAATGAGTGTTCAGAAATAAAGAAGCTTATAAGTGGAGCCCTATTGACTAAAGTTGTTATGTGTGCTAAAGACTAAAGTTGTACTACTTTTTATACATAATTAATATTACTAAATAATATGTACGTGTCAATGGGAATTAATTTGAAAATTCAATCGTAGCTTATTATTTGCAAATGATATTAATCAGGAACAAAAAATTAAAAAAAAAACATATATTAATTTGATCAATAATCTTTGGTAGCATGCATGTAAGTACTGTTGCCATTTTTCAAAGTGCCAGTGGATCTTATTCTTATTAGAAACCATTTCCTTTTTTTAGTTTAAACGCCAATAAATGACTTGATTCACGTTTTTTTAGGAGACAAAAAAAGTTCATTATTGTCTCTTTATTGGGTAATTTGGGTCAGCTATATATAATATATAAATATATATATATATATATATATATATATATATATATATATTTCACACGCACAGAACAACAGCTAAATATAATACAGCATTTATTTATGTCAATTTGAATAGTCGGCCATCTCATTTATATTTATAGGAAAAAGCTGACAGATCGTCCCATAAGTTCTAATAATTACCAGGAAAATCATGTAATATTACACAACGAATAATTATATATATAACACACACATATATATATATATATATAAGGCTGGAGTACGTTCAACGTGGCAGCTTGCTTAACTAAGATGATCTCTTCCGCCCCCCCCCCCCCCCCCGCCCCCCCCTCTTTTCTTGTTGTTTTTAAGTTTACTTATTGAACAAGTTTAGACAACACACAAATATGACAGGCTAATTTTTTCATACTTTTCCAAATTTGTATCAATTTATTTAGAAGAATAAAACCCACAAATCTGTTCAAACACGCTAACCTTATAGGGATCATTCATATATTCTTCTCTTTTTTTTTCTTTCTTATCAATGTTATCATCATCTACAGAGTATATAGCAAGATAATGACCGATACTATTCCATTCCTTGAATTCTCGTTGAAGGTCTAAACTATACACAACCCAACAAACAAATTAGGGAAAAAGGTAAGGAAGCTACGTACGTACGTCCCAGCTATCTAGCTGCATGCATCAATTAATAATTTTCATGGCCGTACGTACAGTTGATACCTTGATCAACTGGGGAAAGTCCAAACAATTAGTAATGCATAACCCATAATTTGACAAATCAGATGGCAAATCATTGAAAATTCCAACTCCGTACTAATTGGGACAGATTGACCTGCGAGTTTATGATAATATAATGCCTGTTGCATTGTGTGGCTGAGACAAGTATTATCCAGGATTCCAAAGTTTGACTATAGACCACCAAAACCTAATTGGAATTTCAAAAATAATAATTCAAAGGCATATTATATTATATACATATATATATATCCGATAAGGATTACCAGTGATTTTTAATCTGATTAAGCGCACATGTCAGATGAAATCAAAGTAATATAATGTTATCTTCTTAATTTCGATCAATCGCATGATTTGTCTTGTACTCCAAAAACTCTCCAATCCATTATAAAAGGGAAGGTAAGATCTTTACATAAAGAAAGACATGGCGTCTCTCCGTTCTAATTAAGCACGTTTTCTCTTTCACCATCTCCTTCCCCGATTCAGTAGATCATATGATCCTCTGAGTTAAAAGCCATGAAACTACCAAAAGTTGCCGATGGTACTCATGATCAATGGGTTATACAGATAAGTCGAGCCCTAGAAGAAGAAGGCCTCAAAGAGGACGACGATGAAGATGTTCCTAGAATTACCATCTTCACCGTGCCTACAACCCTAATGTCTATAAAACCAGAAACATACATTCCACAACTCGTAGCCCTTGGCCCATACCATCACCAGCGGCCTCAACTCTTGGAGATGGAGCGCTGCAAACTGGGTTCAGCTAAAAGAATGCAGAAGAACTTCAAACAAATCAAATTCCGCGACTTGGTTAGCCGCATTGCAGAAAGTGATCGCGTCATCAGAGCTCGCTACCATCGTTTCTTGACCTTCGACCAAGAAACACTCGCATGGATATTTGCCATCGATTCTTCCTTCTTGTTGGACTGTCTCCAAACCTACTTTTCAAAAACTGAAGGCTCACCTATGGAAATCTCGTCTAATACGAGTAATCAAAACAACTGCACGTGGAAGAAAAACGCATACCGTACTCATGTACTCAAGGATGTTATCATGATGGAAAACCAAATACCTCTCTTTTTGCTCAGAGAAGTCCACGGTTTTTTTGAGCATGAAGATCACGACGCAGTATTGACCTCCATGCTATTGGGAGTTTGCAAGTATCTATCACCCATCGAGTACATCAATCATCAACATTTTACGGAAGAATGTTTCACGAGAGCCCATTTGCTAGATCTTCTCTACAACATGATTGTGCCAAAATTGACACTCGTAGCTGATTTTGATCAGCAGGAGAAGATGGAAGATCAGGACGAAGAGATTGACTGGTTTAGAAAAGCGATGAAATCAATCTTGATAGCGGTATGTTTTCTTATATTCGCCCCGCTTCGCATTCTCAAGAGAATTTTCCAGTCAAAAGTTGTTAAACGTTTAGCTACATCGCAACTTGCTATACTCTCACGGTTGAGTCGTGCAAAGAATAGTACTGTAACCAATATACTATCTTCCACAGAGAATGTGGCAGAAAAATTGGGAGGCACGTCTTTTAATCATATTAGCGACGAAAGTCTTTCAGTCGACGAGATTGCAATCCCAAGTGTGACACAACTTCATAAAATTGGTGTCAAATTTAGTCCAGTCAAGGGTGGCTTGAGAACCATAAAGTTCGACAAGTCTTCTGGGACATTTTACCTTCCAATTATTCACTTAGATGATAACTCCGATGTTGTGCTAAGGAACCTCGTGGCTTATGAGGCATGTATTGCACCAGAGGTGATGGTTTTTACACGTTACACAGAGTTTATGAATGGAATAATTGATACAGAAGAAGATGCGAGGATTCTTCGGGAGGCAGGGATAATCTTGAACCGTCTCAAAAGCGATGCAGAAGTGGCAACCCTTTGGAATGGGATGACAAAATCTGTGAGAGTAACGAAAGTTCCGATTCTTGACAAGGCAATTGAAGATGCTAATACCTATTATTCCAAAAGTTGGAAAGTCAGGATCAATACGAACATGAAGAACTTCATCCTCTCTTCCTGGCCATGTCTTACGTTTCTGGCAGCTACTATACTGATATTGCTGTTTATTGTGGAAACTGCTTGTTCTTCGTACGATTGCTCCAAATTGTTGGCGGCCCTTTAAAGGTTGGTTCGCACTTTCTGTACGAGAGATAAACTGTTCATACGTATTCTTTAACGAGTCGGGCTAGTTGCAGCCCAAATATCCTGCTTTTGTAATTTTTTTTTTTTTTTGTAATTGTTCGAGTCACATTTTTTTAATATATTAAAATATTTTTAAAAAATACACTCATATATTTAAAATCACTTTTTTAATCATTACATAAAATAAAATATAAACTTTTTTTTTCCGAACAATTAAGTAGAGCGATAAGAATTAGTTAGTAAAGTAGCTTTTTTCTTCTTTAATTTACTTTAATTTCTAAAGCGATTCATGTTGACAGATCCTTTTAGTTACGTTTATTTTTAAAAAATATCTCATCTCAATTTTATAATTATATTTTTTTTAATTATAATACAAAATAAAATAAACATTTCAATTTTTTTAAATTCATCTCATTTTCTCTCACTTAATAATTATAATTTTTTTAAATTTTTATATAAAATAAAATAAACAATCAATTCATCTCAATTCAATTCAACTCATCTCATTTATAAAAACAAACGAGACTAATTAATAAACAATTCGCGTGTCTCGTTACATATTCCATGGTATGAATCTCTTTGCAACATTTTTTTTTCCTGAATTATGGTGATGGTATTATACAAAATTTACAATAAAAAATTTCAAACAAAACGAAAAGCAGTAGTTCGACATTCGAAAAGGACTTTCAAAAAAAAAAAAAAACATTCGAAAAGGTGGGGGAACCCGGGAACAGCAGGACGACAGAAAAATAAGCTGAAATTACGGGGATGAATGAATGGCATTTTCACTTGGGTCAATATATGGCAACAACGAAAATTTCTTGGGGAATGAGCTCTCCCAGTGCCATGCCTTTTTTGGGTCCCTACCTCCTGTTAACTTTTTGAATTCCATATTTCCATCCATCGTCCTCTCACTTTTTTTACAAACGTTTTAGAAATCTTTAATTGTCAAACACGAAATAATTAAAAATGATTCTCATTCACTTTCAACACGTGATGGGCCGTTTGGAAATTGGAGTTGTCTAATTGAGTTAAATTTAATATTTAAATGAGAGTGTGTAACCCCTCTAGTTGGATTTTGTTTTGAATAAAATTTAAGATTGAATCAGTATGTATCAATTTTATATTTTTTAAAATCGATTATATATTTATTAACTTCTTAAATCGGTATCTTCGATATTATCGATTCTGATTCAGTTCGGTTAAGTTTTCTATTTTAATAAAATATAAATTTATTAGGTCATAAAATATTGTTAATATATATATTTTATGTTTAAAAAATATCATCAGATAAATTTTCATGTTTAAGAATAAAATTTTATATTATTAATTATAATAACATTATCTTATATATAATTATAATTTATATTATATATAATATTAAAAAATTAATTTATAGTATATATAAAATAGAGAATCGATCCGGTTCGGTCCTTAAAAGCATAGAACTGAAATCGGACCAGTATTGGCTACTTTGAAACTAAGGGAATCGGTCCCGGACCAGCTCCACTAGTTCGGGCCGCTTTTTCAGTTAAATTTTACACCCCTAATTCAACATTTAACTTATAAATCACTAAATTTATCTCAATTCAAAACCTTTTTATACGTAGGATCCACAACTTTTTTCAATTTCTCAAAAATACATATAAACATCTAAATACATATAAATTCATCTTAGGTAGATCTTACAAAACTCACTCCACCATCTCAACTAGGGGTGTAAAACGGTCGGTCTGGACCACAGAAACCAACCAGACCGAACCGAAAATCTCCATGGTTAGTTTCGGTCCAATAAATAGGGATATTTCGATCTTCGATCCGGTCCCAGGATGGGGATTTCCCAGACTGTACCGACTAAATCCAAAAATTATTATTTTTATTTTTATAAATATATTATTTTATATAATAATTATATAATAAATTATGTAATTTTCATCTAACCTATCCCCATTTACAATATAAAATAATAATACATTCACATTCTCTAAGTTAGTAATAAAGTAACAATTAACATCATCAACATAATTATATAATTATAAATTGATAACTAAACTAAATCACTATAACTATAGTCTATAATTATAAAGAAATCACTATAAGTCTATAATTATATATAGTATTAAATTATTAATATCACTATGACTAATGACTATAAGTTTATAACTAATACTAATATATAACTATACTAATAGTATAATATTAATGCTATTGTATAGTCTAATATATTATATAGTTTTACTAAATCACTAT
Source organism: Cyclocarya paliurus (assembly GCA_029856935.1). Lineage (NCBI taxonomy): Eukaryota > Viridiplantae > Streptophyta > Magnoliopsida > Fagales > Juglandaceae > Cyclocarya > Cyclocarya paliurus. Next base: position 958,247 of record CM056953.1, read on the forward strand.
AAGTTTATAACTAATACTATTAACAATATATCTTCATCTAACCTATTAGTATTAACAATATAAAATTTTAAATATGTTATTAACATTTGTTAATATTCTATCAATTAACTAATATATAATATCAATTAGTTAATTATATAGTAATTATATAAATTAATAATATAATTTTTATCTAATTTATTATCATTGACCATATAAAATATGTTTTTTATTGAGTTTGTTACATAATCTACATTAATAAGTCACTTAGTTTAATTTAGTATTTTAATAATTTTTTTATTAATTGATTTTAAAAAAAAAAGGCTGAACCAAATGGATCGGACTGGACTGATAACTACCAGTCCGGTCCCGTCTCTATGGATGTTCGGTCCGGTCCGGTCAAGGAAAAATGGTGGACCAAAAAGGTTCAGTCCATAACCGAACTAACCATTTTACACCCCTGATCCAAACTCACTACCATTTATAAAGAAGTTAATTCAACTCAACATTCAAACGAGACTTAAATATAACACTTCGTGATATTATTGATTGAAAACTTATATTTTTAAGTTAATGTGAAATACATCTAATAAAATGATTATCTATTATAAATTTAATTTTGAAGATTATTTTCAAAATTTTAATTTTATAAATTAACTATTACAATTATTTAAAATAATATGTGTCATGTGCTAGTCTGCAATTTATTATTTTTGCATGAATAAGAGAGACAAGGGTATGTCGAAATGCACTTGATGTCACTACAATCACTACGAGGCGGGCCCTCTCGTGGGCTTTGGGCGCGTAAATTACAGAAATGCGGACAATTATTGGGATCCCTTTATTTCATCTAGGCAAAGATTTAGGGCCGGTTTAGGTTCGGGCCACCTGAGTATTTTCAAGTATTTTAAAATATTTTATTATTATTATTCATTTACTTTTTATTACAATTTATTATTTTTTACTATTATTTAATATTCTATTATTTTTTATTTTTTATTATTCACAACTCTTAACTTCTCATTACTTAACTCATAAATTTTACTATACTTTATTACTATTTACAAATTTTAACTCAAAAATGTTATAAGTATTCATATCTCATCTCATAGTCTAATAAATTTTAAAGCGGTAAATTGTGTGGCCGAAAACAGAAATGTTGGCTAAAAATGTAAAAATGCAAAAGGGGTAATTCAGTCAAAAAGGTTCCCAACACAGCTGTGCTTGGCTGACTAACCGGGAAGAAGTATCCCAGTCCCACTCTCATAGCTCACTTCCCTCCCTCTCCTCCCCACTTCCCCGACCGTTACCTCTCTTTCTCGCTCTCTCTCTCAAAACCCGGTGCGCAAGCAGAGCTCTCTGTTTCTGTTTCTGGCTCCTCTCTCATAATGTCATGTTTTTGGTCTCTACCGTCTTCTTTTCTGGCCACTTTTCTCTTCCTTTTCACACGGGGATTCTCGCACTTCACCCCTCCAAACTCTGCCCACTGCAGGTACAACTCTTCGTTCTTTTTTTCCTGTTTGGCTGCAGAGAAAATGTAAGATCAGATAATATCCATACAGCGTTCTGTTTCTCTGAACTCTGTTTTTTCACAATCACCAACGAAGGAGCCAAAATAAATTTCCTGTTTTGCAATTTGCTTCCTATGCACACAAATCCCTTCTTTGGGTTTCTTTCGATTAATTTCGGAATTCAGTTTAATTTACTTCTAATAGCATTTGATCTGTACTTATATTGGTTTTTTGTTATGTTTGAACTGCTGGATTCCTATTCTCAACTTATTTCCCCGTCTCCTTTTCTTTTTTGAAAATGCAGTCTGTGGGTTTTACTGCAGTTCCCTGGTTTGTCATCGCCGCAGTCTGGTTCCTTGCACTTGGAATGTGCTTATGTCTCATCTGTGTCTGTTCTTTCTGTCGTAAAAGGGAGCCTTATGGCTATTCCAGGACGGCTTATGCTCTCTCTCTTATCTTCCTCATAATCTTTCACCATTGCAGCCATGTACATCCTGTCTCTCTCTCTCTCTCTCTCCCACTTTTGTAATAACTTGATGTGCTAGACTGTGGTTACAGTGATGGATGCGTTGTTTTATACGCTGGTCAGGGGAGGTTCCACAGTAGTACTACGAATACCTTGGAGTATGTCGTGGTTCAGGCAGATTTCACAGTTGAGAAGCTTAGAAGTGTCTGGTTATCTTGGTGCAGCTAAGCAGATAGGAATAGATCGAATTTTTCTCCCAGTGAATGGGCATTTCTTATCTATATATGTACCTATAAAGACATGGCAAAATCCTTGTTACATGATGTTCAAAAACATCTACAAAACAACTAACCGTGCAAAACCAAACTGTAATCCCCCTCTGGATCACCCATAAAATTAAAAACGGGGAGACAGAGTAATGATCATAAATTCATAGTAATTTAAGATTACCAAATCCCTTTCATTTGCTCCCAAACAAAACGAAACAAAACAAGTTGCAAATTTTTGTCACTTGCAGTGCTAATTCAATAACCGAAAGGATAAACATAGGATCAAACCATCACATTCTACATGATTTTCAATAGCAACATCATTAATTGATGGCATATCAGATTAAACCATATTTCATAAGCAATAAGTTTGGTAAATCCATATCCAATCATATGATGTTACACAACCTCATAGTTGAGATTTCAAAAAGATCAAAGTTACGAGAACAAAATTATCACGTATCATTGAAATCACAAAAAAAAGTGTATCATGGAAGTAGCAAAAAGATCTAAGTCAGTTGAGTTTCCAAGAAGATGCATTTACAAGAACAGTAGTCTACAATGGAATCATGGATCGAAAAAGAGGGACTCTGGTAAAGAAATGTTCAAATCACAAAAAGCTTGCTCTCTACAAAGTCTCATTAGGCACAAATACACCCAACTATTGAGCACACGATAATTGAAACACAAAAACATGTTCAAATCCAACAACAGATTACACTACTATTGAGAGCACAACACTTGCAACCAGCAAAGACAGACACGAAACAAAATTACACACTGATCGCAAGATCTCACAAAAGACATTGGATACAGAACGAGTTTGGCATTGACACCAATAAACACATTTCGAAAGGCACAAACTCATAGAAGCCAAATATTAAATGCCAACAAAACCAACAAGACATGAATCGCATCACGAAAATGTATCTCGCGAGGTTAATACCTTCAATAGCCTCTCTTGGAGTCTTGAACCCCAGCCCGATGCTCTTCCAAAATCCGTTGCCTCTTTCCCGGGCCTCTTCCCTTTCCCCGACTTCTTCGAGCTACGCAATTTTTCGTCAGAATAGTACTATTTGTTCTACCAAATTTTTTACTTAAAGATGCGGAATTCACAAACCTATTCTGTCCACATTTGATTGAGGAGAACGGAAAAAAACTCATAACACTCGAATACTTTTTTTTTATAGGTAAAAGTAAATTTTATTGATATAAAAGGCATCGCCCGAGTACACTAGATAACACTCGAATACAAAATTACATTGATTTCTTTGCCACTGTTTTCCGAGCAAACAAACAGAGAAAATAAGTCAAGTCAAACGTAAATGCAACTACTTACCAGAGGAACACCTTGGGCTGCTTCAAGAATGCCTTCTCCGTCTGTAACGGACAAAAATGGTGATCTCAGATTATTAATAAAGCAGCCTTACGAATTAAAATATTCTCCGATAGATAGATAGAGAGAGGTGTAAAGAGATCCAACCTGTTCCGCCATGGTGAGGGTTTGTGGGTACTTTAGGAAGCGTAGATGCCGACGACGCAGATGAGGCGATGAAGAAAATCCTAAACCCTAGCGAAATGAATGTTCAGAACGAAATGAGTGGAGCGTACATTCTGTAATGACAAAACCACCCTCAATATAAAAAGGGCATTTTAATTTGATTTGAGTATTTAAAAAAGAATACTGACGCTCCTGCAATTTTTTTTACAATTTTTTTTATAATTTTTTTAAAATTAGTTAATATAATTATGTTATTCCATTAAAAATAATCTCAATTTTACATGATTAATCTTTGTTTTAAATAGAATTATAAAATAATTACAGATTAATCGTAAATTTATTATTTTCTTTTTAAAAACTAAAACTAATAACTAAATCCTCTTGAACAAGGGAGGAGGAACTCTATTAGGATTGAGAATGTCATGTGGAGGACCAAATATTCTCTATTATAAAGTGAGCTGAGCCCCATAACATAAAGTCCCACGATTCAAAAACTGAATGTTGGCTGAGCACAAACTAAGACTTATTAATACAAAATTCCAATTCAACCATCATTGGCGATTTAATGATGTAACGGACAAATAATCTTCGGTGTGATATCCGCTTATAAAATTTGCCTCATATATAAATTCTCCCGGCATAATAGCAGACTTGAAGTCTTAGCAGTCCACAATCCAATGAGGATTAGAGAATGTCATGCCATAAGATAAGTTATTCCAATCACACGCTCAACCAATATAAATAAAAGTAAAAAAATATGTATGAGGTAACTTTTGAACAGTCTAAAAATTAAAATAACTCATACATTTTATTATAATTTGGAGATGTGTCTCTCACCACACTAAGCCCTTATCTTCTTGATACAGGTTACTGAAAGCCAATTGCATAAATATTACAGAACCGGGAACACGTCCACAGCATCATGAATACACGTAAAAAAACCAGCATGCATCTTAAGAAAGCCCAGCCTTGTTTTTGGGACTCTAATTAGCAGCCCAAAAATACTCAACGATGAGCCGCTCAACTGTTTTCCTCAACTGCATGCACTAAACTAATTAACTTCCCATATGCATAAAGAAGTATAATTCTCCGCTTGCCCGTGTAAACTAAACCCCTCCGAATTTCCGAAACCCCGTGTGACTCCAAGTATCCTCTCTTTTTGTTTTTGTACATGGCGATTGTGTTTTGTAGTGGCTGGAAATAGGGGTTCAAATAACGTCCTAATGTCCAAATTCTCCATGATTAATTATCTGTTTCTGTTCATGAACACTTAACATAATGTTTCGTTATTTTCTTCTTTTTTGGTACATTTAAATTTCAGTTAATTACAAGTTATAATTTGTTATGTGTGCTAAAGACTGAAGTTGTACTACTTTTTATACATAATTAATATTACTAAATAATAAATAATATGTACGTGTCAATGGGCATTAATTTGAAAATTCAATCATAGCTTATTATTTGTAAATGATATTAGTCAGGAACGAAAAAAATACATATATTAATTTGATCAATAATCTTTGGTAGCATGCATAGTGCTGTTGCCATTTTCAAACTGCCAATGAATCTTATTCTTATCATAATTCAGAAACCATTTTTTTAAAAAGTTTAAATGCCAGTACATGACTTGATTCACATTTTTTTTTAGGAGACAAAAGAATTCATTGTCTCTTTTTTTTTTTTTTTTTTTTCTGTTGATGTATGGGTTTTGTTACACAACCTTTACCACATTCCGCGCTCCATATTTTTTTAAATTTTTTTTTAGTTTATTTTTTTTAAACTATTTCAAATTTTCTATTCACTATTCATACAATAAATATTTGATAAAAAAATTAAAAAAAATGTGGTATGTGAAGTGTGGATAAATAGTAAGAAGTTGTGAAATTTTTTTACTGATATAAGGCTGGCATACGTTCAACATGGCTTGCTGATCTCTTTTTTTCTTCTTTTTTTTTTTTCCTTTTTTTGATGTTTTTAATTTTACTCATTGCACAAGTTTAGACAACACAAAAAAATGACAGGTTAATTTTTTCATACTTTTCCAAATTTGTATCAATATTTTATCTATAAGAACAAAAACCCACAAACGTGTTCAAACACCTTATAAGGATCATTCTTATATATTTTTTTTAATTTGTTTTTCATTGATCTTATCATCATCTACAGAGTAGCAAGATAATGATGGATAGTACCATTCCATTCCTTTAATTCTCGATGAACGCCGTCCACACAAACCATGCAAAAAACAAATTAGGGAAAAAGGTAAGGAAGCTACGTACGTACGTCCCTATCTTGCTGCATGCATCAGTTAATAATTTTCATGGCCGCACGTAATGTTTATACCTTGATCAAGTGGGGAAAGCCCAAACAATTAGTAATGCATAACCCATAATTTGACTAATCAGATGGCAAATCGTTGAAAATTTCAACTCCGTAGTAATTGGGACATATTGACCGGCGAGTTTATGATGCAAACTCAAATTGATATACGACATCTAGGTCTAAATTTTATGTTAATTATATTGAAATTCTACCTTAAAAAGATTGTACAAAAATAGAAGGAAAATTTTAATATATTTCTCGGACTAAGGGCAATATTAGTTATTTTTTTTAAAATCATATATTTATAATTATTTTTACTTTTAGTAAATATTTAGTTTCAAGATTGTAAATGGTTTTGATTTTGATTTTGACCAAATTTTTGGTACGATTCATGTTTATTTATGTATTAATTTCTCATACAATTAAGTATATTTTTTTTATTTTTAAAAAAATATTCATAATTTCAAATTTTGCAACTATTTAAGTTCGGCTTGTAGGCTTTATAAAATAATTTTAAATTATACTATCAATCAATATTATTCAAAATTATTTTCTCTGTATTTCAAGAGAATCTCTTGTCTTTTTTGTTTTATCATCTATTGACACTAATATGCAGAATAATCACTGTACGGCGTGAGTTTATGATAATATAATGTCTTTTGCATGGTGTGGCTGAAACAAGTATTAAAAAGGTAAATCCTAAACCCTAGCGAAATGAGTGTTCAGAACTAAAGAAGCTTATAAGTGGAGCCCTACACTCTGTAATGACCAAACCACCCTCAATATAAAAAGGGAATTTTAATTTAATTTGAGTATTTAAAAAAGGATAATGACACTCCTGCAATTTTTTTTACAATTTTTTACAATTTTTTAAAATTAGTTAATATAATTATGTTATTCCATCAAAAAATAACCTCAATTTTACATGATTACTCTTCATTTTAAATAGAATTATAAAATAATTATAGATTAATCATAAATTTATTATTTTCTTTTTAAAAATTAAAGCTAATAACTAAATCCGCTTGGAGCAAGGAGGAGGAACTACATTAGGATTGAGAATGTCACGTGGAGGACCAAATATTCTCAATTATAAAGAGCCCCAATACCATAAAGTCCCACGAACCAAAAACTAAATGTTGGTTTAGCACAAACCAAGACTCCAATGCCAAAACAGATTGATACAAAATTTGAATTCAACCGTCATTAATGATGTAACAGACAAATAATCTTCGGTGTGATATTCGTTTATAAAATTCGCCTAGTATATCGATTCTCCTGACATAATAGCGAACTTGAAGACCTAAGAGTCATCAATCCTATGAGGATTAGAAAATGCCAAGCCATAAGATAAGTTATTCCAATCACACACTCAACTAGTATAAATAAAGATAAAAAAACAAGCATGAGATAACTTCTGAACAAACTACCTCGTACATTTGATTATAATTTGGAGATGTGTCTCTCACCACATTAAGCCCTTATCTTCTTGATACAGGTTGGTGAAAGCCAATTGTAGAAATATTATGGAACACTTCCATAGCATCATGAATACACGTAAAAACCAGCATGCATCTTATGAAAGCCAACCTAGTCTCTGGGCCACTAATTAGCAGCCCAAAAATACTCAACGATGAGCCGCTCAGCTGTTTTCCTCAACAGCACGCACTAAACTAATAAACTTCCCATATAAATTAAAAGAAGTATTCTCTGCTTGCTTGTGTAAACTAAACCCCTCCGAATTTATGAAAAATAATAATAGGGTTACTGCCTATCTATTATTTTTTTTTGTATTTAGTTTTTTATTTTATTTAATGATTAAGGAAGTAAATATTAGTAAAATTATATATATTTTTAATTTTTTCTTAGTGATTAAGGATGTTAAAAAATACTTAAAAGAAAATGATAAAAAAAAAAAATTGAAATGTACTTGGATAATAGATGGGTAGTAAACTTATCACTACCCCTTTCCGAAACCCCCATGACTCAAAGTATCATCTCTTTTTGTTTTTGTACACGGCGCGTGTGTTTTGTAGTGGCTGGAAATAGGGGTTCAAATAACGTCCTAATGTCCAAATTCTCTATGATTAATTATCTGTTCCTGTTCATGAACACTTAACATAATGTTTCGTTATTTTCTTCTTTTTTTGGTACATTTAAATTTCAGTTAAATACAAGTTATAATTTGTTATGTGTGCTAAAGACTAAAGTTGTACTACCTTTTATACATAATTAATATTAATAAATAATATGTACGAGTCAATGGGAATTAATTTGAAAATTCAATCATATCTTATTATTTGCAAATGATATTAGTCAGGAACAAAAAAAAAAAACATATATTAATTTGATCAATAATCTTTGGTAGCATGCATATAAGTACTGTTGCCTGCCTATTTCAAAGTGCCAATGGATCTTATTCTTATCAGAAACCTTTTTTTTTTTTTTTTGAAGTTTAAACGCCAATACATGACTTGATTCACAATATTTTTTTTTAGGAGACAAAAAATTCATTATTGTCTCTTTTCTTCATTTTTTTTTTTATGTTTTTAATTTTACTTATTTCACAAGTTTAGACAACACAAAAAAATGACAGGTTAATTTTTTCATACTTTTCCAAATTTGTATCAATATTTTATCTATAAGAACAAAACCCACAAACCTGTTCAAACACGCTGACCTTATAAGGATCATTCTTATATATATTTTTTAATTTGTTTTTTCATTGATCTTATCATCATCTACAGAGTAGCAAGATAATGATCGATAGTACTATTCCATTCCTTGAATTCTCGATGAAGGCCGTCTACCCAACCCGTGCAAAAAACAAATTAGGGAAAAAGGTAAGGAAGCTACGTACGTACGTCCGTATCTAGCTGCATGCATCAGTTAATAATTTTCATGGCCTTACGTAATGTTTTGATCAAGTGGGGAAACTGGAAAGTCCAAACAATTAGTAATGCATAACCCATAATTTGACTAATCAGATGGCAAATCATTGAAAATTTCAACTCCTTACTAATTGGAACAGATTGACTCGCGAGTTTATGACAATATAATGCCAGTTGCATGATGTGGCTGAGTCAAGTATTATGCAGGATTCCAAAGTTTGACTATAGACCACCAAAACCTAATTGGAATTTCAAAAATAATAATTCAAAGGTATATTTTATATATATATATATATATATATATATATATATATATATATCGGATAAGGATTAGTACCAGTGATTTTTAATTTGATTTTGCGCACATGTCAGATAAAATCAAAGTAATATAAATTGAAAAATTCTTTTTACAGTTCTAAACGGAGGATTGTCCTATTCATATATAGAGATAAAAGGAAAAAAATATCATTTAAAAAAAATATTATCGTAATTTTAATTTTTTTTAAATATAATTATATAGACTTACATCTTCGTTTAAAGATTGTATATAGACTAATTCTATAATATTAATCTTTCTTAATTTCGATCAATCGCATGATTTGTCTCGTACTCTAAAAACTCTCCGATCCATTATAAAAGGGTGCCTGAAGGTAAGATATTTACATAGAGAAACTCATCGGCGTCTCTCCGTTCTAATTAAGCACGTTTTCTCTTCCGCCATCTCCATCTCCGATTCAGTAGATCATCATACGATCCTCTGAGTTAAAAGCCATGAAACTACCAAAAGTTGCCGATAGTACTCATGATCGATGGGTTATACAGATAAGTCGAGCCCTAGAAGAAGAATGCCTCAAAGAGGACGACGATGAAGATGCTGCTATAATTACCATCTTCACCGTGCCTACAACCCTAATGTCTATCAAACCAGAAACATACACTCCACAACTCGTAGCCCTTGGCCCATGCCATCACCAGCGGCCTCAACTCTTGGAGATGGAGCGCTGCAAACTGGGGTCAGCTAAAAGAATGCAGAAGAACTTCAAACAAATCAAATTCCGCGACTTGGTTAGCCGCATTGCAGAAAGTGATCGCGTCATCAGAGCTTGCTACCATCGTTTCTTGGACTTCGACCAAGAAACACTCGCATGGATATTTGCCATCGATTCTTCCTTCTTGTTGGACTGTCTCCAAACCTACTTTTCAGGAACTGAAGGCTCACTTATGGAAATCTCGTCTAATACGAGTAATCAAAACAACTGCGCGTGGAATAAAAACGCACACCGTACTCATGTACTCAAGGATGTTATCATGATGGAAAACCAAATACCTCTCTTTTTGCTCAGAGAAGTCCACGGTTTTTTTGAGCATGAAGATCAGGACGCAGTATTGACCTCCATGCTATTGGGAGTTTGCAAGTATCTATCACCCATCAAGTACATCAATCATCAAGATGATTTTACGGAAGAATGTTTCACGAGAGCCCATTTGCTAGATCTTCTCTACTACATGATTGTGCCAAAATTGACACTCGTAGCTGATTTTGATCAGCAGGAGAAGATGGAAGAGGACGAAGAAATTTGTTGGTTTAGAAAAGCGATGAAATCAATCTTGATAGCGGTATGTTTTCTTATATTCGCCCCGCTTCGCATTCTCAAGAGAATTTTCCAGTCAAAAGTTGTTAAACGTTTAGCTACATCGCAACTTGCAATACTCTCACGGATATTGAGTCGTACAACGAATATTACTGTAACCAATATACTATCTTCCACAGAGAATGTGGCAGAAAAATTGGGAGGCACGTCTTATAATCATATTAGCGACGAAAGTCCTTCAGTCGACGAGATTGCAATCCCAAGTGTGACACAATTTCATAAAATTGGTGTCAAATTTCGTCCAGTCAAGAGTGGCTTGAGAACCATAAAGTTCGACAAGTCTTCTGGGACATTTTACCTTCCAATTATTCACTTAGATGATAACTCCGATGTTGTGCTAAGGAACCTCGTGGCTTATGAGGCATGTATTGCACCAGAGGTGATGGTTTTTACCCGTTACACAGAGTTTATGAATGGAATAATTGATACAGAAGAAGATGCGAGGATTCTTCGGGAGGCAGGGATCATCTTGAACCGTCTCAAAAGCGATGCAGAAGTGGCAACCCTTTGGAATGGGATGACAAAATCTGTGAGAGTAACGAAAGTTCCGATTCTTGACAAGGCTATTGAAGATGCTAATACCTACTATTCCAAAAGTTGGAAAGTGAGGATCAAAATGAAAATGGAGAGATTTATCGTCTCTTCCTGGCCATGTCTTACGTTTCTGGCAGCTCCTATACTGATATTGCTGTATATTGTGCAGACTGCTTGTTCTTCGTACAATTGCTCCAAATTGTTGGCGGCCCTATAAAGTTTGGTTCGCACTTTCTGTTGTATTTTTACGTTCGATTGGAGTACGGCATCCATGTACAATAAATAAACTGTTCATACGTACTCTTTAATTTAACTTAAGTTCTAAAGCAATTCATGTTGACGGATCCTTTTAATTAATAAACAATTCACGTACGTGTCTCGTTACATATTCGATGGCATGAATCTCTTTGCAACATTTTTTTTTCCTGAATTATGTTGATGGTATTATACACTAAAATTTGCAATAAAAATTACAAACAAAACGAAAAGCGGTAGTTCGAAATTCGAAAAGGTGGGGAACAGCAGGACGACAGAAATATAAGCTGAAATTACGGGGATGAATGGTCAATGAATGGCATTTTCACTTGGCTCAATAGCAACCGAGAAAATTTCTTGGGGAATGAGCTGTCCTAGTGCTATCCCTTTTTTGGGTCCCTCCATCCTGTTAACTTTTTGAATTCCATCGTCCTATGAAGGTCACTTTTTTGACAAACGTTTTCGAAATCTTTATAATTGTCAAACTCGAAATAATTAAATAAAAAATCTATTCAACTCCTTACTATTTACATAATCTTCACATACCATTTTTTTTTATTATTAAATATTTAATATATGAATAATGAATAAAAAAATTAAATTAGTTTAAAAAAAAAACTTAAAAAAAAATTTTAAAAAAATATTAAAATTAAAAAAAAAAATAATATGTAAAAGTTGAAGAGATTGTGTAGAATTTCTCATAATTAAAAATGATTCTCACTCACTTTCAACACGTCAAGGCCGTTTGTAACTTGGAGTTGTCTAAATTTAAATTGAATTAAATATTTAAATTTAAAATCTTTTTATACATAAGATCTATAATATTTTAAATTTTAAATTTTTTTATATTCAAGATTTATAACTTTTTTTTTAACTTCTTAGAAATACATCTAAATTTATATTAACATCTAAATACATATAAATTCATTTTAGTTAGACTCTACAAAATTCACTTCGCCATCTTAACTTATTATATTTATTAAGAAACTTAACTCATCTCAACTCAATTCAACTCAACATTTAAACGGTATAATTAACACTTTGTGATTTTATTGATTGAAAACTTATATTTTAAAATGTTTATCTATTATAAATTTAATTTAAATGATAAATTTTAAAATTTTAATCTTATAAATTAAATATTACAATTATTTAAAATAATGTGTGATGTGCTAGTTTTAGATGCTGCAATTTTATTATTTTTGAATGGATAAGAGAGACCAGGGTAGGTTGAGATGCACTTGATGTTACTACAATCACTATGAGGCGGGCCCTCTCGTGGGCTTTGGGCTCGTAAATTACAGAAATGCGCTTTACTAGTTCATTTCAGAATTTATTTATTTTTATTTAACTATGTGGAATTTAGATTGGGACAATTATTGGGATCCCTTTGTTTCATTTAGGCAAAGATTTAATAAATTTTAAAGCGGTAAATTGTGTGGCCGAAAACAAAAATGTTGGCTAAAAAAGTAAAAATGCAAAAGGGGTAATTCAGTCAAAAAGGTTCCCAACACAGTGGTGTTTGGCTGGCTAACCGGGAGGGAGTATCCCCCAGTCCTCTCACAGTCCCACTCTCACAGCTCACTTCCCTCCCTCTCCTCCCCACTTCCCCACCGACCGTTACCTCTCTCTCTCTCTCTCAAAACCCCGTGCGCAAGCAGAGCTCTCTGCTTCTGTTCCTGTCTCTTCTCTCTCATAATGTCATGTTTTTGGTCTCTACCGTCTTCTTTTCTGGTCACTTTTCTCTTCCTTTACTCTGCTACTTTCTTTTCCTTTTCACACGGGGATTCTCGCTCTTCAACCCTCCAAACTCTGCCCACTACAGGTACTATACTCTTCGTTCTTTTTTTTCCTGTTTGGCTGCTGAGAAAATGTAAGATTAGAGAATATCTATACGGTGTTCCTGTTTCTCTGTACTCTGTTTTTTTACAATCACCAACAAAGGAGCCAAAATAAATTTCCTTTTTCTACCACATTGCCGCTGTTTGCGTGAAAGATAATTGTTTCTTTCCTTCTTAAATCTTCTCTCCTTTCCAGGTTGGGAAAATGAAGGAAAATATGGTGTGGATCACTCGCAGGGGAGTTGGAGGTCTCTCGTGGAGGGTCCCACTGCTGCACCTATTGAAAGCTCATCATATGTCTTGGCTTCAAAGAGAACATACCGAAAAGACCCTCTCAATGGGTTCAAAAAGTACACCAAAGGATGGAATATCAGCGAGCGCCATTACTGGGCTGTAAGTTTCTCAAACTGCCTCCCACGAATTAGGCCGGTTTTCTTGTCCTATATAGCTGTCTTGAACACGGATGGCTTTGATTGCCAGTATGAGTTTTACTTTTGTATCCTCCTTTCCGGGCATGCCTCGTCTGGTAGAGGTGGGGCTGGTGCTAAATCATGATATATTGTCTTAACCTGTGATGGTACAGTACGGGAGACACTATTGTTTCAAGGGAATGAATGCCATCAAGTAAAACTTGATACAGTAGGAGGCTTGAATTTAGCAGTACTACTGTATTGTTTCTGGATAAATTTACAGGTGGGTTGAGGAGCAATCTAGATTTAAAAAGGAAAAAAAACTGTGGTAGAGAATGTTGGTCACATGTCGTTAAATGAATAATATTTTGATCATGTCTTTACTCTAGCACAATCTATAAAAAAGAAACGTTTAAATGAAAGATAAAAAAGGAGCAGAAAAGGATGTTTTAATCGTGAATTTATTAATTCTTTCATGAGAAAGTTTGCTCCACTGCGCCAGAAAAGGAAAAAAGGAAGTTTGCTCCAAACCTTTTTCTTTATATGAGATCTCCCGGTTGTCTTTTCTTCTTCCTTTTTAATGGTTTGAATGGGGATTCTTCTTCTTTTTCTTCTTTTTTTAAAGGAAAATTAGGAACCTTTTCAATTGTATGTTGAAACTTATGGATGTGCGGTATTAGAATGGATTTATTTAAGGCTGGGATTGGCAGAAAGTGCATACAATGTATATAAAAGGAAAATTATACTAATGAAACAAGCATGTGCTATCCAGTTCCCTTTCCAATTATTACTTATCAAAAAAAGAAAGTTCCCTTTCCAATTATAGTGGGAGAATATTCTGATTTTCGTTAGATAAGATTCATCTTAGTCTCAAGTCTCAACATTTTTTTTCTTTCACATTTCCATAGAGGTCTTGGTCTCATCACTCTCATGATCAATTTGCTGATGCTTTTGATTTATTATCAATTATCTTATTTGCAATTTGCTTCCTATGTACACAAATCCCTTCTTTGGGTTTCTTTCGATTAATTTCTGAATTCAGTTTAATTTACTTCTAATAGCATTTTATCTGTACTCATATTGGTTTTTTGTTATGTTTGAACTGCTGTATTCCTATTCTTAACTTATTTCCCCGTCTCCTTTTCTTTTTTGAAAATGCAGTCTGTGGGTTTTACTGCAGTTCCCTTGTTTTTCATCGCTGCAGTCTGGTTCCTTGCACTTGGAATGTGCTTATGTCTCATCTGTGTCTGTTCTATCTGTCATAAAAGGGAGCCTTATGGCTATTCCAGGACGGCTTATGCTCTCTCTCTTATCGTCCTCATAATCTTCACTATTGCAGCCATGTACATCCTCTCTCTCTCTCTCTCTCTCTCTCTCTCTCTCAGGTTCCACTTTTGTAATAACTTGATGTGCTATACTGTGGTTACAGTGTTGGATGCGTTGTTTTATACGCTGGTCAGGGGAGGTTCCACAGTAGTACCACGAATACATTGGAGTATGTCGTGGTTCAGGCAGATTTCACAGTTGAGAAGCTTAGAAGTGTGTCCGGTTATCTTGGTGCAGCTAAGCAGATTGGAATAGATCGAATTTTTCTACCTACAAATGTTCAAACTGATATTGACCAAATTGAAACAAAAATTAATTCTTCTGCTAGTACCCTTGCTGACCGAACAGTAAAGAATTCAGACGACATTCGCGATCTCTTGGATTCTGTGTAATAAAGAATTAAGTCTTGCCTTCTCTATTTTGTGTGCTTCTGAGACATGTCTTAATGCTAAAATGAATACGGTGATGTTTATGCAGGAGACTGGCACTCATCATAATCACGGCTATTATGCTTGTCTTGACATTTCTTGGATTCCGTAAGCCTTGTCAATCACCTTTTTGCAATGCTATTTATCATTAACTTCATAAATTTAAAACATTTTCCGCAGAGATCCTAATTCGTTTTTGTACCCTTTGTGTTTGCTTCAGTATTCTCAATATTTGGCATGCAGTCTCTTGTTTACATGTGAGTAAGAAAATCATGTCCAGCACTGCATTTTCCTTTTATGTTATTTCCCTCGTTCATGTCGCTCCAACAAATGCTGCATTTGTTGCAGCCTGGTGGTCGCTGGGTGGTTACTTGTTACAGGAACATTTATCATGTGCGGCATATTTCTTCTCCTACACAAGTAAGTTTTGTGACAACTTGTAACGCTTAGAGTTTTCTTCTAGATATCTTGCTGCCCATATATACTTGCAAAGCTATGTGTGGTTATACTAATTGAACATTTCATATCTTTGCCACAATCCATGTTGCTCATCACTTTCTAATAAAATGGTTACAAAGTCTAGATTGGCAACTCTCTGCACTCCATTTGACTGCAAGCATTTCAAGAACGACTAGTGTTAATACTGAGTCCTTATGGCTCTATTTTAAGGATGATAAGGGTGTTATCTCGTCAGTCTATTCTTAGTGTCGTCATTTTCTGTTTGCCTACATCTTTATTTAGCATTGTGCTAAATCAAGGCTAATTAAATTTATTATGAACTTATGAATGGTTGGTCCTTAGAAGTTTGTTATGTTCGTCAAAATGAAAACCAATGGGGGTGGCTCATAAAGATTGCAGGCAGAGCCATGAGTCCATGACATGAAGTGCCAAGCATAATTTTGTTCTTCACTATAGAGGAGATTCGACGTCTTTTTGTCACAGTAATATTAACTAAACTGTAAACATAAGGAAAGGATTTTCTTTCGCTTGTTGTGCAAAAATATCTCAATAAGCGTATAGCATACACACATTTTCTCTTCAATAGGAATATCAGTTCTCAGCATTACAACAAAAAAGTAAAAGAATCAATGGTCGCAGTGCTCAAGTGCTAAAGTTTCCACGTCACTTCAGAATTTTCAACTTCAGTTTGCTGCTACATGTGTTAATTGTCAGGTTCATTCTTTTGATGATAATATTTTAGCTCAGATGCTGATCTTTTCCCCTTTTACCTATTAGTGTAGCTGCAGACACTTGTGTTGCAATGGATGAATGGACTCAAAACCCTACTTCTCATACAGCTTTAGATGATATACTTCCGTGTGTGGATACTGCAACTGCACAAGAGACCTTGATGCGGAGCAAGGAAGTCACTTCTGAGCTTGTCAATTTACTTAACGAGGTCATTACCAATGTCTCGAACTTAAATTTTGCCCCCAACTTCACACCATTGTACTACAACCAATCCGGCCCGAAGATACCCCTCCTATGTAACCCATTTTATTCCGACTTGACGGATAGAGCTTGCACTGCTGGTGAAGTGGACTTGACCAATGCAACAGAGGTAAGACGTTGGTCCTCTTCATACTCTTAATGATCACATGGTCTCGTTTCCAAATATTACTTTCACATGTACCAATTTAACAAAGCATCTGGAGGCCTTACTTTCATTTAAATCATGCAGGTTTGGATCAACTATGTCTGCCAAGTTTCAGCAACTGAGATATGTGTTACAACAGGGCGTTTGACCCCGACCTTCTACAACCAGATGACTGCCGGAGTAAATGTTAGCTTTGCCTTGTATAATTATGCACCTTTCCTTGTTGAACTTGAAGATTGCACATTTGTGAGGGAAACATTCAGTGAAATACATAGAGACCATTGTCCCGGTCTGCGGCGATACAGTGGATGGATCTATATAGGGTTGGTGATGGTCTCCACTTCAGTTATGCTCTCACTGATCTTCTGGGTTATCTATGGGAGAGAAAGGCGTCACCGCGTGTATACCAAAAAGTCAACATCTGAATCAGCCGAAGCTTTTGAAGGAGGCAAGGAGCAGTAAATATTATTTCCACTGCATTGGGACATATAGGATGGACTATTTCTTTGCATTCGGTTTGGTTTCCATGTGTTGTAAAATGAATTACTTCTATCATGCTTTTTTACATAGAAACCAACTTCCAGATTTTTGCATACATGCTTTGGCACTGATGTGATAAGATTGAATGAAACAAAGTGACGTGTGTTTATAATTTTCCTGGGGTTAAACATCGGTGACCTACTTTACAAACTTCCTTGAAATAGGCTTTGGGACGGCAAGTATCCGCCGTTAAAGATTGGTTATAAACTCATGGTCCAGTAACCAGTTGGGCGGTACCCACTCCCACTCAATGCACTTATGAGCATTCATCCTTTGTCTTCAGAAATTGAAACACCAATTAAAAAAAGGTGGCTCTACATGGGCTCCGTAGTGTATTTTGATTTTTTTAATTATTATTTTTACATATATTTTTTAATACTTTTTAATATTTTTAAAAAATAAAAATTTATAGTATTATTAAAAAACAATTCCTTAATTATTAAATAAAAATCAAATAAAAATCCCAACAAAACCCGGCAGGAAAGCGGCATTTTCCTAAACAAAACTGACCCAGTGCATTTCAAAGTCATTTCAAGTCACCTGATTCGTTATATCTAGGGGTGTGAAATCGTCTTAATGAATTATGTTTGTGTTATGTTAAGACATGTATATTATACTATATGAGTCAACCATAATTCAATCCGTTAAATTTATCGTGTCAAAATCTTACACTGTAACATGACCCATTAACATAACGGATCGTGTCGTATCAATTTGTTTTGATCCGTTTATGTAAATAGGTTGAACAGACTCTAAATTCACCTGTTTGACCTAATTAAATTTAACATAATTTTATATAAATATTAAAATCACAATATTTATAAAAAAATATAAAACTAACTACAAGTCCAAAATCACAAACCAAACAATAAAAATGTCGAAATTAAAATTATAACAATTTTATTTTTAGGTATAAAGGTATAATTTTAATTTAATTTTCTTAACAGATAAAAATGGTTGACCCATTATTAACCCCTATTAAGTAATCGTGTCTTAATGTGTCAATCCGTTTTGACCTGAACCGTAAAGACTAAATCTTAATCTGCTTTTATCGTATCGTGTTTGATTGAATTAACAGATCGTATCACATATTATCATTTTTAAGATAAAAGATTTTACGATTTAACATGTTGTTTCAAATTATGTCATTTTTTAAATTTATTTTTATATAGTCTAAAGTATTTTTCTTTAATTTTTTTTCGTGAAGGTTCTCGAGACTCTCAATAATTAAGGCTTTTTTTAAACCTGGGTTTAGATCTTGTCATGTGATATCCTTTTGGCATCTCGTGGATGGATTTTCCAAAGTAAAAAGCAACGCTAGTGTTGCCCTATTCACACTTCATCCCCCACCATGTTGGATTTGGTGACTTGGTAGCCCTCCAGTTTAACAACTCACCCATCTCCACCCGCACAAAGTTGTTCGGTTCCTTTTCAACCGACACCTTCCTAATTTAACAAAGGAAAATCATAAACACATAACGTTCTTTAATAATACTTTACACATTTATGTATTAAATGAGAAATATTTTTTAAAATTACTTATAAAAATAATATCATTTATAAAAATATCTTTATCTTAAAACATAGTTGTAAAATATAGTGTAAAAAGTGTTACGTAGGTATCAAATGCTATTTCACGTTGAATTTTTTAGAATAATTATTATATATTTTTAAAATACAGACATGCGACGCAGTCATACTTTCAACGTATCATAAGATGTTATATTAGATAAATTTATGTAAACAATTTTAATTAAATAATATGTGATGATAGGATGACAGCACCATGTAATCTATGATTAAGAAATAAATAATATTTTTTTATAACCTCCTGTCTCTCTCTCTCTCTCTCACTCTCGTGGAGGACGTTTTCACATTTTTTTCAATCATGTGGGTAGAAAGTCTTATCCCATGTTCCAAAGTAGGTTGCCTGGTTGAGAATGTAGCAAATCTTATTACGATGCGACCATCTTTATTTATTAAGTTTAATGGTATCGAGTTCCGATTCAGCTCATCTCTCCGAAGAATGCGGATCCAAGAAGACCGCTTGTCTAAAAACCACACCCAAACAATTGGAACTAAAAAAGAATAGAAAAATATTTTTAAATTGAACCCCAGATTGTAAATTTATTTCAATTTATCTTATTTTATTATTATAATTTTTTAAAATTTTCATAAAATATAATAAATAATTCAACTTTTTTAAATTATAAAATAATAATAATATTAAAAAAAAATATTCTAATAATATTTTATTCAACTCATTTCTGAATTCAAACGGGCTGAATATGAATAATCATTTTACTTTTATTTTAATGAAACTATAATATAATTCACTATTAATTTGTTTCAGAATTATTACTAATAATTAATTACTCCATATTTTAACACCCAAATAGACACTATCCAGTCGTTATTGAGAATTATTTTATTTAAAAATTATTTTATAAAAATAAATTTACAAACTGACGTATTACGTCATATTATAAAATATATTTAACGTATTATATTAAATTTCATCAATATAAAATCTCATTTTTATAAAATCTCTTTTGAGTCCTATGCATTTATATTGTAATTATTATCAAGGGTTTCTTGCTTGAAAAATAAGCACTTATTACAACCATAAATTATCAAGGAAAGTTGAGTGAAAGAAATTGAAATGCAAGAAAGTTACACAACAACCTATGAAAGCAACATCAGCTTTCCCGTCTACATTTTCTGAGGATTGGAGAAAGAAATAGAACTCTCAGCATTCAATTGGATATTAATTTCCGAAATGATAAGAACGTAGAAAAATCCAAGATATCCGTAGCCATAAGGATAGGTTTTTTCATTCAAAATTTTCATTTTCATCTCATCTCATCTCTATATTTTTTTAAATTTCTATACAAAATATAATAAATAATTCAACTTTTTCAAATCCCAATATAACTTTTTCAAATTCCAATTCAACTTTTTCAAATCTCAAAACTAAAAAATAATATTTTAAATTTTAAATTTTAAAACAAAATACAAAATTCTCATCTCATCCCCAAACATATCTTTAAAGTTTCCAACCCTATTCTGTTCCCTTTTTCCAATGAATTAAAAGGGACTCTCATATTTATGGACCGCCAATACCCTATGATCACTCGTCAGACTTTGCAATCCTATATATTTAAAAACGCATTTAATTGAATATTTCCGAACTGATAAAAACGTAGAAGACCTTTTTCTTCTTCTTCTTCTTCTTTTTTTTTTTTTTTTTTTTTGGGATATTAGAAAATCTTCTTACTTAGAATCAAAGCGAATTGAGTCGGCCAAGTAATATCCGACCTTACGTTGTGCCAAAGGGCATTGGAATAATGTTAATTATTTAATTGATGATAAATTACATAGATATCTAAGATCTTTTTATTCAATCTACAATAATATTGACAAAATGGACAATGTGAAATTTATTTTAAAAATTATCGGGATAGAAATTCATTTATCAAAATAAAAAAATAAAAGATAAGTACTACAATTATTGAATAGATTTTATAAATATAAATTTACAAACTAAGGATTTATACATTAAGATTTTGTTTGGATATATAAATATTCTTAATCCATCTCATTTTATCATTATAATTTTTTTAAATTTTTATAGAAAATATAATAAATAATTTAATTTTTTCAAATTCTAAAATAATAATAATATTAAAAAATAATATTCTAGTAATATTTTATTCAATTTACCTAAAATTATCTCATCTCACTATCCAAACAATCCCCTAGATCTATTTACAATAGAGTCAGGCTACTCTACCGCCCAGAGTAGCCCGCTCAATTTGACCGTTAGACTAAATGTGTATTTTTATTTTTGTTCTATTTTTTTATTTATATTTTTTAACATATTTAAATATTTTTAAAAAATAAAAAAATACACTTAAGAATCATTCTTTTAATCATTAAATAAAAAAAATTAAATACACAAACAATCAAAATGAGAAAACAAAACAATGGGACAATCTAGCATTTCCCATTTACAATATATCACAGCGCGTGCATATGAAAGTTATTGCCGTCATGCCTCGGAGAAATCACACTTGAAAGCTAATCCGTTACCTAATGTTTATCACCATTGAGAGATGAGGGCCTCGCTAAAATTCAGTAAATTTGGACAAGCACAGAGGAAACTAGATCTTGCGATACAAATAATTTTAAAAGAAATAAATAAATAAAAAAGGACAGTTCATCCATCTTTTTATCTCTAAGGTAATATGCTGTCACGCATTGTATGAATAAAATAAGTAAGCCAAGCCAAAATCTTAGAGAAAGCTCCAGCAAAACCTTGAAAGGGCCGGCTTCATAATACCTCTCGAACATCGCCTAACGATATCTGCAAAATAATTTAGCACTAAAATCATCGGAAGGCATTACTTTTGTCGAAGCAAGATATATACGTGATTTGCTGCCACCATTTAAGATTAATATTGAGATGATACGAGATTAGATGAGATAATTTATGAATAATAGTAAAATAGTTTATGAATAATAGAGAAATTATTTAAATTAATATATTTTTTAAGGTTTTGAAAAATGAGTGGAAAAAATTTAAATAAAAAATAAAAATATTCTAAAGTTAAAATATTATTAAAATATAATTTTTTATTTTAGAATTTAAAAAAATTAAATTAATTTTTGTATTTTATTTATAATTTTGTGAGAGTTATAATGATTAGATGAAAAAATTAAAAAATATTTATATTTGTAATGTATATTGAAATGAGTCGGAAAGATTTTGCTATGAAAATGATCTTCTTTACTCTTTAATCCGGATTTGACTTAGGCCTCGTTTGTTTATTTTAATTTTTGAGAAATGTCTTGGCGTAGAGGAATTTTACAAAAGTTAAAATTATAATAAATTGATATAATTTGTTGTAATACGTTAGATTAATGAAGTTATTTATATTATAAAATAAATCTAATTATCATATGAAATCATACTTAAAATAAACTTATAACAAACTTACGAGACATATTGTAGTACATTAAATTATAAAATTAGCTATATTATAAAATAAACTAACGTATCCTATAAAATCATACTAGTTTATAAATTTGATTTTGTAAAATTTCACTGTGCTTATAGCACTTTATTTAATTTTTATTTAGAATTAGATGTCAGATGAGTAGTTTAGAAGAATCGAATCCATTAAAGAGGGACAAAATAAGGGACAGTGTCCTTTGTACCAAAAGAGAAGGTCGAGCATCATGTACCAATAGTCTCCAAAATAATATTCCTTTTAACAATTTAGTGATTATCATTGCTGCTTGCTGGTTTAATCATTCTAATGTATAGCTGTCACACTTTGATTGATTTATTATATTGTTTGTTGAGACTTTTATGTAGATCTTTACTTACATTGGATTTGTCAACAAGTTTATACTATTCGTTTAGCGATCAAGAATATCATAACAATGACCAACAGGTACGGCATGTAACTGCAATTGGATACTTCGGAATAATATGAGATGAAAATTTTATAAATAATATTAAATGTTTGTAAATAGTAATAAAATATTTTGAGTTAAGTATTTTTTAAATTTTAGAAAAAGAGAGAAAAAAAAAATTTGAATACAAAATATTAAAGTTAAAATATTATTAAAATATAATTTTTGTTTTAAAATTTGAATAAATTAAATTATTTTTTATTTGAAAATTTAGAAAATTTGTAATGATTAATTTAAAAAATTGTAATTAATAGTTTAAAAGTGTTTATATTTAAGTAATGTTTGAAAATAAAATAAAATAGAATAAGATGAGATGAAAATTGTTACCTAACATCCCTATTTGATGCTACTGGTTAAGAAACGGACCAGCTTTA
This sequence comes from Cyclocarya paliurus, assembly GCA_029856935.1. Lineage (NCBI taxonomy): Eukaryota > Viridiplantae > Streptophyta > Magnoliopsida > Fagales > Juglandaceae > Cyclocarya > Cyclocarya paliurus. The sequence continues at coordinate 981,624 of CM056953.1, forward strand.
TTCAAATTCATAAAATATAGCTTATGTAAAAATATTTTTGATTATAGGGTCATTCTTCTACATAGACCGAATGGGTGCACCTTCGGTGCAAAATCATAGTGTCCTCTAGTTTTGAAAGCTAGTGTATTTTTTTTTTTTTTGTAAATGTTTAAAAAAGTCATTATTAGTGAATTTATGTATTTATAAATATTAAAAAGTAGAATAAACTAGCAATCAAACTCAACCGTAAGAATTGGACGACATAGTAGCACAATCCTATAACAATTATTTTTATTTAAATTCAATAACATTTTATCATTTTAATCGTGTATTTGAGATTCTCTTTTCAACAGTTACTCGAATGATTAAAAAATGAAATATGCATGTATTTAGTATATATGATATGAATGATTCAAAGGAAAACTATTTAGACGGTGAACGTTGTTTCTTGAATGTTTGTTTGTAAAAAATATCAACAATAGCGAAGATCAGGCTAATTATAAAAGAAAATAATGTATTGATAAAACTTTAAATGTATTATTTTAATTTATGATGTCATATTTGATTTAAGGACATCTCAAAATGTAACAAGTTATGGATGTAATTTTTTTTAATAAATGAATTATGACAGTTTTTCTTTTAAAAAAATTAAATATGATATCATGGATATGATATAATAAAAGAAAATGACAAGGCAGGTGATATTCATTCCATTATCAATATTCCAATACTCTTTTTTTTTTTTTAGTGATTTTTTCATATTCGAAAATTGTTTTGTTCAAAACGAAGAATCAAATATATAAATATTATAAGTCGCTGTCCTGAGATATCAAAATTATGTGTTATTATATTTAAAGTCAATATAAAAAACACACCATCAGCTAAACGATAATATAATATTGTTTGATTTATAATATTTAAATATTTTTTTATAAATAAATTATATTATATTAATAATATAATAAACGTGTTCTGACGCCGTTAACAAATAGAGTTTTTCTCAAATCGTAATTGGTTATAACTTAAGCGGCCGTCAGCGCCGCGCGTGTGGAACTTGACCGATACAAGAACGCAAATCATTGATGGTGAAAAGCAGCGACGTTGGGATGTAGAAGATGGCAAAAAGTCTATGGCTTACAATTATAATTCCGGTCACTAATTTGAATTGGTCCACCAAAATAGTGATTGGAATTAGTCAAATTATAACTTGGTGAACAAATATTCTGTCGTGATGCCAACGTAACACAAACTAGTAAACTTCACAATGCAAACATTGACCTATTCAATTTCAATTTTCTTTACTTTTTCATATTTTTCTTCAGATTTTGTATGTAGAATTCTCAACACGTTTTAAATCAACCTGTATCTACACACCCATATATAAATATATATTTATATATTAACTTATATAAGGAGTCTTGCCTTAATTGCCATTCCCAAGTTTCACCCGTAAACCCATTTTGAAGTCAAATGGAGGAAGATTCCTGTCAATTAAGTTGCGTTTGTGCAGTGAGTATTTTTAAGGTATTCTGTAAATATTTATAAAATAATAATAATAATAATAAAATATTTAATAATAATGAAAAATATGTGAAAATGAATAATAAAATAATAAACAGTATATCTTAAATATTTTCAGTACCTAAGATATCTAGTTTATATTCTAAGAAATGGTTACTTGGTATTAAGAAAAAGATAAATATCTAGTTTATAAAATAAATTACAAACATATAACTCATAAATTGACTTAGCTCAACACGGTAGATCCGATTATAAAATTATTTTTATTATAAAGTAAATCTAATTTAAAATTTTATAAATAGTTATATGGTCTTAATTTATTTAATTTTTAAATATTCATTAATATTGTTATTTTCTTATCCATCTTTAACAAAATTATTATATAGGGTAAGCTTTTCATATTTGGAGGAACAAAAAAACTCAATTAAGTTTATTAAATTCTTATGTCAATTAAAATTGAGAAGTACTATTTGAAAGATCGAGGGGTGTAATTGGTTCGGGGTGGTCACGGATTGAGAATTTCGGTCTATTATTTTTGCCGGATTAGATTATTACCTATTGGTCCGGTCGGTCTATTTGATTTTATTCGGTCCACGAACATTTTTTTTCTTTTTTTTTTCTTTTTTTGACAGAAGAATTAATACAAAAAATTAGTAAAATTAAAATTAAGTAATCATTTTAACACTTTATATGTAATTAATTAATATTAAATAATTTCATTGTACACATAGTCAATGGTGATCACTCGGATAAAAATTACATAATTAACTTATATAATTACTATATAAAATAATATATTATATATAAACAAATATTTTTAAAATATATATATTCGGTTGGTCTAAGTCCTGTCTAAAAAAACTACACTTTAAAATTGGCCAATAAAACTATCGGTTCAGTCCACCAGACTGAATCATTCAATATAATCAATTTTTTTCGATCCGTATCGATAGTCTTACAACTTTAAAAATACATTTACATCACACATAATTTAATTTATCTTTTAAATTGAATTACTTCCTATGGCGTAGAGACTTTTAATTATAATTAGTCATAAAAAACGTTTTCTTAATTATTAAATAAATAAATAAATACAAACCCCACTGTCGAAGCTCCCATTGGGAGCCCCTATTTGTGCCTCAGCATTTCGGGGAAAAAAAAAAGGCAATGGCATATGGTAAATAATAATTTCTACACATTACATTTTATAATATATATTATAAAATAAATATTTCTTTGTAAAATGATGTTAATTTTATAAAATATTTTATAAAAATATTTATTATTTTAATATTATTACGTGAAGTGTTGTAAAAAATGAGGTGTGATTATATTTTTATATGGGAATTACGGGTATTTTTATTTCTGTCCGTTTTAATAGTCATATACGTGGCAGTGGTTTGCAGCAGTCCTAGAAAAGCTGTTTAGACTAACGGCCTCCAAATTTCGTCGGCTTGCGCGGTCCACATCATTCCCAAAAACATATTATCCCATATCCAACCTCTGGTCAGCTTAACCGTAGTTAACTGAACCAACCCAAAAATTTGAAAACCCCACACTACCCACGGAGTTTCCAGATTAATTGCAATACGGCCCAATCTCTATGTATAAATTCAGCGCTCGAGACTCGTCAGGTTTGCCAAACCTACCGCCCTAGGGGTCCTCTTGGAGGAAAAAAAAAAAACCAAAACAAAAGTTTCTAACAAAAAAACTCTCCCTTCCATCCTCTCTCTTTTTTCTCAACAATGGCTACCTCATCGTCAAAAGCCAGATCGAACGCTCCAGTCCTACGCTCTATCTCGCCCCCCGGCAGACTTTACCATTCCAACGCTCCAAACTCTTCTTTTTCTTCGTCCTCTTCAGTCTTCGCTTCCTACACAAGCTCCAGTTTCTCTTCACCGTCGACAACTTTCTTCCACCATGACCTTCACAGACATCACTACAACAACAACCACCACCACCACCACCACCAGCGATCTGCCTCTCCCACACGCGTCAACCTCTGCACCTCGGGTTCCCTCTCTCCCTCCGTCCGCTTCTCCATCGACCACCGCTCAATCTCCCCAAACCGTAACCAGGTCATCACGAGCCACCACAGCCCCATGTCGATCCCCAAGAAGACGTGTACGTGCGCGCCGACCACGCATCCGGGTTCGTTTCGCTGTCATCTACACAAAAAAGCATCAAACGGTCGCGGGAGCCATCATGCGGCGCCGTATCCGAACAATGGGCTGAACATGCGAAGATCGGCAATGAAGAACTCGTTGGTTAGGATCGGAGGCGTAGAGGGAGAGTGGGTCAAGAGAGCATTGACCGCTCTGATCAGGCCCTCGTCGCATCAGCTAAGGAGAAGAGCCGCGTTCGAACCCACGCCGAGCCGGCTCTCGATCATGTCCAGAGCTGATGATCTGTGAGTTCCTTTCTGTTGTGCACAGGTTGGTTCATGCTTTTCCGGTCAGTTGTGCACAGGTTGATTCATACTTTTCCGGTCATCTTTGAATTTTCGAGTCCTAGATTCCTGCGATGAAGTCGGAATCCGATGGAGGAGTTTGTCAACGTATTCGTCAGCGGCGAGTTTAAATGCCAAAGTACGGCGCAGTAATGAGGAACCCGGATCAAATCTTGTGCGGCACTGAAGAAATAGAACCGAACCAACTCTTGCAATGCTCCACCGCTTGTGCGGCCCCGTCAATTCTTGCAAACGTACTCACGTACAGCGGCTAGTATCTATCGTTACAGCTAGGACTACTGGCTATCTAATCCCATTCGCTCTCTTAGCTTTCGTCTCTCAATGTCAATATCGGCTCAGTAGAGTGCTTTCGCCGGTGTACTTTTCGGACCGGGACCGAAGAGAAATTTTATTTTGTACATACAATTTGCTGTGTGAGGAGAGTTTTTTAACATCATATATTTCTCCGACAAATTAGTAAAATTAAACAATCACAATTAATTAGTACCAATTTTGAGAATAATTCAGTATATAATAATCTGATTGAAACTGGCAGTCCGTAGTCGCATCCCGTCCGCTTCTTTGCAGCGTTAGGATTCCCGTCGTGCGTTCCGTCGACATCCCTGATTCGTGTTGACGGTGCCGTTCATCGTCACCATTTATCATCGTCAGTTCCGTTACGCTTGCCGTTGACCTTGCCGTTATCGTTAATCAGGTTGCGTTGCTTTCGCTGCGAGACAGGTATGTATCATGTATGTAAGATTCTTTGTCCCTGTCTACTTTTGTTCATTTGGGTATTTCATTTTACTTTAATTTTCGTTGTCCAAGTTCATGTATTACGTTTGGTTTCTGTGCGTTTGTTGCAGGTGTGACGCCATGGATTTCAAATCTGGGCTCTGATTCGAATCTGTAAAATGGACTTCAGAATAAATGAAAGATAATTCTAATGTGGTACAGTACCACTTCAACGAGAGAATTTTGGAGCAGAAACTTCCCAAAACTACTCATGCCGAGAGAATTAAAATTAGTTTATGCAGGAAAACAAAATTCTTAAATTGAATTTTAATAACGATGTAAATAATAATAAAAAAAAACCCTACCAAGAAATAGTGGAATCTATAAACTTGTTGAATAAGAATTTTTGAAGAAAAAGGAGATGAGTATTATCGACACCCACAAAATTCACAGGAGATGAGCGCGCATCATCACAAAAATGATGCGGGTTGAATGGAGATGAAATTTACACAAGAACAAAACAAAACAAAATTATGAAAAAGAGCTGGAAAGAGAGAAAGAAGTGCAAATCACGTCTCTCCTTGTTGGTCACAGGAATCACACAAATGTTGTTTCTTTAGCAATAATATTATATGGAACAACGGATACCTGTGATATATGAAGATATCAAACTAGTCTAGTTATTTTTATTGGGTAATTTTTCATTTGTGTCTTGAACTCAAAAAGAAGCAGCCAAACAGGTAGGTAGATATTAAGGAGGGTCTCGACTCTCGAGGGATGGTTTGGAGAGTGAGATGAGATAATAATTTTATAAATAATAGTAAAAAAATTTATGAATAGTAGTGAAATATTTTGAATTGAGTATTTTTTAAATTTTAGAAAATGAGAAAAAAAGATAAATATAAAATATTATAAGAATATAATTTTGTAATATAATTTTTATTTAAAATTTTGAAAAAGGAAGAATTTTTTTAGTTTTTGTTTGAAAGTTTAAAAAATTTATAATGATTAGTTTAAAGATTTTTATATTTTAATTATGTTTATAAATAAAACAAAATGAGATCGTATAAAAATTTTATGAATTAAGCTGGGGAGAAGCCACTGTTTAGGAGCAGCCACAGCACACCTTACGTGGCTGAAATGAAATTACTAAAAACACCCTACAACAAACTCCGCCCGTTCCTTGATTTCTCATTGATTTCTTTTTCCCCCTTCCCTTCTTTCGCACCTCTGTGATTTACCCCCTCCCCGTGTTTCATCCCAGCTCCCCTTCCTTTCTGTGCAACATTGTCTGTGATCGATTCCTTCAACTTGCCCTAACTGGGTTTTGCTCTCGTCGCAGAGATCTTGGGAAGGGATCTGCGTGCTTCATTTGCGCCACTGTAAAGTGGGTTTTTCTCTCGTCGTGGAGATCTGCATCATTGTTTCTTGCCATGGTAAGGTATTTTTTTTTGCGTTTCCTTACTTGGGTTCCCTTTATAAAACTATTACCTGTTTTTTCATCCATTGACCATATGGATCTAAGGAATACTTACCCAGATCTCTGGGTATTACTTTTTGTAGTCTGGATGAAATTTTTTTCTGTTTCCTTATTCGGAAAAATACCTGGTGATTGTAGTTTGGACGAAATTTTTATGGGTCTGTTATTGGTTTGTGGGGTCTGTCATATATAGAAGTACTCGATTGGTTTGTGGGGTCTGTTAGTTTAAAAAGTTTGTTTGGAGTAGAGATGATCAATTAGGAGGAGACTAGACGTGACCTCCTTAAACATCAACATCTTCTGCATATATGAAAGCACTCGATTGGTTTGGAGGAGAAAAACCTAGTGATGATCAGGAAATTGTTGAACCAAACTAAAGTACTCCCAATAAGGCCACCTAATTTGTAAAAAGAATTGCTACCGACTAATGATTTATATGAGACTAATTAATTTGATTTTTTTTTTTTTGTTATTCAACTTAAATGAAGGATTTTTGAGATATGGTGCTTGCACACTCCAGTTATGGATCGAACACCATTTACAAGGCCTTCTCTCTGTCTCACTTTCCTTGTTATTAACTACATTTTTCTAACATGCTCGCGAAGCATACTCGAAGTTATTGTAGCATTGGTCATATATATTGTGTAGCATTAACTGTTGCTCTAGTTTTGGGCTTGAGATTCACATAGAGATCACAACATATTAGAACTGACAAAGTTATCACGAAGCTATGGTCGAAGAATGAGATCAACTTTTCTCTTGTTTTATATCTTACGAAAAATCTAGTAAACTGAAGAAAAAATAACTGCTTTTATCTTTCTTTTGTTTTTTCTTTTTCTGAGCATGGAACTCATTCCTCAAGATTTTCATTTTTTAGAGCTGGTGAAGTTGGTTGAAAGAACAATTAGGTCCCAGAATCACCTTTCACCCAATAGGCCCATATATCTTGTTGGAGAATCATGGTATTGATCCTGATATTGATCTTGTGCTAATTTTGGCTAACCCAGGTAAATTTTGTTTCAAATCAATTAGAGTAATAGGACAAGTTGATCGTATTAATCCAAGAGTCATCCGTGATGTTGTTTTTATGACAAAGCAAAATGTTAAGAGTCTTATGAGCAAGAGCAGTGATAGAGACACAGGGAGCAGTGCTCTTCAAAGTAAGAGCACTTTTTCACTTTGTTGCACTGCTCATGCAGTGTTGAAAACCACTGCTTAGCATAACAAACAACATGACTGAATCTATACTGTTTTATTTTTTATTTTTTCACTTTTTAATTTTATATGAATAAAAAGTAGTCATATAAAAAGATTCGGTATAAATTCGTTGTCATGCCGAGTAGCGGCACTTTTTTTTTTGCTCACTCTTCTTAGTGCCTAATTGATGTTTTCTTTGCAGCTACATCGTTTAGTCACTCTCAACTACAATTATTTATGACACTATTGGACATTATGCCTGACCTACTCCCTCGTGGCCTCCCTAACATGTTGAGACTGATGACAGGTTTGCTTTCCTCATTCTTTACGTTTCCAGCTTTGTGATTCCTAGTTGCTTGAGACACAGAAGCATTTCCACCTAGAGGAGAACATTTTCGTACAAGAGACAATAAAGTTTGGAAGATGTGAGATGACGTATTGCTACGCGAGTATGAAGTTTGAAAAAGGGAAGATAAAGTACAAGAGAGAGAGAGAGAACTCTTTAGAAGGAAAAACGAAAATTATTGTGTTGGTACTCGGTTGTCACATTTGTAATAGTTTTGACTTGGTTCAGATAAATAGTATGTAAATAGCACGTTGTATGGAATAGATGGAAATTTTTGAATACATCAACTGTAATGGTACTTCTCAAGTTGTGACCTTTGTAATGACCTTTCAATGAAAAATTGTGTAATGAAAACAGCTTAGCTCCAGACTGGTTTCCTTACTTTTCAATGAAATTTGTATAGTCAATTTTGGTAACATTATGTTTATTGTATATTGGATCTATGCTTGCAAAATTGCACAGAAATTAGGACTGAAGAACGATGCCTAAATGGTGTCCACATGAAGGCTCAAGCTGTATTTTCATCTTTCATTCACTCAAAATATATGCATATATAAGATTCCCTGTTATGTTACTCAATTAACCCTCTGTCAGCCAAACGCCATTTACATCTGATCTTTTTCTTTTTGTTTGTGTTATAGAGTCTGAACAATAGCAACCCATTAAAACCATTCCACAACTTTTTGTGTACAAACACTGGTTTATGCGCACTTTTACAACTTTTTTGTTTATACAAGAATGTCAATTTAACTCAATTCAATTCAAATAAAGTCTAATTCAATAAGTAAATTGCAATGTCAAGACCAACATTTCACAAACAGTTTAATCTCCAATTCTCTATACTAACAACATAAAAAACAAAAAAACAATATGCATTTATAGACATTTATAAACAATTCTGGTACAAACATTTATAAACAATTTAAATGTTCGCCCAGATCATCAAACTCTAATAGCCAAAATTATTAACTCATTTTCTACATAATTTTTAAAAAAAAAAATCTGAACCATGACAGTAGGCTAGAAATTAATATGTTTTCTAATGTTTTCCATGTTTTCCTTCCTGCATTCTTCCTCCAAGCATTGCTTTTCAACCCGTCTCTTGTCAAGATTAGCCCTACACAAACAACAATGAGTAGCACAATTAATAGAAGTTGAAGTGAGAACATAAACCAGCCAAATAAGAAGATCCTATGGCAACAGAGTATATACATAGTTGAAAAGTGATGGGCACGATTCAAAACAAATTAAATCCTGAATTGGGTCAGTCAAAACAAGTAAAAAAAGGGTGGGGAAACCCAAAAATAAAAATTTTCACTATGATGCTTCTATAATTTGGGACCAGTACCAAGAAAGCCTAAACTCAGTAGAGTTTTTAACCTCAGGTCCTCATTAGAGCTAAAACATTAGCTCAAAATACAAATATTTAAAACTTTTCCCGTCGTTTTCTCAAACATTAGCTTCGAAGTTGGAAAGTTTGTATTTTCAATGAAGGATCTAACAGTATGGTTCAAATATTGACTTCAAAACAAAAAACACAAACCAAATACATTTAAAGTTAGTTTTGGGCCCAAATAAGAGGTTCAGATAAACTTAACAAATTCGTGAATAATTCGAGATCCACTCACTATGCAATGGATATTGTTAATATTTGAAATTTCAAACAATCATATCACCAACAATTCTGTAATACATATGCTATCTCATGCGATGGCTATTTGAACCCTACCATTTCAAACCAACATTTCCATTTCTTTGCGGCATATTGATTTTTTTATGGTTGAAAACAATTCATTCGAAAAATAAAGGAATTCCATTTTCTACACATGAAAATTCCCAACCCAACCAAGAAAAGCAAATTGCATGATAAATTAAGCTTATACATATTTAGATCATTCAGGCAATAAGTTCTCTGTTATTTTTAAAACTCTCATCAACCAAACACTAGATATATAGACAGCATCAACACTTTTCATAACAAATGAAAACCCAAAAACAAAAAGAAATAGAAATAGCAATCACAATCAATTAATTGATGAAGTATTGGATAGAAAATAACGAGAAATCAATCTTGAATGCAAGAAAACAAGGATGAAAGCAGCAACAAGAACAATATCTTTTGCTTATTCCAGGATGAAAAAGCAGTGACAAGAACAAAATCAAATGCCATAAACAACAAATTATAAAAAAAAAAAAAACCCATTCACTAGCAGAAACCGCGCCAAAGCTAGACCATACAGGAGCAAAAACTTCAAAATAAAAGGTCTAAAAGATTCATAAAGAAAGCAAACGGACTTAAACATACATTGAGGACCGAAAACGGACAACACATATGACTAAGGGACAAAAATATTAAAAAGATAATGGAGATCAAAACTTGATCAGGGGCGAGCGTCTGGAAAAAAAAAAACTCCAATAAATTACATATTTGACCAAGTCAGTAGAAAGGACACAGACATCTAATGGCAACGAAAATGGAAAAAAATATCTGGATAAAAATAACAACAAGAAAGCTAAGAAGGAAGCGAAACAAAACAACTAGCCAGAGATGGAGATTTATAGTACCATAACATTGCGATCAAGACGCAAAAACGTATGTAATAAGGTGAACGACTATCTAAAGCCAGAGAAATCAAGTATATTCTGAAGTAAAAATCATAAAAAGCTAACACAAAATTGCAATCCATTAAAATGCAAAAAATTGCCTCTGAGGCCTACAGATCCAAAGGAAAGTGACACTCTACATGCACAAACAAGAATGTTTAGAACAAGTATATACACTGCGAGAGAGAGAGAGAGAGAGAGGCATACGGAGCAGCAGAGTCATCTGTGAGGTCAGAGACGAGAAAGGTGTAGTAACCGAGCTTCAGCTGAGCAGAGAGAATGAGAGGGAGCTCTAATCGGCTTTGCGCTTGGGGTGCATAGCCCGGTTCGCTGGACAAAGACACGGTGTCGCCGGGCGGCGCTGGGCAGAGGAAGGTGACTCGACGAGGGCAAGGGAGGAGGTATTTCGCAATTCGCGGGCTCTAAAATTCGAATGGGGTCTGGGATTCTGGGGATTTGAAATTCAAATGGGGAAAAGAAAATGAATCTAAACGCACGTTTTGTTTTTTAAATAAAAAATAGCAGCCACATAGGGTGTGCAATGTATGCACCCTACAGTGACTTCTCTATAGAATGACTCAAATTTTATATCTCCCAAACAAGTCTTGAGACTGCATATTCGAATAAAAAACAAAATACAATTACAACTTTTTTTTAAATAATCAAACAAAATGAAGTTCACTCCATAAATCTATCCCAGAGTGTATTATATTTCCTTTTTAGGTTCAGAGCCCGACGAAAGTGAAGTTCTTTAAAGGACAGCTGTACTTTCCATGTATGCCACATGTGTTGTCTCATTCATGTCTGTTCTAGACAAACAGCCGGTGGGATGTAAATGCTCCAACCGTAACTGACATGACAGACAAGGCTTCATCCGTCCCTCCCAATGCCATTTACATCCTCCGTCCTCCAATCCAAATTTAGTGGACGATTACAGGATACCCTCACCATGTGGACGCACCGTGCACAGAGGGGGCCCGGGCTTACAATGGCAGTTTAATAACATTTATTCTCGTTATGTTTTAAGAGAAATGCTACACAACCTCTTACTATTCACCCACACTCCACATTCCATACTTTTTAATATTTTTTAATATTTTTAAAAATTTTTTTTTTGAATTTTTTTTTTTAAAATATTTCAAATTTTTTATTCATTATTCATAAAAAAAATATTTGATAAAAAAAAATTAAAAAAAAAAAGTGGAGTGTGGAGTGTGGTGAATAGTAGGAGGTTGGGAAGATTATTTCATGTTTTAAATCACATATCGTTACTTAAAAAATTACGAAAATGCTTGGCCCCTCAACTATTTTTAGTGTTTTTTTTTTTTAAAATAAAAGTTAATGACATATTGATGATATTGATGACAGGGTGAGCAGGCACATGGACTATTTATTGAAGTTTAGAGTTGAACAGAAGTATTGAATTCTAATTTCATATATATTGGATATTGTTTCGGGATTTTTTTCCGATGGTCTTAGAGATTTTAGAGCTATTTTTTTAATAAATTGAAAATAAACATAAGGATCATCTAATTGCTAAACATGAAAATTAAGTCTAGAAAATCTTATTCCTTAAATTAAGTTAATTGAAATGTTTCTATAATTAAAATATCTCATTGGATATATCATTAAATGTTATACCTAATTAGGATCATAACGTGTTAACAAGGACGTGCAGACCATTATAGAGTTACAGTTGTAACATCCGTTATCGCAAAGTGGTAGATAGACAACAACACAAATTCGTTGTAATGGGTTGTCTTATGTAGTAGCTCAGGGGCCATTCGGCCCATCTCGCTCTTCCCTTATTGGGCTTTATCTTCTAATATCTGGATGGTTGCCTTGGGCCTGAATTTTTATTATTTTCTTATCATTTTATGATGTGATATTAGATGATTAAAGATTATTTATTATATTTTATTTATAATCCAATCATTGAATACCACATCATGAGATGATAAGAAAATAGATAATAAATAGATTTGCCCGTATCCAGTAGAGTTGACTTTTACTAATCTAAACGTAGAATAAATTTTATTATAAAAAGTTTATAAATTTCATTTGACTGACTGGTGATACATTATTAGATAAATATTAACTTAACTTTTAAATTTGTAATTTTAATTAATGGCGCATCAATTTGTAAAACATGTATGGCAAAATTTGTAACTGTGGCATTAATAACGAAGAAAATAGAGTATCATTTTGGTCAATCCCTTTGTCCCCATCATTACGTCCCTTTTATCATTTACACCGCTTATTCGACGACTTTCTTAAACTGAAAAGGCTAGAAAAAGATATATGCTAAAAATATTCCTGGCATATTCGTAAGTTCTAGAATTATTAAATTTGTATGGTACTTGCGTTTTTTCTTTTTATCCATAAGAATTCTAATGTATTTTCAAATATCACTTAAATATAAAATAGTTTTCAATTTCAAACATAACAATGCTAGCCTGTTAGGATGCACACGTGCATCCCAAATCTACACAAGTACAAATGGTTTTTTTTTTTTTAAGTATTTTTTAAAAATAATGTTATACATCATTTTCTCATCTTACTTAATAAGATGTGATAAATTCATCACAATAAAATAAAATAGTGATAAAAAAATCCAATAAATGATCATTTCATATTGATAAATGTACTACGTCTTATTTAGTGGGATGAAAATGAGATGATAATATGGTGTATAGAATTTTTCATTTTTTAAAGATATTTAATTATTATTTTTAAAGAAACATCCTTAATCATTAAAAATAAATAAAAAAAATAGTAGTGCTATGCGTACTTACAGTTTTACTTATATTTTTACTTACAATACTCATTTTGTTAGTAAGTTGAATTTCAAATTTCATGATTTTCAACATATCAATAATTGACATGTAGAGAAGTAAGTAGATTTTTTGTAAGTTTTTCTTAAGTACATTTAGCATTTTTCATAAAAAAAAAAAAATACAAACTCATTAATAGTTACTTCCTTAACTACTAAGAAAAAATTAAAAATTAAAAAAAATTAAACATATGAGTAGACACATTTTGTGTGTATGTTTAGGAGTCATACAGATACTAGCATTTTCCTTTCAAATATTTAACTATTTTATATAATCATCACCTAATTATTACAATTTTTACAAAATTTCAAATAAAACTAAAAAACAATACAAACTTTTCAAATTTTAAAATAAAAATAAAAATAAAATAAAATAAAATAAAAAATAATATTCAAACAGTTTGTTAACTTTATAATATTTTTATTCAATTTTTTTCTCTCTCATTGTTCATAACTCAATAAAATATCTTAATTCAAACAATTTCAATACAATTTACAAATATTTTAGAATAAACAAGTATTACATGTTTACAATTTTACGTACAATACTCACCTTTTTAGCTTTCTTTTGAAACTCAGATTTTGAATTTTGAATTTTTATATTTTCAAAGTAGCAATAACTAACAAGTAGTGAAGTAAATTATTTCAGTTTTTTTTAAAAAAAAAATACAATTTGCTTATAAATGTGTGGATCGATTTAGATCTAGAAACAAAATTCGACTTGACAAAAAATAGTGAAAAGTGATACAGTCATTAACATATTTTACAAATATAAAATATAACTTTATGTGATATATTATATTATAAAAATATTTTTATTATAAAATAAATATAACGTATCTTATGAATCCACGTCTGTATTTAAATTTATTTTTATAAAATTTTGTTGCGGTGAAAAAATTTCTAAAATAATTGTGACAATTTCTACAAAATTGAATTTGTTTCTTTGATCATATTTTAATTTTCTGTAGTTTAAAAAAAACCGAGTTATATTCCGTGATAAGGTTATGACAGTGATAATATGGGTATGGTTTAAGTTGGAAACCCTTTGAAGAGTTCTAGTTTGTTTTCACAATTAATTTAATTTAATTTAATTATTATAATTTGTTTAAATTTTTACATAAAATAAAATAAATAATTTAATTTTTAAAATTTTTTAAATAAAAAAATATTTTAAAAAAATATTATAAAAATATTATATTTATTTTTAATTTTGATCTCAATTCATCTCATCTCAATTAAAACAAACTAGAATTTTTTAACAACTGTTTTATAATTTATTTATAAGTCTTTAAAAATAAATCTTTTAATTTTATAAAATTATAAAAAATTATAACGGATTAATAATCATTTTTCACCCATTAAAATTTAAAACCGGGCCGTTCGACAAACAACACGCTTTACTTGGTGTCCTTTCAGGTCGGATTCTATATTTAAGAAAAATAAAACCACAGGTTGTCTTATGCCCCTGCTTCTCTGGCTCCTTGGTTGATATGCCCAAGTTCTGTTTGGCGCGTGTCCTTCAAATCCAATGTAGAAAACCAACACTTGTCGAAAGAGGTTGCAGAGGACCGTCTCACGTGTGTCGACGGAAGGTGGGAAATTCTAATAATACTTTGGAACGCTGACCCACTGTTTTGGAAACCCTAGTGGGGAGAGAAAGGTCAGAAAATCTGTCATTGCCAGACATTTTCTCTGCAACTCAATATACCATTTTCGTCCACTCTCGCTCCCCCCAATACATAGCTCAACCTGCAGAAAAAAAAAAATTCTGATCGGAGACGGAGATAAATTGAAAAAGGTTTCTCTTTTTTTGTTTCTTTTTCTTTTGGTTGTTATCGGCTTATTGCTACTACAATTAGAAAATTCGGTTTTTTGGGATCTGTGTTTCTTGTTTTTATATTTGCATGGATATCTGTTATGTGTTTTGTTTAGAAGGAAATGAGACTTCTTTCGAGCATAAACTTTTTGGATTATTTTTTCTTCAGTATCTGAATATTTTCTTTTTAAAAATTTTTAGTGATCGTTTGCACGAACAGGTCATGCTGGTTTTGATTGGAACAAATTTGCTTACAGGCTCTACTTCTTTGTATACATATGATATAGTCGGTTGGTGAAGACACTGAAGAGGGCTAAATAGAGCTTGTTGGTTTTAATTTGGAGGGGCTGCTTCTTTCATTTCTCATTTTCACAGTAGTCAATGGGAAAGCCAGCAGGGAAGAAGAAGAATCAGCTAGAGCAAAAGCCAGGCAATGAAAACGGTAAGCCAAGCAAGCCCTCCGATCGAAGCTCGACAGCCCTGGATGAAGACACCGCAATCTTCATCAACATGTCCCAAGAGCTCAAAGAAGAAGGTAACAAACTCTTCCAAAAACGCGACCACGAGGGTGCCATGTTGAAATATGAAAAGGCCCTCAAACTCTTACCCAGAACTCACATTGATGTTGCACATTTACATTGCAATATGGCTGTTTGTTATATGCAATTGGGTCTCGGTGAGTACCCTCGAGCAATCAATGAATGTAATTTAGCATTAGAGGTGTCGCCAAGGTATAGTAAAGCACTGTTAAAGAGAGCAAGGTGTTATGAAGCTTTGAATCGATTGGATTTGGCATTGAGAGATGTTAATACTGTTTTGAGTCTGGAACCTAATAATATCACCGCTTTGGAGATTTTGGAGAGGTTGCGAAAGACGATGAGTGAAAAAGGTATCACTGTTGATGAGAAAGTAATTGGTTTGGCTAATGTGGAGCTGCCCGGTACTGCAAAGTTGCGGAAAGTGGTGAAAGAGAAATTAAGAAAGAAGAAGAGTAGGAAAGGTGAGTTGAGAGCAGAGGATAAGCTGGTTGTGGAGGAGAAGATAAGTGCTGTTAAGGATAAGGAAATGGTTACAAAGATGGTTGAGGAAGAGAAAATGGCTAGTAAGACTGTTAGGAAAGAAAAAGAGGTTACAAAGTCGGTGAAATTGGTATTTGGGGAGGATATTAGGGCAGCGCAGTTACCAGTTAATTGTAGCATGAAATTGGTAAGAGATATAGTTCTGGATAGGTTTCCAGGACTCACGGGCGTTCTTGTGAAGTACAGGGATCAAGAGGGCGATTTGGTTACAATCACTACTACTGATGAGCTGAGGTTGGCCGAATCATCTGGTGATTCACAAGGGTCTCTTAGGTTGTATGTAGCAGAAGTTAGTCCTGATCAGGAGCCACTCTATGAGGGGATGAACAACGAGGAGAAGGTGCATAAGGATGATAGAAAATCAGGTAATGTTATTGAAAATGGGGATGTGGGGAAAGGCAAGGAAGTTGAAAGAGGGTTGACTTCTATCGAGGACTGGATTATTCAGTTTGCACGACTGTTCAAGAACCATGTTGGGTTTGATTCTGATTCGTACTTGGATCTTCATGAGCTAGGTATGAAGCTATACTCAGAGGCTATGGAGGATACCGTGACAAATGATGATGCTCAAGAACTGTTTGAAATTGCTGCAGATAAGTTCCAAGAGATGGCAGCTTTGGCATTGTTTAATTGGGGGAATGTTCACTTGTCCAGGGCAAGGAAGCGAGTACTCATTTCAGAAGAGAGTTCGAGAGAATGTGTACTTGAGCAGATTAAGGCTGCATATGAGTGGGCACATAAAGAGTATGTGAAGGCAGAAAAAAGGTATGAAGAAGCTCTAAAAATCAAACCAGACTTCTATGAAGGCTATCTTGCACTTGGGCAGCAGCAGTTTGAGCAGGCGAAGCTCTGCTGGTACTATGCAGTTGGGAGGAAGACTGAATTAGAGACTGAACCTTCCTCAGAGGTCCTACAGCTATATAACAAGGCCGAGGACAGCATGGAGAAAGGCATGCTGATGTGGGAAGAGATGGAAGAGCAACGTCTAAATGGACTCTCCAAGTCGGAGAAATATAAAGAATCTCTGGAGAAAATGGGGTTGAATGGGCTATTTAAAGATATTTCTGCTGAGGAAGCTGCAGAGCAGGCTGCAAACATGACGTCGCAGATATATCTCTTATGGGGTACCTTGCTTTATGAGCGTTCAATTGTGGAATATAAGCTAGTGCTACCAACTTGGGAAGAATGTTTAGAGGTTGCGGTTGAGAAGTTCGAACTTGCTGGAGCATCTCCTACAGATATAGCTGTTATGATAAAGAATCATTGTTCCAATAATACTGCATTGGAAGGTAATATAAAAACAAGCGCAAAATTTTGCTTCTCTAGTCGTCATGTATATCCTTCATGATTTCAGTATGGTTATCTGAAACATCTTAATAATCTGCAATCATACAGGTCTTGGGTTCAAAATTGATGAGATAATACAAGCCTGGAATGAGATGTACGATGCCAAGAGGTGGCAATTTGGCGTTCCATCTTTTCGACTTGAACCATTGTTTCGTAGGCGCGTTCCCAAGCTTCATTCAGTCTTGGAGCATGCTTGATTTTTTTTTCCTGTTGATGGGCTGCGTATCTTTTAGGGGCACTGAACAAATGCTTCAGCTTCCTCTAGTTCATTGCTCAAAAAGCTACGTTTTTGTGAATTAAAATAGGTAAGCCTTTGTCTTATCACATTGCTCTTTGA